>CM052331.1:5537464-5845169 GCA_028455615.1 Lasioglossum zephyrum
ACGTCTGAAGAATATTATTTCAAAAAAGAGTTGTGTGAAGAATCAGTGAAAGCTAGTATGATTTCAATCGCATAAGCAGGTCAGTGTTTCTTTCCAACGGCAGCGAGATGTTAGCCTTCGTAAAAAACCCGTTTCGTAGAGGAATGATCGAGCCGAGGGTGAAACGGCGTGCATTAATTCAGCAAGGTTAAAAATGCACGACACGATGAGTAGGTAAAAAGGATAGCTTAGTCACCTGTGCGCGAAGTCAGTCGCGCACGACACGTACACTCGATAAGGAGTCCCGGTGACGTGACTTGTCGGCCTGGTGCTATTGCAATTGCTATTGCCGCTAGGCTGGCCGCCATTTAAATTTCATTACGAGCCTAAACTATGGTCGTCTTAACCGCACACAGGCCAAGCGTCGAGCCGGTGTAAAAACTCGCTATTCTGAATTGCAGGGCCGATAAGCCAGCCTAAATTCATTCCATCGATTCTCCGACGAATGTGGAACTCGACAATAGAACCTGCCGACCACAGACGTTATGCTAATCTACAAAAAACCGTTTATATTCTTCATAAGATGCATATCTTGAAGCTTTTTAAAATTGGAATGGCTTTTCACTAACGTGATCGCTACAATAGAATTGTCTAAAACATTCTGTTTCTAATAAAAATGAAAACTCGAAATGGAACATACTGACCCACTACACCGTCAATATGTAAATAGGGAAGATGCTAGCACAAATTGGAATTTTTGTTGCCGCGCGATTGTGTTGGAATAACATTATCCCGTTCACCGCAAATTTACATTTCCGTGGACATCGCTTCGTTTCAAAAATCCGCGCCGACAGACTCGCAACCAGCGATTCGGAGATGGGAAGCTAAATTCCGGAAAGATTGTTAGGTGGGTTTCGCGGCAAGTTAACGGCCCCGCCTTAGATACGTTTCCGGACACCTTCAATGACGGTAATAACACTAACTTCTCCTCAGCCTTCACGGGAAAGCCTCGCGAAGACTTTTCATTCCCAACGCGCCGCTCCGTGAGGAACTATCTTCGGCGGAGCTGCTGAAGGGAAACATTTATGAAACAAAGAGAGGAATTATGGGGTTATTCCGGAAACGAAGGCTTCTTATTAATATCGCCATAAAGACTGCGGCTTTGAGTCACTTTAGCCCGTTTTCTAAATCAGCCTTCGTGAAATAGTCATTTCAGAATTCTTCCAGAAAAATGTTTAGAATCTTGAATACATCGATTTGAAAAAATTCAAAACCACAGATCAAATGTGCAAGAATGAGTCGAGAATATTTCGTGACGATAGACGTTATAGTTTACCCAAAAGAAATCTTTAAATTGCTCCTACCCCTCCAGTTGAGAGCAACCCCTGAGATCCTTCGGAGGAGAATCGAAGCTAATAAAGTCAGGTAGCAAGGACGACAAATGTTTACCAAGATTAAGGACACCGCGGGAGGGTGGTTTTTTGCCGGTGCCCGTTACCCAAGCCCCGGCTACACCTGATTTAGGCACAGTTATGTTCGAGCGTGCAAAAACCGATTCGTGTGCAGAGACGCTGAACGGACGGGCGGACGAAGAAGCGCCGCTATCTCCGTGGAGGTTAACGTTCACCAGAAGCTGTTCATCCGCGAGGAACCGAAGGCGTGTTCGAGGACCTCTATTGAATTAACTCCATTCACCAAATTGCTCTCGCATTATGCTGGATCACGGCTGAGCTAAGTTCCACCCTCTCGGCAACGACGCTGCAAGGCGCGTAGCAGAGCAGAGCGGAGCAGAACATCGCACGGTGTCTCTGTCACAAACGGCCAAGACAAAGTCGCCAAACGATTGAAATTCGTAGTTCGTTTCGCGGAAAGCGTCGGTGTATGCGAGCCGATGCCCCTTTGCAATTCATCAAAGAGCTCCTCCGATTTTCCGTCGTCGCATCGTCCAGGATCCCCGGATAAGAACTGTTTGGCTGCTGATTGTCCTCGTGCCACGAGTAGAACTTTTTTCTATTAATTATTCCGGCTGCATTCTACTTCCCTGTAGATAGCCGACATCCTTAAAATATATTGGGTTCGAAGGAAAGTTCTGTCGTGTTTTAAAGAAAACATTTGAATCAATTTACAAAAATATACGTGTTAGCGAACAGCAAAAGGATTATTTCAGTCAGAAAATAATTTCTGTCGTACTATAGCGAAAAAAACGATTTAGCACTGATAAATTAATTTTTCTAGATAATACAGTGAGACCTATGGAGAATAAGAAGTTATGAAATCATTGACACGCGAACACGTGCAAACTCATTACTCAGGCGAACGCAAACAGAGAGGGTTTTCGAGGGAGACGCGCATTTCGTCGAAGGAGAACGAATGAAAATTTTAGCGGATTTTCCGTCGGTAAATATTGGCGCCATTAGATTAATAAATAAGTTTGTCTTGCAGATAGAAATGACGGCGATGCCAGTGATTTTCCGCGTCGAAATACGTTTAAGGAAAGAATCCGAACGTTTTCGCCATACAATTTTATTTTCTATTTTCATATTTCACGTGCTTCTATTTTCTCTTCTTCACTCTCTCTCTCTCTCTCTCGCTCTTTCGCTTTCGGTCGCGCTCTCAGCGTCTTTTTATTTTCCCTCCGTATGTTCGTGCTCACATATAACATTCCGGTCGGGAGGAAGACGGGAAGGACAGCAGAAATCTTGAATTGTGGAGGAATAAAGAGAAAAAGGCGAAAGGGGTTGAGGAAGCGAGAAGAAAACCGAGGGGACACTCGCCAATTTCTCCTGACGCTACCGCGTGCTACTACAGCTGTGAGTAAACGAACGATAAATTTGCCCTGAAAAATAAAAATAAAGAGAGAGGTCGAGAGGGACCAGAAACATCTCGCGCGATGCACAATAGCTTTCCCTGCAACCGGCCCTTTCCCTTCCTTTACCTTTCCTCGTCCCCTATTTCTTCCCGCGCAATTGTCCACCGATCGAGAATCGTGTTGGCGATCTAATTCAATTTCTGACACCTATTTATTCCCTCTCCCTGCCGCCGCAAACACGATTTTTTTCCACAATACACGCACGAACATTAAGTAACGTCCTGCAAACGAAATTTCTCGAGTACATTATATTTTCACTCAATTTTCACGTAGCTTCTCGTCATTCGTTATCATTGTTTTAAATTAATGATTTGGTATAGCTCCTCCAGTTTATTCATGTTCCTTTCACGTTATAAGGAAATTAAATTCCATTAAGAAACTGTATCAATATTTAAAAAATATTAACTTGCACGAACTGCTGTTATCCGAAGTATTTTAGGAAATAAGAAAGGAAAGAGCCTGAATAATATGTATGAAATGTCTATTGAAAGCCCGCGGGAAATTATTTTCCAGGCTATCGGTTCACGCAGTTCGAAAACAAGATACAATGGACCGAACAGTGCAAAGCGTCTATTGAAAAATTGGAGGAAATACAACCTCATTTGGCCAGGCAAACGGTGAAACGCTGTTTAACAAAACAGTGCAAAGAGACAGGGAATAGAATACAAAAGCGGTGTTCAGAAGCGGAAATAAAGTGGATCATTGATTGCCGGGGCGACGATTAGATTGAATGTTTCTGGAACAGCATAAAATTGATACGGGGGAATTGACGAACCTTTCAACACATTTTTCAAGATCCAGGGAATGGTGAAGTATCAACGCGCGCGGCTTATTCGTTCTGAATGCGAATAAATTTCGCATCGTCTGATTTGCTGGGCGGGAGGAAGCAAGCTCCGCGGCTTTCAGGTCGGCGTGCGACGGTGAATCCTAATTATTGATTGCGCGGATAGTGCGCACCTGTACATCGACGTTGACTTGTCCCACATTTCACAAGTGGCTCGACGATATTTTCCTCTTTTTTTCACGCCGGTTTCCTCGCGTCTTCCCTTCGCGCGAGCAAAACAAGATAAGCCGCGATTCATGCGGCCGCTCTGTTATTCCCGCTTTGATTGAAAAAGGACGGTGAGAAAATATGGGGACAGCGAGCGAGAGAGAAGGGCCGTGAAAATTTCTGGCTAACGAGAGAGCAACGGAACCGCGGCGGAGGATTTTTTTAATTAAAACCGAAGGAACGGGGAAAAAACATTCAGCATCGGCGGCAATCGTCAACGACGATCTTTCAACGTAGCAGGAGAAAAAACCAGGTCGAAAACACAGCGGCGCTCGTATTCTTTCGCGCGTACGCCCGCCAGCGAAATTACGCTGGATACCCTACGGAAAGCGGAAAGAGTACGGGACGACGGAAATCTCGTTAAGGTAGGCAACATTATGTACTATTTGCGGGGGAAAAAAAGCATCGGTATTATAACGCGAGCCTGCTTCTCTCTCTCTCTCTCCCTCTCTCTCTTTCTATCGTCTTACTTTATTTCTTTCGTGCGCGAGAGACCGTTGCCGTTTCGTGTTTTACTCCCCGGGAAGATGAATGGAGTTAACTCAGTTTGTTAATGCTGTTATGGGTAATGGATTGTCCGAGGGGGAGGAGAGAACATTGTTTCCTTATTCGCAATCAATATCTTTCTTTCCGGCGCCGCGGCTGCACGTCCTCATCCGTTAGCACCGTGAGACGTTACCTTTCTGCGGCTGACTTCCACTGTAAATTATAATTGAGAAGGAAACGTCAGCGCAGAAATAAATACCAGCAACTATATTCTGTTTCTACCTGTAACACTTAATGGCGCGAGTGATTCGAAGTTCGCCCGGAGCCTGCGGACTCGCTACCGCGCTCAGGAATGAACGATTCTAATGGCACTTTGTGTAATTGTAATTTTGCGGCGGGTTACCGGAGATGTAATTTATGTTCCCTCGTGGCTGTGTTCTCGGTAACTACGGTGTTTACGTTTCAGTGTTACTTGTATTTGTTTCGCGCGTGTTTGTTACGATTAACACCGCGTCGACTACTGTGGTCAAACGTCCTGTTTTATACCTTACAATTATAGTTTTTCCACGTATATAAACTCGAGATGTGATGAAATGGGGAGATAAATAGGGGATGAACGATTTCGGCGAAAGCGATGGATAAATAGACAGCTTAAGAACGACGGATCGGGTTAGATAATATAGGGGAAAAACATGAAATAGGTAAATAAGGAAGAAATCAGGGGGTTAGATACGGTGAAAGGCCACCCCGTTCAACAACCATCCCCGACTTATGTATTGTAAATACCATGTAATCCGATGACCTCTCGGCGACGGTCCCTTCATTACCGGCGCGGATGCCATTGTTCCGTTGCTATAATTGAATTCCCAAGGCAGCCGCTGGCAACCAATCCTCATCCTCTCAGCATCAGCGATCCGAGACCACCGCCGATTCCACGTCGAAACTCTACGAGATCCTGATTTACCCCATTCAGTCGGGAATAATGCGATATCCCGACCCCGAAAGCCACGTCGAACCTCACTTCGAGCGAAGTCATCTTAGCAGGGGTTAGCTTGATCTCGTGCACAATTCTAAATGTCCGTTTACTCGTCGCTGTCGGTTACCCGACTGACATCCCCGGGCTCTCCCTTTCCCTTTCTCTCTCTCTCTCTTTCTCTCCCTCTCTCGATTTCCATTTTACAAACGAATACCGGACCAGTCTCTGAATTTTATCGAACCGATATCTCCTATCTCGTCATTTCAAACCCGAGAATTTGCTGACTTAATTAAATATCACCAGACTCGCTCACCCTCTCCAAGCTCATTTACGATTCTTACAGTTCACCCATTAAATTGAAATCTCAGCCCTCTGCGTTCCATTGTTTCATTGTTACGAGTGTCGATATGTTACTTTGCTACGAACAGCGAGTAAATATTCACAAGTACTGAAACATATTTATTTGAGCAATCATGTGGAGGTAAAGCGGAGTGATAAACAAGTGAAAAATCTGATATTATTTGCCCGTTGTAGCGAGGTTCTTCGGCTGAAAATCAACTAGTGTCCCAGTTAAGTTGAGCAGGTGCGGTATCCGCGCGATGAAAATGCAAATGCATCGTGTGCGGGTTCGTGGTTCGATCGGTTGTCCGCCCAGCTCGCTCGCTATCAAGAGATTGACGTCGTTTACCTCGGATGATCAAGGATAGGGCGTCGAAGGGACTTTGTGGGACGTGTTTCGCACTTGGTGCGGAAAGGGGTGGGGGAACGACGCAGCAAGCAGAAACGCAGCACGCACCTAGGCAGGAGGCGTACTAGAGGACGCGCTCTGTCGCAGCGAGCAGTCCTGTCTCCGCCATGACTGATGACCGGCATTACGATTTGTCAATAACAATTGTCCCGGGTATAACTGCTCCGCGCGCAAACTGCAACTGATGGCTAACATCGATTGTTCACGTCGACGCGTAACTGTCCGGCACCGAAGTGACCCATAACGCATCCGCACCAAAAATCTGCCGCCGACAGACCGACGCGAACCCGACGGAATGCCCGCAACGTTGTTCGCGCTAATATGCGGTATCTGTGCCGTTGATTAGTCGCTGCCGCGCGATCGCTGCGATCGAACTGTCGATCCACGTTTGCTGGACAACCAACCGCTCATCGCGAACGATCCTTCTGCTATCCACTTTTTTCAACCCTCCTGTCGAGCATGCTTCACCAATTTTTTCCTGCGAAACCAAATAAGATCTCTTTACGAGACCTCGTAAATTTGTTCATACGTGTTTGAACTACTTTCATGAATTTTTAGAGGTCGATCGCATTGTTGGAACGTTGACAAAATTTTCTTTTCGATGAAGCCAGTGGCCGTATTTTTCACCCGATTTTCTTGCGGTGCAGTTTCGGAATTTTTTTCCGAGAAAATGAAATATTATATATTTCTATGAAATTTTCCAGACTTGTTTACACTCGCTCATGAATTTTTATTGTGCAGTTAGAATATTTAAAAAATCTGTTTCACGATGAACGGGGACGTGTATGTGTTTTTTTGTTAATTTTCACAGAACATTGTGAGAATTTTCTCGCTATGAACTGAATAATATATTTGTTGCGGATCGCGCGAGCTCCGCGGCGACACTCGAATACTATATAGTGACGAGTTCCTGTGATTTGGGTTTTTTAATCAAGCGGACATTTGATTATTACCGTTCGACATTTATCTTAAAGTGCTGGTACCGTTATTTAAACTAAACCCTTCCATGACCTTCTAATCCTTTACAATATTTTTATGCAATTTAACGGAGTCATTCGAACGTGTTTGAACTACATTCAGGAATGTTTCTGTTTGTATTGTATTGTTGTGTTGGAACGCTGGGAAATTTATTTTTGCCATCGCTGGAGCGTTCGAATCTATCAACCAATTTTTACACTGTGAAAATGGTACAGCTGGAATTTTTCTAGACTACGCTGAGTGAGAGAACTGTGAATTTTTTCAGATTGTTATCATGAAAATTGCGACGGTTATTGGCCGAAGAAGAGGAGCAGTTTGAGATACCATTTATAATGCCAATGGCTGATGAATTTGTATAATTTGCTTCGGATCCAAAAAAATTAGAATTTGTCCAATATTGTATAATATATAATAAAAAACCAACGTAGTGAATAGTAATTGAAATAGATAACAACACATTACCTCTTTCAAGGTTTAAAGCGAGATGCTATAGTCTATACACTGTAGCGGTACGAGGTAGAGTATCAGTAGCACCCACTTGAAGGGATTCTGTTTTACGACCTCGCTATAACGTTTCCATCGAGAATACTTAGGAGCCATTCGATAACTTATAGCGGCGGAAAGTAACTAATTTATAATCATTACATCAAACGCAGCTATATAGAATAAATGCTTATTGTTAGAGCGAGAGAGATGGAGCACCTCGCAATATATTAAAACATTCCCCATAAGTAGTTTCCACTATCATAAAAATATTCGCACAATAAAAACAAATTACAATTCAATCAATTAAAATTCAGCTACCTCTACAATCTATTCAAAACCTAAAAACTAGTTGATTCAAAAATGAAAAACAATTTACCACGTATCTTAAAAATTGCGAGTTGCTATATCAAGTCCAGGGAGATAAGTAGGGGTTGTTAATTGAAGATGGCGGATAATGAGTTCGGACTGTTGTTACGGGGGAACAATAAACCGAGTTAACCTTTGGTAGCGAGAGTACTGCCATCGAAATTTGTGGCGAAGGTGGTCACCCGAGTAAACATCGGTTTCACGGAGGCCGATGGAGAGGGGAAAAAATTTACAAAGAAGCAACCCCTTTGGCGCTGTTCGAGGACGAGTTTCGTAATTACGTTACGGAGCTGCGGGGATGGACGTCCAGGGGTGTAGCGGGGGTGGCACTAAACGAGGGAGGCTCTGACTTTCTCGGTCGGTCGGCCATGCATTCAACGGCAGCAATGGATTCTGTCAATAACTTCTTTAAAAGAGCCTAAATTCATTATTTGCCTTCTATTCAGCGTGCTGGCGTGCGGCCCGCTTTTTTTTCGGTTTCCTGAAAAGTTTCGATCGCCGGGGTTATTCTCGGAGGGTCGTGACAGCGCTCTCTCCCTTCCTCCCTCTCTCTCTCCCTCTCTTCTTCTCTCTCTCTCTCTCTCTATTTCTCTCGCTTTTTCTCTTTCTCGCTCTCTCGATCCAATATTCCAAATCGGGATGTATTATTGATCATACGATATCGACGTCACACGGCGGCGCCCTCGTACCGAACGAAATGCCAATTCTTTTGGAAACTGCGAGCACTCTCGGTGCTGTTAGAGTTAGAATTATATTCGGAATGTGTAAAATTAACTGGGAGTGGGTCAGCTCCACTTTCCTCCATTTTCAAAATGAAACTCCTGTTCCCTTGCATTATACTCGACTTTCCAACACGTCTATATTCTCCGTTGAACCAGCGTTGCGACTGCAAAAGAAGTACAATATCTTGAAAAAATTACCGATACCCTAGAATGGACATTTTCAAATAGAGATCCTTTCTTTAAATTTTCACAAACAATTTCCGAGATTTCGTGGCGGGTTCGGCAGGATCTTCGCAGGATTGATTATTCATTTATTAGACACTGTACGATTAATAGGACAACATCCGTTAATAATTCAGCCAGCCCGAGGAAATGTTTGTTTAGCACTTATTAATAGCGGAGGAGCTTGGGATAAAACAAATTCATACTGGTACACGTATTGGAACACATCTGTTCAAGTAATTTATTAATATGTGAACGGCCACTTCTGTTTGCAACATTAATGGCTCGAAATGTACAATTCAAAAGCATTCTCTCTCGCCTCAGCTTTTCAAACGCATTCCGCGAAAGGGGGGAAATGGTGGGAATTAATCGTTGCGAATCGATTGCAAGATTTCAGCAAAAGAAAGTCATTACCAACGTAATTTATTTAGAAAAATTCCACCATTGATTTCCTCACTGTTTTCAATTTAAGAATTTCAGGAATTAATTATGAAAGAATAAATAATGGTGCGCGAGCGATTATGGATCGCCGAGGGTATCGGCAGACCGATCGTCGAATAAAATCGAATCGCTCAACTTTGATCAATGATTTATCTCCGAAAAGGTTCGACGCTCACCTCGGATCCCCGCACGGTCCCCAAAGAATTTAATTTCGCTCGGAAAGCCATTATGTAAAAGACTCTCGGCGTTCCTCTCGGCCGCCATACAGGCAAACAAAAAAAGGTCGCATCCCGGGACACATCCCTGTAAACCGAACGAGTTTTTAATTGTCGAAGCACCCCGCCACGGGGTCACTTCGTCTCGAGGGTGAGAAGACACGTGTGGTCGACCCGTCAAGATCTTTCTCCCCCTAATTGTCCTCACATTTGACAGGCGACGTTATCTTTCCGACCTGCGAGTGACACAACACCGGGCACGTTTCTCCTAATGCCCTTAACCCCGCGTCGCTCCAGCAACTGTTACATTCGCATGAATCGAACTCGCCACCCTTGCCTTCTAATTAAAATCGCTTGTCTTCACGATCGAAACTGAAGCTCCATTTTATATTCATATTGACACAGGTCCACGAGGATCGACAACTTCGTTAAGTACCCACACTAATGCTTAATAGACAGCGGATTTTATTTATTCAAATACTCTTTAACTTAGCCTTTTTAATTTTTCTCTCCTGCGGATAAAATTCAAATAAATTGTCTGTGATTCGAAAGAGCTTCTTTATGTTATAAATTTCGGAACATTTTCATATGTTATAAATTAATTTCAGTTTCACGACCTAGTGTATTTTACCGAAAATTTACGCGACTACGAACGAATAAATCGAATAATCCCCGCGTAAAGAATTGAATGACGAACTGAAAAACAAGAAGGCAGAGAACACGCGTGTGCGTGTATTAATTTTTCCGAGGGAGCAATCATCGGAAACCGGAGGTGTAAAATACGAGAAAGTTTATGCGATTTGAAAGGAAAAGTTTCTGGAGGTTGAACGCGCGGTGGTTAATGACGTTTCGGTTTATTTGTCGAACAGCGGAAACTGCGGAAAGAACGTCACGCAATTCCGGAGATATTGGCACGGGCAATTGTTAACGAAGCTTGTATAGGTATCCACGGTTGGACGGGGATCAGATACGTGTGCGTCGAGTCGTTTCTCCTCGTTAAGGGATTCCGTAGGAGGAGAAGATGGAGCTGGCGTGCGGATTGCGGAAGCAGTCGCGAGCGTTTTCGCGCTTCGCAGCCGCAGAGCAGTTCGGAGTTGCCATTCGGAGCACGTAGATTGCTAACCTAACTTGTTTAGCGGTTTTAGCGGTATTTGATTAGTTGAGTGAATTTCCGAACTGTTTCAGACCGCTCGCCTCTGCTCGACTCGCTTCTACTCGCTTCTGCCTCGCCTCAGCCTCGCTTCTGCTCGCTAGCTTTCGCTTTGGCTGGCTTCGGACTTCGCTCGGAGATCGGATGGGCGACAAACCTTCGACGAATTTTCCGCGTGCACGCTGTCCCGCTACGTGTCTTGTGTATATTGCCGCTTGCATCAATGCCGCCGATTCACTGATTCAATGGAAACTGTGACACCGCGCGTGCTCTCTATATTTCTCTTTCTCTCGATGCCAACTATCCTCGCATATACACACATCCTAAATCGAAATCTTACCTTGAGAGTAGTTCATGTCCTTCTCTCATGTACGTCGATGGCTACTCCTGATCGGAGTCGCGATCACGAACACAGATTACCACCTGCAATTAAAAGAGTTCGTTAGCAGGCCTGCTTCGTCTACTTGCACTCTGGGCTTACTAGATTCTTAACGAAATTGATTTACTACTATCTTGCAGTTGTTATTCAATCGTTTTTTAGATCTTGGCAAAAATATTAGAAAATAAATTCGTGAATGGACAAAGGCCACTAGAATGCTTGAAAATTAAATTCATGAAATCACTGTTAGAGAATGTATTCGTAGAAGGACAACGTAAAAGGAAATTTTCGGGATTTCTTGAACGTCGAACAGTGTTGAATAATTAACAGAGTCAGCGGGTTAAATCGGAGTGTCAGGTTATTTATAGATATCGTTATCGTCATCAGTTGGCCTAATCACGTGGCATGATCGATCAGCCGTTGGCGGAACGGTTTGGACGTTCGTCTTGCTCTGTTCCGCCAGCAGTAAGTCTCAACGACCGATGCCGATTGGAAAATCGAAGTACCCACGAGAGCGGTTACGGATACCCGTTAAACCCCCTTAGCGGTGGCAATATACGAGAAGAACTTATTGGCTAACTAAGCCAATACCACCGCAAACGATGTGTCCATCTGGCAAGCTAATTAGCAAATTATGAAACGAATTCGAGCGCTAGCTCTAATAACCGTGGCTGTATTGGCCTATTTTATCCGTTACGCGCCAGTTGTAGCGTTTCCGTTTATTGTTCGACGTAATTGCATTCCTGCTACGATATACCGTGACGCCCGGTAAACTTGGGTCAAGTGGTTTTTATTTGCGGTACAGTTATCGTTAAACAAGCAACCGGCGAACCGCGGCCAGGCACTCTTATTTGAAGCCGAACGGTTCGTGCAGCTGCAGTTTCAGCGAAAGTGAGAAAATCACGCTTGAACCTTTGCTAGACACCAGCTGAATCATTAAAATTTTACGAAGTCCCAAAAATTGCCCGGTGAAAATAATATACGTGTACCTCTGTAAATAGATTTTCCTGAAATTAACGTTTCAGTTAATCTGGAATCGTGAATAAATAATTCAAGAGCTTCTTCAACACGAGAACTTTTAAATTCATTAAAATAAACTTGGTCGGATTTTTCATTTTAAAATTACTGCCGACATAAAAGCGCTCCATATTTTTACGAGATTGTAAAATAAACTCTGTAACTATACAGCCTCGGGAATTTCGTGGAAAATTAATAGTGAGTTCTATCGACTATAACAGTGGATTTCTTGTGGAGTGAAACGGTTATTAAACGATCGTCTGCCGTTTAATAACGCGAATTCAGATCACGATCCACTCGACGGATATTTATTCGAAGACATCCGTCTTCGTGGTCGTAACAGCTCGACGTATATGTGGAGGATACAATTAGAGGAAAGTGGAGGAAGTTGTCTGAGCAAATACCACTTAGGAAAATACAATTGGCAGCGGCGGTAATCGAAGAATGCATTTGCGTCGCGGCAGAAAATGCTGCTGCCCGAAATAATCGGATAACGCGCGTCGTTCTGAGACACAAGGGTATAATGGAGAACTTCGGGAAGCGGAAAAATAAGAGGAGGGAAGGAGCACTTACGGTTGTGATTCGATATGCCGGGGATAAATTGATACGAAATGGATTACGGAGTTAGTATGTACCGGGTGATTCATAACGCGTTCCACCTTTATACACACGGTGGCCGCAAAATACGTCAGAACCAAAGCGTTATCAATTTTACTGTTCCTTCGAATTTTACTTTACAAAATTTTCAGATTATTCCAAATTTAATAATTGACACAAGGCCTGAGACAAGGTGCACCTTCGGGAACTGAGAACCACAGGATAGATCTCCCGGAAGCCATAGAAAAAATTAGTGGAGCGGGATGGAGGACACTCGACCACAAGTGTGAGGTGTGAACGCGAAGATAGATTTATGTTAGCAACAGTATCTAATAAAGAGAATCGGCGCACAGGCTCCGACGACAGAGGATAACCGGAGGAAAGAGTGGACGGGGGAACGAGACGTTAACGACGACTCGTGACAATTGAATCCCCGGGCTGGCCTTTTCAGTTTTCACCTTTTCGCCTTTCAGCCTGCAGCCTTATTGCGGGCCACAGAGGAGGAGGGCTGGACGATTCAGGACTGGCTGGAGTCGCAGGCCGACAGGGTTCAAGGAGCATGGTTCTGGCCAATTCTTCTTTTCTCTGTTCAGTCGGTAACCGGCAAGGGAAGACGTTTACGCACGTACGGACCTACACACGTGTGCGTCGGAGCTTTGCCGGATCCGGGGAGGTCTCGGGGTCTTGATTCTTAAAATTCCCGGTGCACAGGGTCTCGTTCCCGTAGCCCCGCGGCGATATTGGAGAACCTATCGCTGGCTTCTCATCTACTCCTTGGCATTCAATGGAACCGGACGAAATATTCGGACGCAATTTCTTTATGATAATTCAATTTTTCCTCCCGTGCCATCCCCTTCGCTCGTGACTATCCCTTCTCTTCCACTCCTCTTCGTCTCTTCCTCGTCTCTTACACGACTTTCGTCTTCGTTCTTCGCGATTCTGATCCTCCAGACCTACACGGACGGTCCGTCCGATGGTCTACATGGACCCTACATACCGAACGTACCTTTTCTCCAGCTTTTTATCCTGCAAATGGCCGGACCTTATTCGCCCATATTGCCGCGAACAGGCTCCCAGCCTATAGAATCCCATCCGCCTTTCGTGAATTCATTTTCAACGCTTCCGCCAGCCGTCTCTCCGCTCCAGAACTTCTGCCGTCGCGTCGTTATTTCTCCGACCAGGGTTTATGGAAACTGATCGATCCCCGGGAAATTTACCGACGCCGATAGACCGTCACCTATCACAGTCGAGGTGTTCATGATTCCGACGACGGAAATGATAGACGGCACTTCGTAAAATGATGTTCCACAGCTTGCTTCCTGATGGACATCTGCAATGTTTTTTTTAAGAGGATATTAGGATCGAAGTTGGACAACAAACGTTTTATGAAGTTAAGGTAAGAGGATATTGTGATTCGAACTGCAGGGAAAATGTTGGAAATGATTTTAAAAATCATTTAAATGTCAGGGGACAGCGGAAAGAAAAATTACCGAATCGATTTGTAGGCGTGTCGTATGAAATTTGTCGGTAACGTTGCAATGTCTACACACGGCCCCGTGCATATCGATGTATCGCTTAATTTTAACGACGCTGGAAGCATATATAATGTAAACCCAATACCTTGGAACATGCAGGGTGGTAAGCGCTATACGATCTGATCCTGGATACCAGCATCAAATCCCCGACATGGCCATTATACGCTCATTTCAGGTTAATACTTGGCTGATGTTGGTGCATTGACCTAACGACCGACACCGTCGGACATTAAAGTTGAGCACTACTGAGCTCTATCGTGCCGGCCGCATTGTCTGCCCTTATTTGCGGAGTTGCCGAGCAAATTATCCAGCGGATTTTGCCGGTGATATTGACAGTGTCGAGTATCCAACAGCAGGCCGAGGGAAGAAATCTTCGGTTACATTCTGCTGTCCTGTTCCACCACTGTTACTAACCATTTTTCTAATTTCCCCTCTTCGACATTCGAGACGAAACGAAGTTGATCTTTTCAAAGCACAAATCAATTTTTCCTGTATTACATAATTTCAAATCAAACACAACTTGTTAACCCTTTGCACTCGGAGCTATTTTAACTCGAAAATCAAACGTTTCTGCCGACCTAGAATATTTCCATTCTCTGTGATCTTTTAAATTTAGTAGATATGAAGTTCTGATAATGTAAACAATATTTTCAATAATAGGACAGAAATTTTTAGTGACGCTCAAGAGGCGCCACTTGAGTGCTAGGGGTTAATATCTTTCATGGATGGATTCGTATATTTTTTTCATCAAAAGACGTCCTTTGTCTTAAATTAGTCGTGTTAAATCAATCAAATTTGGCGCACATTAACGAAGGGAGTTGTATGGCACCCCAGCTATCAGAAATCAAACTTTCACCAAGGATTACGCACCGTCGAATATCCGTCAAAGGACGGCACGTTTCTTTTCGTGCCCGTATCGCCGCTAGCTGAAGAAACGAGAGAAGAGTTTCGAAAGTTCTGTCGAACTTTTCCACGGAGTCCGAAAACGCGTCGTATCCGCCGGCGAAAAGGGAGCAACAAAATGCGTGCGGGGGTGGGACGAAGTACAGCAAGACTTCCCCATGAACGAAGGAAACGGGAAAGATTTTAAGATCGTTCGAACCTCTACCAAAACATTCTACCATTTTTAATCACGAAAATTGTGAACGTACAACGTTAATGTATTGTAGAACACGTTCGAAAGGGTTTAAGAAGACATTCGACGGACAAAAAAATTGATGAAAAATGTGAAAACATTCTACACGTTACCATTTAGTATTGGCGATTCTCTTAGAGAATACTGTTCCTCGGCTTAAGCCATACCAGTAGCGCCGCACAGTGGGCCGGATCGAAAAATTTAGGGACATTGGTGCATAACTTTTGAACCGTTTGAGATATTGAAATGAGGTTTGAACTAAAAAATATTATAAAATAATCTCTTTCGAATAATACGTGTTAGAATATATTTTTTGTTTAATTTGTTAGTTAGTTATTTTTATAAATTTTTGTGTAGTTGTTGAATCAGTTGCTTTCCTTAAGAAAAGAAACAATTTTTTACAATCTTAAGAGTTCTTAGGTTGCCTCGCCGCTTCACAACGCCAACGTGCGGCGACCGTACTCGCCAAAACATTGTCCGCTTTAAACAACTATATTATTGTTCGTCGGACGTCGTCGGAAATGATTCTTGTACGGTTATTTAAAGAAAGTTTTACCGAAAATATTCCTCTTTGTTAGAGCCTGGGAAGTTTTGGGAAAAAAAAGATATCCTTTAACAAATATGCAACATTTTTTTAATCTGTCATGTATTGCTCAGCATTATTTTTTAAATATATTATTATTAGTTATTACTAAAAAAATATATGATTTCTTATTGGGAAGAGATGCTCTATATCATATAAAAAAACTGAGAGAAAATATGGGACGAAACGATGAGGACATCGCAAAGAACTTGAGCAATTGTGCCTGGTGAATAATGCTACTTTCCAAACGCTCAACTTTAAATAATCATTGCAACTAAAATATTTATTCAATTTCATTAATTTCTTCATTTTCGAGGTCCATAGATCCTTACAAAGCAATACAAATTCATTAGTTTGCAATTTCGAAAAGTCGACTTTTTGGTCGAATGTCCCTAAATTTTTCGATCCGGCCCACTGTGCGCCGGCCAGATGTTCGGGCCACCTATTAGTTTCACGTATTTCGACGGGACCTACTTTTTATGGTGGGTTCCGAACCACCTTCTACACGTTACCAGAATGGAATATATATTTTTGCAGTGCAAAATCCGAGGCGGCGAAGTCGGATTCTACGTTCTGGGTTAATTATTTCCCGCGGAACCGCCGGTCGGGCCGCGAGATGGTGCGCCCGATGTGAAAAGTAGCGAACGGGAGCACTAAAAAATTGAAGAGGGAACGTAAGGCACGGCCGAGGTATAAATAACGAGATAAATCCTCTTTTCCGGCTAACAGGACTCCTCGGGGTTCCCGCGTATCTTCATATTTTTTGGAAATTACATCGCGCACCGAGCTGGGTAATTAAAAGGCTTCGCGTTCCGCGACCCTTGACCCCCTCATAATTTGTAATTTAATTTCAGTAGTTGCAGCCGTCTTCTTTGGTTATGGTCAGACGGTTTATTAGCGGCGACGCGACGGTCGCGTCGCGCTCTGAGCATGCATCCTTGCAGAGTTTTGAGTCATTGCCGCCGCAGCAGAAGCCAACCGCATCGTTAAGTAACTGCGAGATCACGTACGGACAGACGTCGTAAAAGTTTGAAGGTGTACGTGTTCTGTGAAGCTGCACGAATGCCCAGGCAGTAACCCTTTACGATTTTGTTTCGACAGCCGCGAGAAATTCGCCGCCGAGAACCACCCACCCTTCGGCGTTGTGATAAATCAACCCTAGTCGTAGTAAAAACGCTTTATTGGATTCGTTAATCACGGCATCGCAACCCTAACTAAACATTTGCATTAGAAATGATTTTTCTGGTTCTCCCCTTATTCGATCGTAATTAATGCACGTCGTGGGAAACGAATCTCGAATAACAGAAGAGATAACAATTTGGGTTAATTGTTGATCAACGTTCAGTGGAGGGGAGATTTGTCAAGGTTGTATTAGCGGAGGGAAGTATCGAAAAATTTCGTTTGCCATGCCATTGACACAGTTACGTTTTCGTGTGTCTCGTCGTATTTAGTCCAGGGGATAAGCGTTTCTTTTAGATCCGCGGAAAAAGAGATTTTCAATCTCGAATATGAAACGAGAATTTCATTTCCCTCTGCAGTCGGGAGGAGCTGACGTAAGCGGTAGATTCTTGACGACAGAAATTAAAAGCGCCCCGTTGATCCCATTAATCTTGAGATGATAAAACGATTAGCGATCCTAATGGAAAGAGATATTGAGGAAACGGAGAGGACGCCGTTCGAGGGCCGAACAGATGAAAAATTCTCAAGCACCCTGCTCCGGCGAATCATGGAATACCTGCGAAATAATACTATTCTGCCCGTAAATTAAAATGGCACGGCGGAATAAAACCCCGGCAAATATCCCCAGCCGCAAACACCAAATATTCATACAATTCCTTCGAAATAATTGCGGGAATTTGTAACACCGAATTCGCCTCTTTTCTTACTCCCCTGTTTGCTAATTTATTGTTCCTCGATAATAGATCAACGGGATGCAACAATGCGACATTTACATTTTTATGGAAAGACAATTTTTCTGCGATATAAATTCGCTCCAGCCAAGAAATTTTCCCTTTTTTGTATCACACTCGATTCGAACACAATTGTTGAAATAAATAGGACGATCGTACGATTAATTGTTACAATCGTCGGAGCAACTCTGCTTATTTTCCAGTGTTCTATTAGAGATAAATTGTATTCCGCTTCTAATTCACATAAAACTGACTTTAGAATGCGTGTGCTATGAAATAGTTTCGCTGCTGTGAATTTTGAAAGGAAGACGCAATTTTAATGGGTCAATTTTATTTTATTCGAGGGGTGTAAGTTCTTCGCAGTAGTTTGAATGTTCAGGGGTGTTTCGAAGAGTGCTAGCCAGAGCTCGATGACACAATCCTCAAAATGAATAATGCCGACAGTTTCGTGGATGACTCTAATACTGCTCGGGACGAACGTGAGCAAGAATAAAGACATTAGGCCGGCACGTACACCTCGGAATGATTGAATATGCGTCAGAGTGAATTAGTGGCTGCGTTGAATTAAATATAAGACGCTCCGGGGGACGGATCTGGGACGGTAGTCGCTATTAATGTCACCAACCCTAACCACGGGTCATGGATATCGTTCGGAGGGTGCATTCTTAATCAGGTGCGCCTTTCGGGTACACCAAACCGCCCTTCGTCGTCGAAACGAGATAATACAAAACTGCATCCGCATACGCAAACCCCAATAATTTCTGAAAATCTATCCTCCGCAACCGCATCGGTTCAAGGACAGCCTCCAATCAACCGAACCCGCTGATGGGAGGAGGGGGGTCCTGTACTATAATTTCCATCGGCACGCATCGCTGCGTCGAATCATTATAGAACGGAAATCGGCTGGGGAATGAATGCGGTCTGATTGCAACTAACTGATTTAAATAGTTTAATATTTATCGGGCCGCGAATACCCGACCTAGAAATCCTGATGATTCTCTGCTAACTATAGCACCAGCGTCACGGGCGTTTGGTAATTGAAGCCTCGCAGGCTCGTTTCAGAAACCGTACAAAATTCTGCAAAATTCGCCTAACCAGCAAACACGAAGGTACATGCACAGTATAATACAATTTCATACCAGATATATATTTTCCATAATATACACCTTCACATTTATGCACATTTAACACTAAAACCAGCATCACTGGTCGTACGATTGAGTTTTTACATTTTATTTAATTCGTGTTAAGCCTCCGGAAACTTTTTCAAAAAATGCACACCCTGTAAATCGTGATTCGCGACGGTTTAAGTGCTCGAAGAGGCGAAAAAACGTGGTGGAAGTGTGTCGGTGAAAATCCAGGGACTAGACGGAAGGTGCGACGATGCAGGTCCGGCAACAAACAGGGTAAGTGTCGCGTCCATCTTCAGGGCCAAACATTGCAGCCGGCCGAGCAAGGATCAATAGCTGAAGGGCGAATTGTGCAGCGATCAGAACCAATCGGTACTCGCGTGGCGTGGCGCGGTGTGTCCCGTTACCAGGGGAGTTTCAACTTCGAAATTCGATTTTGCGTGGGAGCCTTTTTTCAATCAGCGTTATCGGCCGGTTGGCAACCCTATCGTCTGTGGGGGACCGGTAACAAGGTAAAGTCGCGGTGGAGGGAGAAGAAGTGGCCGATTGTAATAGAAGGGACGAGCGAAACACAGAGAAAACGAGGCGGGATCACCGAATAAAACCGAATAACGTTCACCCAGCCGTTTCTGTCCGTTGCTTACTCCGAGAGGACACGCTGAGAAACGCTGCTGCTGCTATCTCTCTCACTCTTCTTCGCGAAGCTCAAAAGAGAACGTTTGCTTCTCTCTTTTCCTCTTTCTCTCTCTCTCTCTCTCTCTCTCTTCTCTACAAGGCTGAAGCTTCGAGACTTTAAGTCTCGGCACGTCGTCGATGAATGGCCTGACGAGACTCCGCGAGACTTTGTGAGACAATCGCTTGGGAAATCTGGGGACCCGCTGATCCACCCTACGTCCTTGTCTATCCTCATCCCACTGTCTCTTCGGAGACATCTTTCGATGTACTCTTACGCTCCCCGTCTCGGTCCATTCTGCCTTCTCTCAGGAACGTCTCTCTGCCCCTTGGTCTCTCGCGTGAGTCGCCTCGACTCGACTATACTCTCGTCTCGCTGCCCGTTTAATCCTACGAATGGCCCGCGATTCAATTTCTCGACCGTGCCAGGAATTGCCTTGGCCAGAACCGTCCCCGTGAAAATGACGCGACACTTCCGCAAAAATTACAGGCATGACCACCGGCACCCGCTTCCTCGGTTCAATGATCGTAGCTTCCTTGTGGACTGTCGTCCGTGAAATGGTCGTGATTGAAAACTGGCCGTTTTGTTCTTTAAATTTATTAGTAGTAATCCTGCTCTTTATGTTTCTAAATATCTACATTTTCAGGTTCGCGTTTAATGGAAGATGAGAAAATTGATATCGTTTAGGTTCTTTGTGGTGAAACATAATAGAGGATAAGGGGTTGAATTGTCGGAGTATTAACATATCCCGGAGCATGGAGGGTAGAAGACGACCATCGTTGACGTATTCTTGGTCCTTTGATTGTCGAAGCAGTCTCCGGGAGAGCGGGCTTTGAATTAACGCAACAAAATTTGCCGACCTGACCAGGAACCCGTCCCACCCGACGTATTAATTAGAAGCCCACCCTTAAAGCACCTGCTCGGTCTAGCCTTAAAGTACCGCGCCGCGGTTTGGCGAATTCAGTGCTCGGATTTCACGTAGCCAGCCCGGAGTTTAGTACACCGTGGGGGTAATTATTCAACCGGCACCTCCCGTGGCAAGGGAGAGAGTCACGCGAGGGTGGTGCAAGCGGGGGTGTAGACCCCGTAGAAGAGGGACCGCCACAGGGAGAGTACTTGAAGAGAGAGTGAGAAAGGGAGAGACAGAACGTTGGAACTAGGGAGAGAAAAAGATGGTAGACCGAAGAGAGAGGGTTTCTGAGCGTGTCATCAATCACTCCGTAGCGTACGCATGTATGTACTAGCGAGAGCCGAGGCGGCTCGAAATAATTAAACATGCGTGGAGAAATCGTTCCTCCTGGAAACCCGGCGAACAAAGATTTTCGGGATATTTCGCCGCCGACGCTATGAATAATAAATCATCTCGCTAAAACATTATTGTTCGTCGCGCCAGCTTTCCGAATCCTTCGTCTTCGGTTGACACTTGGCCTCCTCCAAAATTACACACCCCTTAATTCTTCCTTCAACAACGATCCCTTAAATTATCCAAAATTTCCAAACAAAGTGATCATCGAGATAAACTCAAATATACAGCAATTTCGATCGCATCATCTACCTTTAATTTGGATATTCCCGAATTATCCGGCAGTCAACGGGCTAAACTTTAGACCATACTCGGCTTCTGAATTTTCCGCGCCGCGTAGCACCGTTTCTCTTGTCGTCGGGGACCAGGTTCGTTAATTATACAGAGTGCTATAATATTAGAGCCAACGAGGACCAGCAAAATCATAAAAAGTTTAGAGCCAAAGAAGAGACAGAGCACTTTAGCGCTGTATGGAGGGGTGGTTTTAATTGAAATTATTATGCTTGATACAAGATCGTTTTTGGCGTCCGTCTTGAGATTCGGTTGGTTCAATGGTAGAAACGATCGAATCACGGAGGAGACGAGTGACTACGACGACAAAGTTGATTAGGTTTCGCTCGTCGTTTAATCTAATGTCGCTTTTAAGTGCCATTAAATCCACGATGGAAATTAGCACACCGCGAGCTCACGGCTTAACCTTGTTACAGGTGCCTCGTTACACCCCGGGAAGCGACCCTTCTTATGCATCATGGCGTATTTGTCGATGGTTTGCGATTGGATTTATCGCGTCCAACGTGATATCTCGATCTTCTTCTACCTTATCCTTCTAACCACTCGAAGAACGCTGTTTTACCATCGATTCTCGTAACACACCCCTAGTCTTCCATTAAAATGTTGAACTCCACAAACAGTGTAAAAAGTGCCGTTTCCAAGGAACGGTTAAAAATATCAAATTCGAAGGATACTTATAATCTTCTGGAGATATTTATTTCTCCGAAGGAACAAGATGACCTTCATCCGTTTCTCCGGCGTGAAGCAAATGTAAATACACGATAACGTGTGTAAAATCTTCCGCCGTAGATTTTCCGCGGTGGCTCAGCATTTTTCTTTTTTAAAGAAGCGCGTGGGAGACCGTACAAAGTCATGGCCAAAAACGATTTATGCGTGGACGTTACTTTCCATGAAAACTTTCGCAATTTCGTTCAAGTGTGCTGTGTAGCTTACCTGGAATCGGGTAATATCAAGTTAGCCTGTTAAATTGCGAGGGTTCGGTGGGCTCCTTGCTCGGGAATTATTCGTTGACTTGTGTTATTGGAAATGGTAACAGGTTATAAATTCGCATCAAGTTTGAGCTGTTTAACGTTACGGAAAACTGAAGAATCAAACTCTGAAATGGAGGCAAGCGTTAAGGGATCAGAAGTATCTAACTGTGCTCAGAGCGATTGAAGAGGCTATTGACAAGCTTCTAGCGGAACGGGTTTTCAAAAATATGAAATGTCTACGATCTAAGAAAAACGAATATCCCCTCCACTGAGAGGTTAAAATAAGAATCCTGAAGATACAACGAAAATTGAATGTTTAAAAATCTCGACGCAGGTAATCTGGAAGCCCGATGGGAAAATAAGGGTCAGGAAAATTCGGGAAAAAGGAGGAGAATGTCTGAGAGAATGGGCTCGGCTTAGCCGGGCGTCGTCGTCTACAAATTTTATTGGTCTGCTGCTGTGTCGTTAGTATTCCCGACTATGCAGAACCAGCGGAAGGTGGTGAACAAAGAAGCAATGAGAGAAAGGCGTGGGGAGGCGGGTGGGAGGAGGCGGTAGTCGTTACATTGGCGTTCAGCACGGCAACGCGCCACGCTGTTCCAATTTATAAAGCTGCCTGCGGAATTAAGAACCTGTAAATCTACGATTCCGAATTAGTATTCCGTCTGACGAACAGCCTAGCCGCCGCGCCGCGTCTCCTCGCGCCTGGAAAATCGGCGCCGGGGCGAGACGAAGCGTTCGAGCCATGTGGTGCTGCGAAAGGACCGTTCATAATGCAAACAACGAAGATATATGACGTGGAACGTGGAAAAGAGATCTAACGAAGAAAGGTGTAATGATCCCTCTGGCCTCAGCTGTTTCCGTTTTACTGCCTTTCCGACGTTGCAGCTTCCACGGCGTACTTTCGGATCCAACGATTAGATCGCTCTGATGCTTCTGGCGAGTTCCAAAGCATAGTAAAATCAAATTCAACGGCGATCCAAAGTTATTATTAGACCGCAGATTTTGTGCATTTATCGCAAACACGTGTTCCTGCAACACGGAACTCTAAAACCGCCAACATAGTTACTCTACCATCCCTCTTAATTCATTGGAATATTTCAAAGAAGAGATAAATCTTATGTGAAATTTTTTTAAAGACGCGTGACGAGATCTGGAGTAGCACGAGCGAATTCTTTTTGGTTTTACTAGATACGCTGGTTGATTAGAGGCACGCGATACGATTTACTAATTAATGGTAATTATTAATCGGGTACACCGTTGGTGTTACAAACTACGTCATTTATTGACTTCAATGTCGAATCGATTGATCCAATAATGTACCCCTGTCGGATACGTGTCCTGGGCGCTAGTTAATTGAACGATAATTCCGATTTGATCAGACGACTAGACATTAATTTTCCCGACGTGTTAAATTTCATTTGTTAAGAACAAGCGACACACAATGCCCGCCGAATCTCGCCGTTGAATAGCAATTTAGCCAAAATTGAATCGGTCGAAATCGATTTCAATGGAATTAACTGGCTACCCGGTGCTACGTTGTTTGCTGCTGTTTCTTGCGCGGTGTCTCCTGCGACCATTAGACGTTTCCGAAGCTGCTACTTAAACCAATGCAATGTCGACCATTATTCCATTATTCAAAATATACGTTGGTATCTAATCAATCGCTAAAGATTTAAGTATTGGAGCAAGTGTTACATTAATTTCATATCCATAAAATGAGAAAAATCATATACAATGGAATTATTTTAGGTCAGAAGGAATGTTTAATTATCGAGTGAAAATAGCTTCGACTAGCTCTTTATCGTCCGGTGATCAGCTGTTTTTAATCGTGTATTAATTATCAGAAAAATGTGTATGAAAGTTACAATTTTTTCCGGGGTTCGAGGGTGCTAAAAGTGGTTGAACGAGTCGGTCTGATTCGCGTTCGCAATCATTCGCCGCCCCGTCGGAAGGTAAACACGAGGCGAAGCCGGACGCCGCAATAAAAAGCGGATCGTTATCCAATCGGAAAAAGTTCGGGCCCGAATGAAAAATGCTCGGTTGTTTCCCTTGGTACGTGTGATTTTTGAGGCATTACCGGTAGAGAAGCTCGCTCGTCGAGGGAAATGCTTTTCGTGGAGTTCCTAGTTTCCCGAATAACGTTTTGTTCCTTAGGTCAGCCGCCAAAACTCCGTTCGGTCGGATCGCCACGAATTCACTGGCCGTGTAAATAATTCCGTATCCACCGGGTTTCGAAATGCGCGGTGCGCCGTTACGTGCAGTATACATTAACCAGACAATTGCCGATGCGTCAACTTTGCCCAATAATCGATCGGGGGGACATTTCATTATTCAGAAAGTTACGCAAACTCGTCCGCCGCTGACCCAGAAAGTCCCCGGGGCTGGCTGAACCAGAGCTGCTACTGCTGCTGCTGCTGCTGTTGCTGCCTATGTCTATGACTTTCAATGAATGGAAAAAGCACATTTCCAACGAAACCGTTTTTGACGATGGCCGTCTACGCTCGGTTCGGCGTATGCAATAAAGACCAGCGGAGATGAGAGAAGGAACGTGGAACGAAAGAGAGGGAAATGCAACGCGAGCACGATATAGTTAGAGACAGGAGTGGCCACTTCGATAGGCGGCAACGAGTGCAATTAGTGTGCCTATGCACGGACCCCTTCAATTTAGAAACCGCTGCGGAAGCGGCCCACGATCAGCAGGTCCGAGTCGTTTCACGGTTTCCAGGTAGCAAATTGCTAGGATGCGCCAGGGAAACTGTTAGAATACGTGCACCGGCTTATGGGGAACCGCTGCGTTCTCCCGACAAATTCCTTTCCATTCTCTCCGGAATGTCAATTTTTTATTTTCCAGCATCTTTCACTTACTCTGGCAAGTATCGTCAGAGAGACAAACTTATTAGATCAAATTTGAAAATTACTCCTCGCTTTTTCATTTGAAAAATTCATTCTCTCGGAGCTTCTCTAATTCCTAGAATTAAGAACATCTAGTTTGCATCCCCAAGTTTGAAGGCAACGTGAAGCTCGCCGTGCTGCAACTGGTTTTGACAATGGACCCACGCTCCTTGTCCAGTCGTCTGTCTGTCAAGGATTATAATTTGACACTGTGGTTAGCCTACGTGTAAACTTCACCAACAACCTCTGGATACCGCACAAAGGTGTCTTCTTCCAGCTTCTTAGTCGTTGTTTAAGCCTCAAGTGTCCTTTCTTGAGTGCTTCGCCGGAAACACTCGAGAATTTAATAATACACGTAATTTATCAAATAATTATTGCCTCCATCTCGAAAGTTTAGCAACGAGTGTAGTGTGCATCATAAAATGGTTTACGATCTATAAATCTGTATACAGCGGGTGTACAAGTTCGAGAAAGTTATTTGTTTTTAAAATGTGCACGAATACTTTGTCCAGCCACTGTATGACAATGATAATATACGGAAGTATCTGCTTTAATTATATCGGTGAAATTTCTGGTGGAAGTGAACGTTCCAAGGAGTGTATCATCGCGGAAATACGCAATAAATTTGTCGCGTAGCGAGTAGTTTGTTGTTAAATAGCTATTATACTTCGATACATAATTGAAGGAAAACATTAAATATTATTTCAAGGTTTCGTCGTTCCCGTTACATGCAAAATAATCTTCGGGGGATTCTGTCCGGTGAAGTTCCAGTTTCATCAAATTTGTTTGCACAGTGAAGTGCAAAATTTCCGAGTGCGCGACGAAAAGGGAGGCACGAGAAGCGCTCTTTTGCATATACTTAAATTACCGTCTTACGACTTACGCGAACGGGAACGTACATAATTTCCTAAGAAAAGAAGGGGAAAAAAGTTAAATACTACACAGTTAGATTCTTTAAGGTAAAAGTTAGATTAAAGCGAAGTCGTTGCATACCGGGGCTTTCATGAATATTCCAAGTAGTCACTTATACTTGGCTTGTTCTCGCTCCAACAAAAACCATCGTCGATGCCATTGTCACCGAGTTCGCGCAAAAAGAGAACGAATCAAATGTTGGTTCAGCTGCGAATGGCTTGCGAACCAGCGATACGTGCCAATTCATAAAAGAACAAAAAAGGAACTCGTACACCGGCAAAACCGAGCTGCATTTCCACATGAAAATTTTTTAAGAACGAACCACATTCGTTAATTTAAACATTATCAATCGACGTATAGCGTTACAATTTTGTAATTAACTGAGTAAATGATTTCAGCACGCTCAAATAGAAATGGATCTTTCACCATTTCTAACACAATAATTCTTTTATTTTAGAATAACCTGTGTAAATCGATGTAAGCGGAGGGAAGCCGTCTATTTCAGTTTGTCCGAATGACAAGGAAAGAAAGTTTGTATAATCGGGATTAGCAAATATCTGGGAATGTTGTCGGTCGGTGGCGTTATCAAAGGGGCCATGGGTAACATGTTGACCATGAATTTTGGAAGTACGGGGAGGGAGGGGGGAGGCTCAAACGGCGTGACCAGGTTCCGGGTCCGGTCCACTGAATTCGTCACTAGGCACCGGGACAGAAATTCGTGTTCACCGTAGTGTAGACAGGAGTGCACGAAACGACCAAATTTGCATTCTTGACCGCAAATAGCGGCAGAGGGAACCGCTCGTAGAGATGGCGGCACGGGCGGAGCAAGGAGGCGAAGCTAAACTGGCACAAACGAGCTAATTTGCTCTCGTTAGTGTGACTGCGTACATCGTCCTCGTTATGAGCGGCGGCGTGTTAATTACACTTACACGTTGTCCGAACAGGGAGATAATGCATCCGGTCATCCAAGGTACCCTACGGTATGTATACCTGCAGAAGAGGAATGGAAACGATGGAACCTTGCCACGGAATGCGGACGAATGTTAACGTCGTTTCGGACCTTTTCCACCTTCCGAGTGGAGACCCGACAACCTCTCACTAAGTTAACATCGTTTTTATCTAGCTCTTTTAATTCTTTCCACTCGGACACTACCCTGCATTCACCTAACACCGACCTGGACGCGTTTATTTAGTCGTTATTTAAGAAAATTGTCGTCCTATTCAAGTGGGGGTACGTTTTTTGCTTTGAAAAGGTTTTCAAAAGAAGACTATCCGTATAATTCATGCATTTATTTCTCATGATTAAAACCAGATAAAGTGAAAATGAAACGAAGCAGCCTTTCCAACAGTGTTTGATTTTCACGCAGGCTGGAACAGTCCGAAAAAGCTCGATCACAGGCAAGAGGACCATTCAGTCTTGCCGGGACCAAATATTTGCGTTAGCATGCGAATCCTTTGTGATAAACAACGGTCGGGCAGCGAACACAGGCAACAATAAAATCTCGAACGTGGAGCTAGTTCTCTCCCGGGCAGTGTAAAAATAAAGTTTCACGATCGGTAGCAATAACAAAATGATAAAGTGCAGGGGAACACACCGGCGAACGGTTGGAAATAATAAATTGCGGAGCACTGTAAGACGATAACGCGATATATCGAACGGCGAAGGTGACTGTGCTGCGAGAGACCGAGAGATAGAGAGAGAGAGAAGGTGCAAAAAGAAGCGTGGGGGTGTCGGAGAATAGTTGCTGATGAGGTAGCTATCGTGCTGTAACGCGGCGAGCCATGCGCGCACGCTCTTTTCACAATTCACTGAGACAGTGTGTACGAAGAGAGAGAGAGAGGAGAGAGAGAGTAGAGAGAGTATAGAGATTGCCGACGACGCGCCAGATGCTGCCTGCAGCCGATGGAAATGTAAAACTGTGACAACTCCTGGAATAAAGTGGCTGAATAAAATACAACTAAATCCCCCGTCGCCTGCCTACACGACGCCCGTCGAGCCGCGCGGGACCTAAGGGGGTTGAGACACGCTGCAATGTCGCCAGTACCACACGTTACCGCCGAGACCCGTTCTTATATGAGATAAAGCGTCGAAGAGAATTTATCCTGCGAGATACCAACACCTACGCCACCGCCCATTGGCTCCCGTTCCCGAGCCGCTTCAAATATTTCTCGTTTTCGCCGCCATTTTGCCAATTTTCCCAACGCAAACATCCCTTTTGTTCACGCTTCCACCATCTTTAATTCCGCGTATGTGTGGTTCAACAATTTTCCTAGACTTGATAGGAAACGTAACTACGGATTGCATAAAATCGAAATATTCTCCGAAACAATTTTCCCTGATTTTAATACAGCAGAGTTCATTGATTTGCCAATCTCGACGAAGAAGGATTGGCTACGTGTTTTATTTCAGTGGGAAAGTTTCGTTCTCTAACGACGCGCAATCGCGTTGAAACGATTCGAATAGTTTCTTTAAGTCGACGTCAGCGCTGAAAAGCGGAAGAGCCGGTTAAAGTTAGATACCAGCGATGTAAAATGTGTATTATGCACGAATGGGAAATGTTCTGTCAGAGGAACAATGTTGCACTTCCTACTCTCTCTCTCTCTCCGTTTCCCCACTCCACGCGTTTCGCTGGTTGTCTTCCTCCTTACCATATCCCTCCTATTCCCTCCTTTGTCACGAGATATTGCGGTTGCTAAATGGATTCATCAGCATTACCACGTCAGTCTGAATGTGGCTCAACCTTTGTAGTGGTTCGCCCTTTTCTCCCTTCCGTCAGACTTCTCTCTCTCTCTCTCCTCTTCATTAATATACTTGAACCGATGCTACGCTGTGCATGGTAGGCTCCGTGAAATTTTTGCATAATGTAGCTGCAACGGTTATTGCCTAAATCTACCGGCGCAGAACCAGAGAAACCTCGCTTGAAAATTTTCAAAAAAAATTAGAACCTCGTCCAGTGGTTCTAAATCAAATGTATAATTATCCAAGTAAATAGAAGTGAAGTGTGAATGGCAAATAAAAATTGAGAGTACGTACCAGGTGTTGACGCGAGAGTTAAAAAAAACGCGGTGAACGTGTTTCGGTCGGATTCGCAAACAAAAATCTCGGAGCCGATTCGGTTGAGGGTGGTCGCGGTGCTAACGGGAGAAAATAAATCTGGGACAGGGTTTCACACCAGCGAGGACTTAATTACGAGTTTCTTTAATCCCCGCAGGGCGAATAGAGAGCGAAAGAGAGAAAGAGTGGGAATATTTCTTCGTCGGGCCAGGCAAAAGAATGAAAGGGGAATTGCGGCGCGATTCCACCGGGCGATATTTATTGCTCGAAGCGGGTAGACACGCGTCCGCGTCGCAATATGCCGTGCGCGCTCACGGTGTACCACGGGGCTGTGTGTCACCGTCATTTATTACACTTTTAAACGGCGGTCTTGTTTCGCCCGGCCATCACTTTTCCGTTTGAGAAGCTCCGACGAAAAGGGGTAAACGCTCTCGGCTGTCACCGGGATGCGCGCTCACAATTAAACGTCTCGTTAACCCGGCCCGCGGCCGACCTGCACTCGACTTTGTCCCCCGGTGAACAATGCCATTCGAATCTGCCGTTGCGTGGCTCTCGCGCCCCGGAATCCTTCAAAGATGCAGAAATAAAAGCAACGCGGGCTTTTGCTAGCACTAGCGAAACACGCCAGACGATGCTCCGCCGGCATAGTAAGGGGACATCCTGCGGACACAGGATCTCGCGTTTAATACCTTTTCAGAACACCTCAAAGAATCGTCCCACGCGTGACGGGCTATGTATTGAGCAGAGGGATGTATTCGGTATCGTCATCAGCCTAATCACAGAACACTGTCCTTTAGGCGTTAAGCTGATGAGAATTGACACATTCCAGGTCCCAGCAACAGATTTCTACGTCGATTTCGCTTTTTCCTTCGCGAAAAGTGCTTCGAGGTTCAAGCGTTTTGTCGTAGAAAGCAGCGAAGGCGTCTCGAGCGATGATTTATGTCAGGTTCGAAGAATACAGTGTGCACTTCGCCGGGCCGTGCTAGGTGAATATGCGGCACAGATTCGAACTGTTTATACTCGGCGTATAATGGCCGTAGAATGTCGGCGTTTCTCCTGTTTTACATCGATCTATCGGCGCAAACGGCGCGTTTACACCGCCTGGTTCCCTCTTCCACGATACACCGTGGCATGATGGAGCGATCTCAAACAGAACAGCGAAAACAAAGTGAACCGCGCTACACGAAATCTGTGTGCGCTCGCTTAGGTGCCACGCGTTTAGTGTTATCGCAAAGCATACGGTTCTAGCCTGGACCGTTCGCGTCGAGTGTGCCGACAACAGCCGAAGTTTCAACGACCGGATGGCAGCCTGTGAGAAAATTAGTGCTGGTCGCTCCTGAATTAAGTCTCTCAGATGTAACGCTTGTTTGAACTGTCTTCTCTGAGTCACTTCAAACGAAAATTTCAGTACCTGTGTTCAAAAACTACAGTTATTTTTCACGACATGACGACTCCGAGCCTTGTCACATCTGTGTTTACATTTCTTCCATACGGCACCGGTGAGGAATAATTTTTGCCTCACCAGCGATATCAGCTGTTTGATTTCGACAACAAGCGGCGAGGTGAGTGACCGCTGATGTAAACCTTGTCGCACCGAGAGTTTGTTGAACTCACAACATTACCTCGCGGGCCATCGTCTCCTGTTTTTCCTCCAGATAAATCCGTTACACAATTCCTTTGTTTTCCACGTAGCTTCGGTTATTAGGGCATTGCCCTAACGAACGTTACAAAATCCCTACTCCTTACACTCCTCGAAACCGATGGCCCATCATTGTATAAAAGAGAGGTGCGTTTGCTTCTCGAGCGAATTCGCATATAATTCTTCTATTATACTGCTGTGTTTCTGAACAATTCATCTCGTACTTGTCATACTGACACATAACCACATCGATACTTTGTCACGCCCGGCTGACACACAATATCTGTACGTCACACCGACCGTGACACAACGCAATCAACGTTCAATTTGACCAGATTTTTCGCATCTTATTTTGTTATATTGTGTATTGTCTTATTAACTGAAAAATCACCGTTTCCTTTACTAGAGTTTCCCACAACCTGATTCATAAAGTGACATGAAAAAATCAAACAACGGAACAGCATTGCGGTGTGCCAAGCGAGGTATCGGAAAGTCGTGGAAAGACGGAACAGTTTCGAGGCGAGAATGAATAGGTAAACTCCGGTTGGAGCAGGGATCGATTGGTCGATCGAGCATTGTTAATTCCTCAATTATCCCGGGCAAATCGAATCCCCATTTATTAATTAACGCCGCGATAGGCGCGTCAGGTTTCGAGTGGGCCGAGTTACCATTGGTCCGCGTAACGACACGGGTTTCCGAGGAAATTGGGCTGACACACCGTGTATGGAGTGCGTATTGGGAATCGGGAGTCACTCGATTCGACCACCGGACGATTGCTCCGTAATGCCTGGGCCGCGTGTAATACCCTGGCCCCAGGATCGCCATGGGACCAGGATCGCAACGTGGTGCAACGCCGCGCCGCTGTAACTGCACCGAGTTCCAGTCTCGTGCTGTTCCCTGTCCTGGCTATTATGCGCGAGCAAGGGGGAACCACCGGCGTAAACGAGTTACATCGTTAGCGAACTGGCTAATTGTAATATTTACTTGACTCTGCGCGACGGGAACAAGCTCCGGTTACCATCGGTCCAGGATAACGTACCGAAGCATCGTCCGATTCGACGCTCCAGGATCCTCCTCGAAACGTTTCGTTGCCATAGCTACCGAACGGGAAACCGATCGACGAAGTTGCCAAACTATTGAACACTTCGGGCTAGAAACCGCTGTTCGCCGAGTGCTGGATCTTCCTGTAAATCGCCGTTTTTGGAATTGATTTTTCACACTCCTTTCTCAAGGCGTTGAGACAGTCAACGAATCTATCTATACAGTTGTTGTACGAAAAAATGTGTCCTAGGGCTTATTTATCCAGATTCAGGGATCACCTTCAGTTTTCTAAATGGAACGTCTAATATACAGGGTGTCCCAAAATTCGTGTAGTTCCCGGAAATGGAAGGTTCCTTGGGTCATTTGAAGCGACATTTTCCTTTACAAAATGACGTCGGCAGCTTTGTTTAGGAGTTATTAACGAAAAACACGGACCAATCAGAGCGCGGCTATAGCGAACGGAGTCCGACTCAGCGACAGGTCCCACTTAGCATGGCGGCGCCATTGGCTGAGCCAGAATCAATCCGCTGTAGCCGCGCTCTGATTGGTCAATGTTTTTCGTTAATAACTCCTAAACAAAGCCGCGGACGCCATTTTTGTAAAGGAAAATATCGCTTCAAATGACCCAAGGTACCTCCCATTTCAAGGAGTTACACGAATTTTGGGACACCCTGTATAAGTAATTAAATCTTTTTTAAATCTTTTCCCCTACTATTCCCCTTTTCCCCCTACTATTTAAACATTTTTAATAGCAAACGTGGCCTCAATGCACCATGATTCACATCCGAATCGACACGTTTGAGTATGCTTACAAAATTGCTAGAGTGTGTAGAAATTGATCGAACCTTGTGCCGATAAAGGAATTTCTAATATTGTTTCTCAAATTCGGATAAATTATGAAATTCTGGCAGTTATCGATTTATAGGTTAATGCATCTATTTGAAGAATATCTCGTCAAGCTCCAGTTTCCCGCACTGATACTTTTATTTCGCCTAAAGACACGCAGTGAGCTGATTATGCGAGCACACCGTACGATTGGGTCCAGCTAATATCCTGGTACATGATGATCCGGTAAAATGGTAGATCGACGTATATCGAGAACCAGCACGCACACGAACACGCGCACAGTTCTGACTACATGCAACGGCCGCGATTTACACGGGCACGCATCAATGCATACTGCAGACTGCATTCGCTAGTTTAATATTTCAGAAGCTACTAGCAGCGGCAGGTTTCGGCGACACACATCCTAGCCTGCGATTCCCATGAGTTTATTGAAACAGCGACAGTCGAGTGCGCAGAGAGAGCACAGGAGAGAACACGAATGTATATGAGAGAGAGAGAGAGAGAGAGAGAGAGTGAGAGGGAGGGAGAGATCGTTCGAAAAGCTCGGGGTCTCCGTTTCCGATCCACGGAATAATGCATTCTCCACCGCACCGTGCAACGAAACGTTCGCGAATTCCTCCTCCGAAGAATCGGCCGTGAAAAATACACGAGGCTCCTTGACACTCGGTTCCTTACGGTTGACACCGCTGCCCCGTGAAATCATGACAAGCCAGGATTTTCATGGCGGCCCGCTATCCGGCCGCCATTGTTACGGCCGATCGTACCGGCAATAAATTCCCTCGTGAAATTTGGATGATATTTTTACGATTCGACCCGCATGCACCCGGGGAATCGGCCTGTCTCCGGTGATTCTGTAACGAATGCGCCATGGGGACCAACCTTGTCCACCGTGCACGGACCTGTACCTCCAGTTGCTAATTGCTGTCACTGCAGCGAGGGATTCCCCCATTTTTCACGGCCGATCTGCAGAAAATCGCACTAAATACAGCTTGAATTCTCACTTTCTCAAAATCTCATATTACAGTTCAAATCAATGGGTTGGTGAAAGTCTCATAAAAAAATAGTGAAAAGTAAAGAAGTTGCCCGATCTCGATCTATATGTATAAAAATGAAGTCCTGACTCACTCACCTATCAACGGCCAGGCTAAACTCTTGTCCCTAGAAAGCTGAAATCTTTACAAGGGATAAGAAAGTATATTTCGAAATTCAACTCCTAAGGGGGTGAAAAGGGGTTGCTACGTTTGTATGAGGAATATTTTATTTGTGGTCAGATTTGCTGGAAACTTATTTAGGCATTTTTAAAAATTCATCCCCCAAGGGAGTGGAAAGGGGTTGCAACGTTTGTATGAGGAATATATTGTTTGTGGGCAGATTTACATCGTACTTGGTCTTAATGCTCATTGATACAATCTAAATGGGGTGAATGAGGGCTTAAAAGGTTTTATGGAGAAACAATTTCAATTTTCGAGGGCATCAAACAATTTCCTGTACGAGCGAAGCCGCGGGGAAAAGCTAAAATAAATCAGTAACGAAGAAAAGTATTAATTCATAGTGGAAACGAAGAAATGAAGAAGCTTGAAGTTCAGTGTTAATTGAATGGACATTACACGTCTTGTGTACCTGAATCGAGAAGTTTGAATGTTTCGAACGAGAATAGGTCTGCTCGCGGCGACACGTATCCAATTGGCAAATGAAAGGACAGACGTGGAACGTGAAAGAGGAGTCGGAAGTCTAGACACAAAGAGGGCGGACCTCAGAAATGCTATTCCTTTTTTCCCCGCCGCGAAGTGCAGGATGCCTTTTATCACGATGATGATCTTTCCTTCAAGCCCTGCGTCGGTTTACCCGTTCCCTTTCCCTTATGGGCTGTCGGTTTCTATACGTTTCAGCAACGCCTCGCGCGCGTTGCGCGTTCGCTTTTAGGTCCTTCATGCGTGCGCGTCCCGAAACGAAATACGCGGAAACCATGTAAGATTAATCGCGACAAGCTAAACAGTCTGTTGCTCTCGCGACTAGCAAACACGTGTTACCCATTCCGTGTGTCGACTTGGGTGGCGGCGATGCCACCCGAAACGCGCGATTAACCTTCCGAATCGCGTTACCACTGCGAATTAATTGGCTTTTTCGCGAACCCCGGCATTTTTCGCGGAATCACTTCTTTCTTCTCGCTTTGCGACGTTCTGTCCGCCATTGCTTTGAGCCTGGCGCAGTTTCAACCCTTCACTGACGTTATAGAATCTCTGGTGCGTAAAAAAATCTTTAGAAAGTACAGTAATTTAGACTTTGATTTGGTTTAACTTAACACATCTTGAAAATGTAAGTCAACTTTACATATTTTTAATTTGCGATTATTGAAATTTCAGGACGGATATATTATTCTAATAAAGCTTGAGAGAAAAATAGAATTTGCAAAGCACCTTGTGATAAAAAAAAATTTCATAAAAAACATTTGTTATGTTATTAAAATAAAAGGAGATATTTAAGTGGGGTTACATTTAGGTGGACCACTCTGTATATCGCGTAATCTGAAGGTATGTATGGGCTCGGTATACTCTGGGCTCGTAAATGGAATTGTTCAGAGTTTAAGAAACGTATTACGTCAAGTACTGCTGGCTAGGACAAGGGAGTGAAATAATTTGCAGGGCGACACGGGCTTTCATTGGCAATGAAATACGCGAAACGAGGTCAACTGCTCGCCGAACGGTAACCAGGTGGTGTTGATATTCCGTCTTCCAGGTTGGTTCCGAGGTTCGACGAATATCTACACGTCGAACACTTCGGAGATTCTTGGAATACGGGGTTCACGAAGCTGGTCCGGCTCAGTGATTACAGCTAAATCGTACCCAGGGCGCACCGGCTGCTTGGTAACGAAGTCGCTGCCACATTACCAACAGTGGTGAGAACCGGGGAACCGCTTCCCTGGCCAATCCAAACAGGCGGAACGCAAAGTTACCAACTTTCCCGACCGAGGCTCTCTTTGTCAACGGACTCTCAGAACTTGCTTCACCACTGGCGAAACAAATGTTGCGTTATGAGCCGTTCGAAAACACATGGAAACAACATTACCACTCGACGTCTATGGTCCATGTCTACGGGTATCATTTGAATGAAAATTGGTAGTCGAGGAACAATGAAGAAAATGTAGTCGAATTTCGCAAGCAGGTTTCGAGCGAGCGTCTAGAAGGTAAAGGGATATCGGTCGGTTGTAAATAATCAAGTGTTCTTAATTCCACGATCACCAGGTGCGTGGAAGCACGTTGTAACGAGGAAGAAGTTATGAGCCATGAGAAAAAGGGAATATACCGTCGTCGGTCGAGGCTCTCGTCGTATCTAGTGGCCGTTTAGCCAACCATTCGCTTCACTTGCTCACTATGTACTCTCCAATAACTTCTCGATAGTCCGGACGACGTCACGAGTTCCAAACGAACGAGTGGACTGTTTATACGGTTCCAATAACCGCAGAACAGTTGCCAACTGTCGCACCCGTCGATTTCCACGGTCCTTCCGCTCGCGAACTTACTTTCCGCACTTGCCAATCTCGCCGAGGGGATGGTCCGGTGTAATCCCAATTTCGGAATTCTTCGCTGCATTCCACAGGCTAACTTCCTCCTGACCCTTACTCCCTTAATAAGGATCGCGGGGTCGCCGCGTGTTAGAAAAAGTTAAAAGGTTAACTTTTTCCGTGCTTCGATAGTGTGCGAACAATTCACACGTGGCTTCGCAATTGCCGGCAAAATTAGACTGGCAACGCTGTTGAAGTTGATAGTCCTTTCTGACGGTAGAACATTCGTTTGTTCGATGTAATAAAAAATTAACTAGTGCCATAGTGTTTCGTTCAACGTTTATCATCAACTAAATTAATTTATATGATTAATTCTAATTTAGAAACCGCGTTTCTTTAGATTGTTTTTAGTAGACTGCGGATCTTTATGCAAAATAAAAATTGTCGATCCTGGAAACCAGTCTACCGCCCTGTTAGGTCGCCTGAAAAAAATGCGTAAGATCGTAGAACAAAATGTCATATAACTTATTCTAAATAGTATAAAATGGTTAATTTTGGTTATCGATCGTAAGAACTAAATGAAGTATAAGTATTTTTTCGCGGCGCGCCAGGTTCGATCATTTAAGTCACTAAAACGGAAAAAGGAAGGAGGTGTTTCGTCCTAGACCCGCTAGAGGACTCATCAGTAAGACTATCTAGCGGGCCTTTGCCTTATACACAGGATGCTAGAGGGTCATTTGGGAATTGTATTTATACTGTAAGATGGCATATCAGTAACTAGCGAGAGAGACTTTTTCTGACGGGGTTGTGTCCTTGTGCCCTAGTCATCTAGCGGGTCTAGGACGAAACACCTCCTTCCTTTTTCCGTTTTAGTGACTTAAATGATCGAACCTGGCGCCGCGAAAAAATACTTATACTTCAAGTATAAAATGGGCTTCGAATTTCCCTAGGGAAAGCGAAACGACTTCCTGAACGACCTAATCAATTTGTCTTCGCCACAATTGCAATTATCACCACTCGTTACTGGCGATAAGAGAATTGAACCCTCCAAAATGCCGTCTAGAATCGTTCGAATCCGTGTGCTTCGCGTTAAAAACGGTAGGATCCAGAATGTTCGTAGCTGGATGTTCGAAGAGAAAGCACTGGAGTTATTCCTCGGAGAAGCTGCGAGGCTGGCTAATGGCTCGCCAGGCGGAACTTGGCCGCCAACGTTATGAAAATTTAGAGATTTTAAATGCGTCGGGGGTGTGGGCGTTCGAAGTTTTTACTCGCGCGAAACTTTGGCCTCCTTATCTCCGTTTATGGTCGAGCGCCGTTCGCGAAAGTGGGCTAACGCGAGTATTTGGTAGCAGACGGATCGATCTCTCGGGACCGTTGTCGTGAAAACGTGAGACATCGAGGACGTAGTGTAAGACGCGCGTCGCGACGCTATCCTTTCTCTCTGTGTGTATGTGCCGCGCCGAGCCGCGCCGCTCTACGGCAGAAGGAAATAGGAGCAGGAACCAGGAAACGGGATACAATTCAGGAAATTGTACTGGACAGTGTCTACACGGGGAAAAGTAGTTCATCCCCCGCGGGACCGACTGTCCGTCACTGTGCCAGCGGCGTGTCCGCGTTGTCTCTCGAAGAGCTGACCACCACCATCAGCTCCGCGTACAAATAACTCCGGCTTCGATCCCGCAAAAAATTCGACAGAAATGTTAAAACCACCCCTGCGACGCTGCGGAAAAATTGCAATATCCTTCCGGTGAACGTCGACGTTTTCTTGCGATTCTTATCTATTTTTTATCCATTTGAAATTCAGGTATACGTAAGGGAATATATTTGATATCTACTAGAGGTCTCAGTGAATTATCCCAACCACGAAATAATGTATTTAAGTGTCGTGCATGTGTGTCTGGTTATTAAGTAAATGGTTTTTGCGAGACGTAACAGGCTCGTTTCAGAAAGATAGCCGAGCTAACAGGAGTTGTTAGTCGGAACTAGTTTCCTGGAGGGTAGAAATCGGCATTCTCGCCGATATCTGAACGCCGAGATTCGACGTTAGATTTTGGACACAGGATATTAGCAGAGCGGCAGACGTGGAAGGGAACGCGCAGGAATTCAGCTTGGAAACAATCTCCTCCTGGCTGTAGCGTCTGTTTCTCTCTTACACGAATTCTACCCAGCAATCTTGTTGGCTGGAGATAAGACTAATTACCATTGTATCCTGCACAGAATGGCTTCTATACCGTCATCCTGGCAATCGTAACCCTTAATAATATCGCCGTCAGTCGACAAGCTATGCAGAACAAATCAGTTAATCATATTTATCTAATAACGCCGCGGCGTTTGATCCTTGGAAAACAAAGCCTGAAACTTTGATTGGCCCACAATTCCTTCGAAACCACAATTCCTGAGAAGAATTTCTTCAATCGTGTAGTTCTACTGTTTTGACTGTGTTGGAATAGATGACATTGCGAAATAAATAATTTTTACATCCCGATGAAGATTGTTCTTTCGGGAATGGAGCAGAGGAAGGGCCTGTGGCTAGCTCCCGCAGGAACTTTGAATTTTGAACGGCCAATAACGACAGAAAAGTTCGTTCGCGAAAGATACCGGTTGTAACCCAGTTTACAAGTTGCGTAGCTTTGATTACACCGTCGAAAAATACAACGGTGCCGAAATCACGTTTTAAGTATAGTTTCCGAAGTTAGCTTATAGGATCGGCGGAAATATAAGATACTGGGAAGTGGCGGAACTTGCGTGAAAGAAAGTTTGTCGAAAATTCTCCGGTGAGGTGAACAATCTTATCCTTCTCGAAACACGGATATTTCTTAACTACCCACAAAGCCTAGTGTATACAAGCTTCCGGCGGCTGCGTCTACGTGGAATTTCAGGTAAATGAGAACACGCCCGGATATCCTCGCCTTTATTTCCTCATCAAACACGTTCCCGTTCCGTTTCTGCCGAGCACCGCCGAAACTTTTCCCGTGCATTTCACCTCGAGCCTCGAATCGAACACACTTTCCCGTCGAAATAAAATTTTGGTTGCCCTGCGTGCGCCAACAATCTCGCATCTGCAGACGTTTCGTGCTTCGGGAGATTCTTCGCCTTCCCTAAAGTAATTTTCAAAAAAGTTTAGACACAGATTTACCGTCTAGTAATCTTCAGATTTGTAATTGGAGGAGCTGAGATTGAATTAAAAAGGTAATTGTCGCTTTTCAATTACCGCCTGATGAAATGGACAATGAAAGGAACTCGTTGGACAAATGGGCAAGCATTTTCGAAGCGATCGAGAGCACGGTGGCCGACAGGAAAATATCGAAAGGGGGAAAATGTCTTTTAAAACATTACCCTATTCAGGAGGTCCTTCTAGTGGAGAGGTTTACTCGGGACTGATTCTTTCTTTAGAGCCCAGGATCATCGACTCAAAGGGCAGAAAAGTCGAATTGCCCGTAGCCGGCAGGGGTGCCGAGAGAACCCCTCTCCTTCTCGTCCAAGTAAGGGTTACGCTCCCTTCCGCTTTTCTTCACGGGTTTCCGCGAGGGAATCGTCTCAAAGAGCAGTCTGCTTTAAATAATTTCGTCCTGTGCAACGAGGAATTTTATTGGAAACGCAGTCGTAAGTTCCTTTCTCTTTCCTCTCTCCACGGTTTCTTTCTTTCTTTCCCTTATTCCGTAATTGATCATAACTCGACGGCAAAGGAACTTTTACTCATCTGCTGCCTTCCTCGGATATACAATTTTTCCGAATATATTCACAGACCGACGCGCTGATATTGACGTTCGCCACCCTCCCCCGCGCGCGAGCGTTTTACTACCAGTTTTGTTATTTTTTCTTCCTAATTGCCGGTATAAAACGATGCACGGTGTTCCATCCAGTATTATTGCCCGGCTATAGCCATAGTCACCGTTCCGTTGGCGGAGCACGGCGAACTTTAAAACCCCCGGAAAGGTGTAAAATACTTTTTATTCCCTCTCGAGACGCTCACCGAAAAGTTTCGCGCGAGATGCGCTCGTATCGGAAAGCCTGCCACCATTTCCCTTCGGCAAATTACTCTTTTCTTTTCATAATTGACAGTATAAAACGGTTTTTAATGTCGTCTGCTTATGATTTAGCTGGAATTGCACCGAAATATTTATTGCTAGAACCGGATTTTCGAGTTCTAACAAGAGTGTAAAAATATTTTTATTTCACCCTAAAGGAACACTAAAAAAATTAGAGTGTCTTCTCCCTTGATGATCAGAAGGCAAAGGTGTTAAGTATTTTTTTGCTCTCGAGCGGAAATAAAAAGTAGTGAATTATATAGAGACTTTGGTGGCGCCTGTTCTTGAGAAAATTGTTGTGAAACATAATGAGATGTGATTAGAGTCCAATGTGTTTGAGGATGGCTGGATATTCGTTTAGACCGTAGCCCACGAACCCAGCAGAACCTAATTATCGCTCGTTGAGCGCGAAACCGCGTCTAACCTATTATTTTCAGCCGATAGTACGGGACTAACGTAATTATATATCCATTCCGCGTTTGATGCGGTTTCAATCCGGTTCGCTTCGCTGGTCCCTTGTCCTTATACTGTTTGCTCGCTCATCGTGGCCCGTCGTTCAGACGAACAATGAATTTCCGGTGGCGGGTCGCATCTTTAATAACGACGTCGTGCTACACCTGTGCCACGTGCTTTCACAATCGTCGATCTCTCATAACTCCGATTATAAGAAATTACGCCACACTATAATTCCCTGTCGATCGTTAAGAAGATATTGTAATAGCCAACGTGTCCCTAATCCTCCTTTTCACTCGAAGCTATTTTGATTCCCAAACGAAACGTTTCTTCAGACCTAGAATATTTATACTTCTATACGTTTTTTTTTCTCATAATTTACAACCGGAGCTGGTGGAATTCACTCGTAGAATACTGTAACGTTTAGTCATTTATTTAATAGAAACAAAATTAATAATGAAACAAATTTATTCAAAATTTATTGCAACAGAAAAAATACGAAATATTGTATTTGCTCAAGTGGTACATGTAGTTTCTGCAGCAAGGTCTCCATGAAAACGAGAACTGCACGATCTAAGAAAATCGAATGTCCCTTCCACCTTCGGAGGAATTATAAAACATCAATTCCGCAACTGCGGCAGAATTAAATCCGTTCCGAAGCATTAAAGCGGCAGTCGGAGAATACTTTAGAAAAAAAAATTGTTAAGAACCGTTCTTAGCGGGTTTTTTTTTGCCCGAGGGAACAGTGCCAGAACGTTTTGCGAGATGTGAGACACGAAGCGTTCCGGATCCTCGCGACCCTATACGACAAAGAAGCGACCCGACACAGTTCCAACTGCTTGATTCGCACAATTAAAACGTCTGAATCGAGGAAGGAAGTTCATCGAACCGTACCTGTCTTCCACTTGTACGAATCGTGACACTTGCCAGTACTAATGAGTCGTACCCGAAGGGTAGTTCGCAAGAGCGAGCCGGTAATGATCGTTTATCTAAGTTCTCGGACGTAAGTTTCTACAAATTGACGTGAACGCGGGAAAAGAAGTCGAGGAACGAACTGCTGGGAAGAATGCAATAATAGAAAAGGCATGTACGTCTTTCAAACGTCAAAGCAACCGATGCTCACAATTATCTTTCGATTCTGTTACCTCAGGATTAAATATTTTCGCCTCTTATCACCCGAACCCATCCTAAACATTATTTAGAATTAATTCGAAGAAAACAAACGAACCTAGTAATTTGAAATTTTACAATTTTACACTTAATTAAGAATTGTGGAGGGAAGTTGTTTAAGTGAAATTGTCCTAAAATTCTGAGAGTCTTGTTATTTTTAGAAACGAGTTTATCCGGAATAAAAACTCCATGATTTCACGTAACAAGGTCCAGATCCCAAAACTACCTAATCTCTTCCAGAATCTCGTGACTCTGGCCCGTTCATTGGGCCCTTTGAAGTTCGAACAAGAATTATCGAAGATTCGGAAGCTCGCGCACCTTTTTTAATCACCCATAGTTATGGGAGCCCCTGGTGAAACAGCGTACGAGACCGGATCGATTTTATTATACGGAACGAAAGAGGAAACTGCTTGTTTGGGTTCGGCAACGCGAAATTTTACGGTGATTACCCGGTCGAAAATATAGTGGGAAAGGAAACAAGGCTCGCCATTACACCTTAATGGGGACCGAGTAGTCACAAATTTCTTGTTAACGAGTGTTCTGACAACGGGAGCTGGTTAGGGAGGTAGAACACCTCTTCGACAGGTGGTTACATACCGGTAGCTACGGCTGGGGCCGTGTAAAGATCTGATAATGTTTTTCTCCGGGCAGACATTCGTTTGCTGCTGCCTGATGAAGACTGAAGCTCGCTCATTAATTATTCATTCCCCTCAGAACCGAGACAAAATTCTAAATATAATACCAGCATACTGGTAGAGATCACTTCGCTCGATTATAATAATTATTCAAGCGGCGTACACTTGATTAATTGGTTGAAAGAAAATTGGCAAGTATACAATTCAATTTTTGAACAATTATGAGAATGTTACAAGCTGATTCTCCGATTTCTTCAAACATCTATTTGACGAAGCAGCGATGATCTAGACTCTAGATGGACTTGAATAAGATTTAATTTATCGTTGCGCTGGAGGCATTGCTATAAACGAAATCGGGGACAGAGAAGTGTGTAGCGCAGTCTCGATCCGATCTGCCCGGCATAATTTTTCAATTCGTAGGAGGTCCACGCCGACATTAACGAATAATGGAGTAAAATGGGTCCGGGCGATTTGTCAGGACACACTCCATAAGACTCATAGAATGTCCCGTTTCGAATTTCATCGGCGTAACCGGGAGTCCCCGAAACGTCATCTTTAATCAACGGGATCGTTTACGTTCTAGGCAAGCACGAGTACACAGAAGGGAGGGCGAGATGCTCGCTCGCATTTTTCTCCGGGTCTTATCTGGAATCTTGGCGCCGGCTGAAGCAGAAGCAACGAGGGAAGATGAAGAAAAGACGAGGGAGAGAAGAGGCAGAAAAAGGGAGACAGAGGTCTGAGACTACGGGGATCCTCGAAGAAATTACTCGTCCAAGGACAACGACGAGAGCCGGAGAGTAACGGCGTCGTAGTGAATCGTAGCCTCTATAAAAATTATCCTTAGACCCAGCAACCCTGCTGTTGGACCTTGCGAATTGGATTGCGAGGATCTTTCGCGAGAAAATTATCCGAACGTACGTCAACTCGTAATATTGTCCACAAGTTCCTGCGGATTGCATCATCAATTACTGGCTTCACAATTTTATCTGTGAACGTCGGAATTTTGAGTAATAGCTGTAACACTATATTCTATGTTATTCGAAGCTTCGAGAAGATAGAACGAAGATAATGTTGATTGTTCGAACTGTCAGAGGAGGAATAAGAGCGGATGGAAGAAAAGGGGAGGAAATATGATAGTCGGAGCGGAGGACTATTTTTTGGGGCTTGGTTAGGCTAACGAGCCTATTTCGAGCCAGAGACATTATTTTGGCCACGTGTGTTTCGGAGTGACCCGGCATCAAACGGGACCATCAAAGATCACATTCAAAACATATCAGGCACATAATGGCCGAACCTAAAAGGGGGAAGAGGCATTTGAATATATCCCGAGATGAAGCAACAGATATCCATAAAGAGAGCCCAGCGTTCCTCCGCCACGTGGTCTGATCGAGTATCGCCATTGGGATCGCCGGTAATCCTAGCCGGATGTCAAGCAAATCGAGCTCCTTAATCTCGAATCGAGCGTATTCCGTCGATAAGATTTTCGTGGTTTGGGGAACGTCTGAAGGGGCCACGCCCGCCTCTCACGCCACTCATTACTCACGTCGGGCGGAACAGAAAGAACAAGAAGAAGAAGAAGAAGAAGACGAGAAGGGAAGCAACCGTCCTCCCCTTCTCGGTTTCCAGTTAGATCACCTCTATGAATCTTATCCAAGCCGCAGGTTCCCTCTCGTTAAATCTCACCAGATACGCCTGTCGAAGACTGCGCCTGTAGTTCCGATGCCGTTTGCCCTTTTACAATCGCGGGAGCGCCGGCCTCGATCTATAAAACCTTTGTTCTTGAATCACAATGAAAGATGCGTCTGTCCGCCCGAAAATGTGCCTTGATCCCACCATTTTCTTATACAAAATAAATTTCACCGGATGGTCCAACACTAAATCCACCAAAATAAAGAATTCAGACCAGCTCTGAAAATTTTCCAGGGGCGATGCAAGCTATAGAGGCTATTAAATCGGTTTCAATGTGCACCGTCGAAATTTATCCGAAATCAAAATTTATACGATTTATGCTATCAAATTGATCAAGTCTCTGTTCTCGCACAAAGCAAACGTTGCTCAAAAGCCGTGTGCTGAATGCACAAAAGTGCACGCAAGTGTTCGAGCGCAGCATAGTCTTCGATCAAGCAACCCGCAGCGACTTTTAACCGCCAGCCTCGGTTTCGTCGGCTATTAGCATTTATGTTTGCCATAAAACGGACCCATTGCGAACGAACTATCCTCGCGGACAATCTGCGAAGATAATCGGTCCGGATAATCGTAACTGGTTCACGGTCTCCAGACTTCTAATTGACAAACTCGAACCCACGATGATCCATTAGCAGCGTTCATTTAATTTCGAGACATCGTTGAAGTTGTTCGTTCTCGCAAAAATTCGAGGGAGCCACGACTGCTTCCGGCGAGCTTATCCGGCGATCTGAGCTTTCTCTATCCTCTGCTCGCGGGGAGAGCCCGTCGCGAATCGAAGTTATCGCGGCTACGAAGAAAATGTCGCTTTTAATATCCCGTATCTGTTGGATCTGAACTGCTGGGCGTCCCGCAGGGAGACACAGCTCTGTCCTTTCCTTACCGAATGAACTATGATTTCCAGAGGAACTTTGTTTCCCGCGATAACATTCCGAAGCCAAAGGGTTCTCCGTCTCTTTGCACGATAACGATCGCCCTTTCCCCCTCCCCTCCCCCGCCTCGCCGTGCCGCGGCTTTATCTCCTCGCGATTCACGACTCGGATTGAAGAATATAAGCGAGTATCGCGTGAGTCTTTGATTCCATTCCCGGGGCCATCTGATATTTCGCGGAACCCTGGAAACCAGTCGACACAGACGTGCCGTGCCGCGTGTTTTCTACATACTTATCGGGCCCCTCGCAACTTTTTTGCGACCGTCCTGCAAAAGGTGAAAACGAACGTCTGCGATATTATTCCAGACGGAACAAACCTCTCCCTTTGTAGGTGAATATAATCGCTTTATAAAAATTTTTATAACTCCAACATCTCTAAGAATAGTAAAAAAAATTTCTCGCTAACTGGACTATAGTTCTTCTAAAGATTGTAGTCTGTGCTTTCCAACGAGTCTGTGTTTTCGACGCCACTTTAAATGAAAACTGTACATAAGGGTTAAATGACCTTTGTGGTGTTAAACGTTCTTTGATCCATCTTTGATCAATTGTAACTTCGTGAGAAAAAATCGTAGATTGATCTATCTGGGTTCATTTGAAAGGGCAAGTCTTCCACTTTCTAGATACCGAAGTTATGTTCTTAGAAAAAATTCTTCTGACAAGCAACGATTAAAAAAGTGGACTGGTCACTTTTTTAAAATTTTTATTATATGTGGCTGAAACGGACAATAAATTACTCGCTCGATTTGTTGCAGAATCGTACCGCATTCCGAGGTGGACGCAGAAAAAAGTCCGTCTTTCTAATCCAAAGTGAATCGGCTCTTCCAATTTTCCTCTCGATCGGGTCCCTTTCTTTATTACAGAGTTGAGAGGGGCGAAAGAACAAGAGGATAATAATATTACGAGAATCAATGGTTCTCGGTACTACAGATTGAATAAATCGATAACAGAAACGATTCGCAAGGAATTATAACTGTTCGTTAGCCAGGGAAATATCTGGCTGAGACTGGCCTGGATACTATCGATCTCTGCGGTATCCCGTTCCCGCGTCATTAATCCTAAATAAGGTTTATAAAATAAAGTAGAACGAGCCCGCGGAGATCTATAACCCAGGGGAGAGAACGCCGAGGCGAAGGTTATTCCGGGGGCCTCGCCTCAGATTCTTCGTTACGGTCCGAAGGCAATACTTTCTTGCCATTTCTCGTTCTACCCGATCGGTAGATTGCTTCCCTTTCTTTTCACGGAATCTCATTACAATTTATACCGATTTCCCTGTGCCCACGGTGGAGCCCGTTGCTGCCTCTTGCTCTTGGCTGCTTCGCGCAGCGCCGCCGCAATTCTGAATACCTTTGCCTCTCAACTTGAAGGTAGAATTTTTATCGACGCTTTTAGAATTCAATTCGTTTGAAGCATCCTGACCAGCGATCCTCGATAGCGGCCACGGAGCAGCTGGATACGTAATAATCGCTCCCCGGAATCGTTAGATCTTACACTCGAGCCAATAATCGTTATATAAATTTAATTTATTAATAGAATCAGGCGAAACAGAGTTACGCGAATATCCACGAACAAACAACACAATAGCAATTGAATTTTAAACAGATTTGCGACGGGAGGGATTAAAGTTACAGGTTTCAATACTCGGGGCCCGGTTTTCCAAATTGATTTCTTCTATTTTCAATCTGTGAGGCTCAAAGGGCGCGCACTCATCCGACCAGCACGCTGCGCGAAGTAGGTTGAATATTCAGCTTGTGACGTTTAAGTGTCCCGGGGAAGTTTGCATTTCTTTGAAGCCGTTGAATTTCAAGAAGCCCGGCCGACCAAAAAGAACCGTAAAATATGGGGTAGCCGTGTACAGGATACAGCGAGCGAAATTGGTAGAGCGTTTGTTAATCCATTTCGATAATCGGTAGCTACGTGCCAGCGTAGATGAAACCAATTTTGATATCGAAGCCGCAGAAAAGGATCGACGAATCTACTTCTCGCGGTGTCTTCTGAACGGAGCGCATTATTCCGGTAAAGTCAGGCGCCTATTCAATGCACGGCTTACAATGCGATTATGGCGACGGAGCAGTGGACGTGATTCTACGATCGTTTCATTAGCAGATGGCTCACTTTGCTTCGGCGCCGCTCATCGATACCTCGTTCTACAATTGTCAGATCGAAGTAAGAGACCATTGTCGAGCATCGTCATTGTGCTCGCAATGCAGCCAATGAATCGCGAGGAATAACGCGTAGATTCTTTTGCCTCTACATTTGCGAATGTCTGTTACAAAGTTTTTTGCTTGACGGCGAATGAAAAGAGAAATATTTTCTTTATCGTTCGCTTTTGACGCTGTTGCAGTAGTGCAAATTCTTTGCCATATTTAATTGTATTCAACGCCGTAGCATTTATTTTTCATGTTTACGCAACTGCTTAAGGGATTTTTGTCACAGCAGACAGTGTTTCTCATTTCCCGAGCGAAGTCGTGTCACTAAACAATTTCAGGTCCAACAAAAGGGCTCTAGAAAAAAAGAACAGTCCTCGAGCACTAAATAAATTATTTTGCAATTAAACTCTCTCGGCGAGTTCCAACGTTAAACAGCATCTTGACCCTTTCCATGGCCTCTCCTTTCCTCTCGACTACTCGAATCTTAGGTCATTATTTTCGCAATTAAAAAAGAAGGGAGCTGAGAAATTACCGACACGCTCTGTGTCCTCGCGGCAAAGAGACGAATCGAGATTTCGAGAAATGTCCAACGGTGCTTCCGTTCTCCAAACGAGGCTCGGCCTAACGAGTTCACATCTTTCCCTCTCACCACTCCTTCTCTGTCTTTTTGATCTTTTCTATTCTGGTTTTCTTTCGTGTCTGCCCATTCGGCTCGTTCCAACAACGTGGAACAGACCTCGTCTTGCTTTTCGTCTTGCTTTTCGTCTTGGTTTTCGTTGCGCAGGCGGTTCGGAATTCGCGCAGCTTTCGGCTCGCGCTTGCATCGTCATCACCGTCAGTCGTAATAATGAGGACATCTTGTACCGCTAACAAGACGACTGTCACACCTCCTTGTTCTCCGTTCCTCGTGTCTTCCGGCTTACCTCGCGCGGAATATCATAATGCGGTCGGCTACGAATCTGCTTAGTCGGCGAAACCACTTCAAAATTCGTCGACAGGAATCATTTTGCAAACCGCAGATTACGCCACGCGAACACGCCAACTCTGTCCCATTACGCAAATTGTCATCTTTCCCCACACGTCCGATCAACAAACTTCATTTTTCTACCATTCGCGCAGTGCGTTGGCCAAGAGGGACAAAAATAGAAAAATCAATGTTTTTAAATGTATATCTGTTTACAGGAATTTATTTCAAACATACCATATATTCATGAACAATCGTCAGAAAAAAACATAGAGCTTCTCAAGGTTACAACAAAATCAAACAAATACAATCATCGTATACTCTTCCCTATACCCTATAACTTTTATTTCAAACATTTTTTTATATTACTTATAGTTTTTGAGATATGGATTTTTTTCTGCACTTAATCCCACGATTTTTATCCTGTTTTTCGATCAATCATTTTGTGCACATTATATTTAGACATCGAATCGATGAACTCTATTTTTCTGTTCTCCATTCGATCTTCAATTTATTGATTCTACTTTTTCGCAAATCATTTCGATGCATTACTAACCGCGCCACGGGGCTCAATAACAGTTAGTTTAATAAATTTACGGCCACTCGAGGATAAAGCAAAATACGCGTTCATTTCGCCAATTACCCGGAGCATATATTGATTAGCAAATGCGTGCGTTTATAAGTTTGACGCACTTAGCGGTTGGCGGTGTGCAGATAAAGTCATAAACTAGCGGCTCGAAATGGGTACGATTTAAAATTCACATTTTCCTTAAAGCATTCGAATGAGTTATAAACCTCAGTTAGGTGTAGCAGCGGGTGGGTTCTCCGAATCATTTAAGGAAACTATGGCGGGGCACGTAGTAACTCGCACACGATAGTGGAATTAATGGTTCGTCGCTTGGAAATTCCAACTCGCGTGTCCTAAGTTCGCATTAAAGGTCTCTTTCTCCCCCTCTCTCTCTCTCTCTCTCACTCTCCCTCTTTACTTGCCTTTTCTGTACTCGAGAGTTCACGAAAACACGTCGAAAATACTCGGAAGAAATTGTTCTTAGGGAAATACAGGGGTTGTTAGCTGTTCCGTCGGTAGCGTGAGGTTCGACTGACCTTGGAAAAAAGTAGGTACAGCGGACGTTCGTTTTTCTATAAGGCGAATTACCGGATTGTTTCTGAAGTTTGCATCTTTCGCGTGTTGTCAAAGGAAACGACCGCAAAAAAGCGGTAAGTCGCCGTCTGCCCTCTTGTAATTAAGTTGGACTTTGATCTTACAACGAGACCGTGTGCCAATCCAGCCCGAAATTTATCTGGAACTTCGCAGAATAATTAAAAAATATATATATTCAGACCACAAACATAAAAGATGGAACTTATAAATAAAATAAATTGTTTCTCCTCTGTATATGATTGGCGCTACATCCCTCACTAAGGAAACATGGACGCCATCTATTGTCATCCAGTTGAACGCAGGAACTTGCAGTCTCTATGCGTCGCTACTAGAATTGTTCTTTATAATAATTAATGGTGACTCGAGCGAGTGTAAAGCGTACGACACTGTACGTGGACAGGGGTTGATCAGCCAGTCCACATGGGTATATTATCAAGGGAAAGCTCATAGCCGGACAAGATAGGATAAAACTAGAGACGACACCCTTTATCGCGTTAAAAGCGACGAGCCGTCATCTGGACAGCGGTATCGCTTCTCCCTTTGCACCCGCAACCCCTGGAAAAGTATCTTTTTCGCTACATATACATGAAGCCGCATCGCATGTGTCTTGTTCGGTATCGTCTAGACATGATCCGACAAAATGAAAAAGCAATCTCACTGTTTTAAATTTCATCCACTCATTTTTAACGGAGAAGCATAAAGTGTGCAGTACGCTTATCAAATGAAACAATCCCATTGCACGATTTATCAGAAAAAAAATTTCTGTGACTATAGAAACACCTGTGTCGCCAATTAAAAATAAAATTCATGATCTACAGTGTTTGTTCGGTCGACAGAAAAATTTGGTATTCGTTTATATTCGATGTCGAAACGTAATTGATTTAGGTGACACACTCAATTGACTTCTGGCACGATCAGAGTGGAACAAATGGCATGACGAGTCAAGTGACTCAGAAGCAAGCCACTCGCCTTTCAGATCAAACGGGAACATCTTATGGATCTCGAACGCGTATGATATGATCCTCTTAATATGTTCTACGGCTTACCAGTATTATGATATTCCCTAACCCAACACTAATTCTTATCGTTCGGATAGCCAGGCCTGACTTAAGCCGGACGACGAAGCCCTTAAAATGTTGGCTTACATGCATATTGATGCTCTCTGCTTGGATACACGTGTATTTGTACACTGGAGGATGATTATTTACCGCTTCGAGCCGCTGGGATCATTTGCTTTAGCGTTAACACGTTGCTCGAAGGTGTTTCACCACGTCCAGGTGCATAATGAAAATATTAAGATTAAAAGTGTTAATTGAGGTTAAGAATTTGTCATATTATTAATAATTCTTTATGTACTTTAATACAATTCAACTCAGTTTTGTACAGAATTGCATATCCATTCAAAATGCACAGCTCAGAATCGAAAATTATACTGTGTCCTATTATTTTCGTGACCGACTGTGTATGAGTTCGCATCGTTCAGGTTTTAATGACCTAAGATACGAGACATAACAATGACCCCACTGCACAGAGCAGGAGGGTTCGCCCGGGAGTAAACCCGGTCTATTTCACAGCGCCACCAGAAATATGCATGCATTTATATGCATAGACGAAGACGGCGGCTCTATTGAACGGTCGTAAACCGTGCGTTTGTTCACCTAGTTTACACAGCTTTCAATGTTGACGGCAACTTCCGCTCAACCGGACTATCGTTGAATGAAATGCTAACGATGATGGATTGCCAACCATCTCTCTCTCTCTCTTCTTTTTTTTTGTATATGTGCTTTGTACACCAATTCTAAAAAAAAGACCGAAGCATACGCTATGGAAATATGGTCATTCTCGAATAGAGGAGCGCATCGTACTGTACCCTGAACATTTGGAGCTCCGAGTCACCCTGCAGGTACTCTTATGCAAATCGGGGACCGGAGAGTGTAAACACGAAGTGGCCGAGTCATCCCAAGTAATTCGGTGACGCAACCATTTTTTACTAGCAACTGTACACTGGCAATCTCGAGTTATATTGTAAAAACAATGTTGGATTGTACTTTCATTTATTGATTGGCACTGGAGGTTGGAAATGATGTTTATGGAAGTTAGTATGTCTACGAATTGTATTTGCCTTAGCCCTTTGCACTCGGAGCTATTTCAACTCGAATAGGAAACGTTTCTTCCGAACTAAAATATTTCTATTCCCTAAGATTTAAAAAATTTTAAATGTTTGGTAAAAAAAATGAAGTAATGGTTATTATTTACTATGTGGACCTTGACAACATATTTCAAGGTCATCAAAATCAGCGAGGAGGCCCTCAAAGTAAATAATTACCAAAATAATAATTTAAACAATATTTTGACTAATGGTACAGCAGTTTTTAGTGGCGTCTCTCGCCACTCGAGTGCATCAGCTTAATTAAGTTTTGAACTAGAACAGCCCAAAAGGAAAATACTTTGAGTAGTTTGTCCAGGCATTGGTCAGCCCAAGAATCATGAAAATACCGAGGATTCACCGCGATTTAAGACTTCCAGTGGCTGTCATGCACTCAGGCTAACCAAAGACGACGCCAGGAACAAGAAAGAGCAATGATCGATGCGAAAAGAACGAGGAGGGACCACTTTCCACGCAACAGCAGCTCAGACGAATCCTGAAAACAATGAGAACGTTTGATGGATGCAGAGAAAAAGGAAACACTTTCGCTCTTTTCGCGAATAGTACAGGTGACAGTTTATCATCCGTCTGATCCCTGAGACTTCGTCTACTCCCAGAAGGCCGTCGCTAGCTCTTCCTCAGACAGGGGGATGACAACGAAGGAATAGTGGTCGGTCCCGATGACACGGAAGGTGAATTTGGACATTGAGATCACAGGGGAGGAATGAAAAATGGAGGTACGAAACGGGAATCGCGGGGAAGTTGACGCATTGCGGCGGGGAAATATGGGTCGTTTCCGATTATGTTGGATGTGCACGGGGCCAAACGGCGAGTGAGAGTGACGCCCAACGCCGGGCTCGTACATCTCCTGTATAACTAATGCCCGCATATATCAGCCATTCGTCTCCCTTGTATATATTTTTCGCGATACGATGCGTATCTCGCACACAAACCGGACTCGACCGGGCTCCACCTTTGCGTTTTCCATTTAAGCGTCATCCGTGCACAACGCGCCGCGCGCGAGCAATCGTTGGCTCGAATCTTCTATCAGGAACGTGTCTATCGCTCCGCGACCCTCCGATTTATTGGATACGAAATGAATGCCCACGGTAGTTGAAGGAGAACGGTCGAATCATTCGTGGTCTCATATTTACTACCGGCTGGACGCAATAACAACGCGAATTTGATCGACATCCGATCGCTGACCACCGTCGAATCATCATTGTTGGGCCTAGCATTTCGTGCTACCGGATTTCTTAGCAATTTCTTTCGGATTCACAGGATTCGCATCTCAAGTAATTGCAACAAACTTTTTCCTTTGCGAAAATTCCCTCCGCGGCTTCGTCAAGGAGTTATTCACGAAAAACACGGACCAATCACAGCGCGGTTATAGATATCACTCAAAGGGGCGGTTCCACCGTAGTCGCGCAGAGAATAATTTCGCACAGGAAAAAATTACTGGAAATCACTTCACGAATCGCCCTCTTTAAGGAAGTACATTTCTGGGACACTGCGTGTATTAGTTTATAATTTTGAAGCATCTGAACGATTTCAAGACGCCACAAGGAGCGAGACAAAGAGTCGTAAAGGGAGGAGGAGGGCGAACAGGAGGCAGAAGAAAGGGAGGAATAAACAAGCCGTTCCAGGACGGCTCTCAGAGGTGGAGAATCGTTCGAGGCGTCAGGACAACGATGCTGACGACCGATTAGACGAAAATCCCTGGGCTGGAACCGGTCTGAGGAGGACTCCTCGAGCCTTCGCGGAGGAGCCTCGGATTGTTCACCGGTGCTGGTCAGCCACTTTCCCGCCTTAAGATTCCCTCCAGAATGTAAACAGAGACCGGGGCTGCGCGCACTCGACGGACCGCAACCTACTCGAAATAGAATCAGTCAAAGGCTGACACTTCTCGCCGGAGGAATACCAATTAGCCGCTGGAAGTCGGTCCTGCTAACAAGCGTGATGCCCTCTTGACGTACTTCGGCGTTTCGTGGCCCGTCGCAGTCCCCGGACCACCTACCGCGAAAGTAAAGCGAAGCTTTTCTTCCTGTCCTCTCTACTCTCTGATCTCTCCTCTGCCTCTCTCTCGCTCTCTCTCTCTTTCTCTCTATTCGTCGCGGCGCTGTCCGTTCGTCGACCATCCGCGTCCGACTGTGACTAATTATAGGAGACGTTTGTCGAGTTTTTACGATCCTTCCCTTTACCGACGGTTCACGGAGTTTCGTAACTGGCGACGTCGTCGTCTCGCGGATGACTCCGCCGCGCCGGTTTGTTTGATGCCGGTTAATTATTTGTTTACGTTCGAGACCGAGCAGCGGGAACGTCTTGGGAAAAGTCGGCGAAACACCCCTTTTTCCCAGGTAGGAAAACGTTGATTGGAACCGGCGCGGAGGGGGCTGTCGTTCGGGGATGGTTTGTATTTAACCCTCAGGCGAGTTGAATTTAATTTCTCCGTAGCACGCGTTCATTGGCAGTGTCTTGTGTGTAAACAACGATCTATTTTCACGGAATACTTTGAGAATATTTAATGGCCGTGTATATCAATCATCTTCAGATTGGTTACTGTAAAATGCATACGCTGTGAATAAAACAGGGAATCTAAAAGTGATAGCTGGCTCGCAGCTATTAGCAGAGTCTGAATACGTTATCGTTTCGAAATAATGACGATACTTGTTTTTGCCCGTGGTTGATCCTTGAAGATCGTTCGAGCCTTGAGGTTATTTGCACTGCGAGGTGCCCGCTAGGAATAACTCGAAGGACCACCTTCCAATTTGGAAGGAACTAAAGTTATTGTGAATACTTTTTAAAACTTGATGTATTTCACAAACAAGAGTGTGGCGTAGACTTGATACAAGCGTTACATATCGGTCCTGAGAAGGACTGGTTCGAATTCGATTGATGCACTCTGCGCGATGGTTGACCAAAATCTGCCTGATGATTTGTGTTGCAAAGGGTTTGCATACAATTTTTTGGGTCTGATAAACCAGGGGTGGTTTAACAGTAAATTGTTCAATGAGGGTGTACGTGCACTAACCGCCCCTCGTACCTGGTCGCCGTGGGCCCAGTATGTGGGACGGAGATTCCTAAAGTGGGCTCGCTGTCCTTCGCTACCCTCATTTGAGGGGTGTTAATTCCGGTAAAAATGTTCTGCCGTTTTAATTTTACTGGGGGTACACAGGTACGGAACGAGAATAATATAACTTACAACTAGAGTTTCGGCAGAAAAATTGCCAACACAAAATACAACTTTCTAGCTCGTTTCGTATTCAGAATGTAGGAATCGTCTCTTTACATTTGGGCTAACGAAATATTTAGTGACTCATTCGCGAAGAAGGGAGGTCGATATTAAAACAGTTTCGAAAACATCTGACGGTGTTGATCTCGCGATGTCCGCACCGCTTCTTCGCGCACAGCTTCGTGATGGTACATTCATTTTTAACGTGTGTCGAGACTTCGCATTTTCTCGAGTGGTTTTCAGGCTCCTTCAGCGCGGATATGCGCGAACGTTCACCTCGCCTCGGCCCGAATAGAAGCCTGCTCGCGACGAGACGCGACACGACGAACAAACGCTTCACGATGGGGGCCGGCGACGTTATATCCGACTCGGTTGTCTCGCCGAGCCATCCATCTCGGTAAGCTGTCCTCGTAATCACCCGAAGTCTTCCTGTTCCCGTTACCATTGAACCTTTTCGTTACGCTTGTCCCCGAGGAACTCTGAATGAAACCGACCGTCTCGAACGCACGGACACCTTGACCGCCGATTTGTTTCTTCCCCTGCAGGTGCAGCCGTCTGTCAAACTTTTGAGACAGGTGAAAGTCGTGTGGGTGGCTTAGAATCCTCTACGGTTGTCACGGGGTATAAAGAAAACCGGTTCTTCGCCGTCCATCTCGTTTCTTCGCCGTTTTTTTTTTCCTTCTAATTATTCTTATGTCAAATTATCAAATAAAACACTTGGTATTAATGATAAACATGCACAACGTATCTCGTCTGCATCATGGCAATGTTTAAGGAGTAAGATGAATTTTTATTTAACTACTAGTTCTCACAATTGACGCAGAATAATTTTATTTTGAATAAAAATCCGCAGTCTAGTCAGTAGTAACAGGAAGTACTGTAATGACTGTGGATTTTTCTGCGAAAATAAAAATTGTCGTTAATTTGAAGCTATTAGAGCTGCATAGACGTTTAATTATGTTTTTTAGTAATTGTAAAAATTGCTCGGAAAGAATCGAGGCTGGTGCTAACAACGTCGACAAAATTCTCACAGCTTGAACAGTGTTTTGTCCAGATCCTCCATTTTCCGCTAGCAATTCTGTACTTTCCGATGACGTGAATGAAGTTGTTAGACAGGACAGAGACAGTTTGTCAATCGCAATGTTTATTACGGGGAGAATGGGGTGTGCATCAATCTCGCGTCGTGAATAAATTATGCGAAGGTGTTGATAATCGCGTTGCCGTGTAGCAACCTATATTCGCGCATTATCTCTGGTAAAGATTGTTTATGCATCACTTGGCTATGCACTAATTTATCAGCACTTTGTGTCAATAGCCTTTTGTTCAAGGAGACAACTATAGGAGACTCGCTAGATAGTGGAAATTGCACGGAACGTGTGCCACACGTCTATTGCTATCTCGCACTATAAATTGGAAGTTCCGTTAACAGGGGAAACGAATTCATTGGAGGGGAGCTGAACGCGAATAAAGAAAACAAGGGAATTCGTTTCAAAGGTATTCCACTTCATCTTAATATTCATATTTCTATTGCCGGTTTTTATTTCATTTCGGATCATGTTGGCGATGGACATTTTTCCTCCGAAAACGCATAAATAAATTCATATATTCCACCGGAGCGCCGTTTATACATTCAATTATCAAGTATTCCGGGATATTCATTTAAAATTGAGATGAAAATTCGTAGAAAAATGCTTCGCCTAAAAATAAATATTTTCTCCGCGGCCACCGCTTCGAAACGCAGTCGTTACTTGGCCGTAATAAAAGAAACCTGTTCTGTCGCATATACATACACATACTGGAAGAGAGAGAGAGACGTACGCAATCGTACATAGAAACGCGATAGTTGACTCTCTGTTTGCGAATTTAAATTCTCTCTATAAAAGCAGCTTAAGCGCACGCGGACGCGAAACGCGAACCGCGGCACATAAGTGCGAGCATAAGTTCCACTCGTGCATTTTTCATTCAACCGCTTAACGAATCATTGCCCTTGAGTGGCAAGTTAAATGTTTATATAGCCGAAATTTGCGGCAACAAGCGAGGCGCGCGATTATGTTCGTCAACGGGAATCACGAGTGTCGGGCAGGTTCGCAGAGTACGTTGACGAAAAGCGCGCGGGGCTGTATAACGATGGCGTTCAACAGGTAATCGTCGCACAATAAAAACTCTCGAACGGTTGATACTTCTTCAAACATCGCCGCAAACATTAGATAAGAACATTGTCGCCCGGTAATTACAGCGTGGGTGGAGTAATTGAACGACCGAAGCCCGTGCTGGTTTGGCGACACCGCCGGGAGTCACGCTAAACGATCATTTGAATCAGTATACTCGCTCCTATCCAATCTGGAGCACGCCTTACATGGGGAACACATGTCAATCGTGTAATCGAGTGAATCGTGAATATCGCTGCTGTGCAACTTATACAGAAACTTTGATAACTGTGAAATACTTAGTGGAAATTGTGACGAAATAGATGATTCTTTTCAGAAGTGATATAAAATTATGATTTTTAAATATATGAAAATTTGATTGAATGCTGTCGAAAGATATATTTTGGCGTTTCCGAAAAATTTTCAGAAGTCATAAATGCAAAAAACATCCGCAATCCCACGATGATGTGTCGGGCCATTGAAATTTCGAAAACAAACGAGGACTCGTTTCTTGACGCCATGTAAATAAAACTTGACACGATGATATCGTCCGTGTCCGTTTGAAGAACGATTTTCCAGGACCCTTTACGACCTCGTGAATGATAATTCAATGGTCGTCATCGAGCTGCTGAGTTTACGAGCGAACGAAAGCTTGATCGAGAGCGGATTGATGAAAACTGACATGAAACGATATTTATGAGCGATTTTCTGGATAATTTTAGTGCAAGGGTGTCTATCTGGAACCATTGAAAAACGCGATAACATGGGTGAGCTAACATAATTCTTCGTCTCTCTGTTAATATACAATTCCGCTAGTTCGTTATACCTATCTCTGTAAACCGAGTACCAGATTCAGTATAGGTTAATTTCGTCATGTCAGAGATGAGATATTCGTTATCGATCTTGCTGTTCAGTGTATCGAAGATTAAAATCTGAATTGACCATGACACTGGTCTCGAGCAACACTTACGCTAATTTCCGAGACTCTCTGGATAGACTATCGTTTTGGAACTCACCTGAAACAGAAAGATTAATGTTTCATTAAAGAATTCTTTATCTAGAAACGTTTTAGCATGCTTTTTTATTGAAGTATCCGCTAGCGAACTTATTTTAATAGTCCTCGTTTCTATGTCCCCAGAAGAACTACTCATAGTGAGGTTCCTGTTCGCGATAATGCTCTGCATCGCGAACATGATCATCTACGGGGCGAAAGTCAACATAGCCACTACCATAGTCGGCATGGTGAAGACTAAGGATCATGAAGCTGTCGGAGGCGATTTGAATGAATGCGGTTTCACAACTCCTGAAGGTGCTATAGTGGATATAGACGGCCCTTTCGATTGGTCCACCACGGAACAGGGACTGGTAGTCAGCATATACTTCGCTGGCTATCTTATAGGGATGTTCCCTTCAGGATACTTCTCAGATCGGTTGGTCAAAATTACTATAAACATCCTAACACGAATAAATGCCTGTCGAACTCGTAAACTAGCAATATAAGACAAGAAGCAGATCTCTATCGTCTCAGGAGCTCAGCAGAGATTTTCTGTCTTATCAAGGAAAAATTGCTGCACGTGCCTTATCAAAGATTAATGGAGCATTAAGTTCAGCTTTGTCAATAGTAGACCTTCAAACTATCTCTCCATTATTTGCAAATAGCGTACACATTTATCTTAGCCGAGACTCTCTGTCCTATTAAACATTAATAGAGCACTACAGAGCTCTTCTCGTAGCTCTAGAAATCCCAGTTAATATGCTACACCATTAAAAATCGTGACATTCGAAGAGCTCCTGAGACAGAAGAATATTCCTCACATGTAGCAGCTTTATTTATTTTGATTTTATTCGTCAGAGGCGATTTCTGTCACATAAAAATTAACGAAGCACCGTTCAAACCTTTGACAGCGTTACAGTTCGTTATAAAGCTCGAAGCGTCTTGTGAGGCATCGATTAAGGCATTCGTGATAGATTCATCGCGCATTATGAAATTATTTGAATGTCGCCGGTTTTTCCGCGGTTCTCGAGCGATTTTCCTTGGACTGAGACGCCGTTTAACATTCCGCAGTTTCAATTCGAAGAACGTTCTGTTGATCTGCGTGCTGTCGAACGCTATTTTGACGTTATTAGTACCGATCGCAGCTCATGAGCTGACCGTGCTCTACATCTTGAGATTCCTGACGGGCCTGATAAGCGCGGCGAATCTTCCCCTGGTAAATGTGCTCGTCGGAAAATGGGTCATTTATGAAGAAAAGTCCATGTGGGTCGCGATCATTTATAGCGGGACATCGTTGGGCACCGTGATATCTATCTTCAGTTCTGGAATGATTATGCACTCGCTGGGATGGGAGGCGGTCTTCTACATACACGGCACGCTACCGTTAATCTGGTGCGTGGTGTTCTACATTTTCTTCGCCGACAACCCCGAGACGCAGAAATATATCTCCGAGAAGGAGAGGCAGATGTTGATCTCCACCTATGGCCACAGAACACCGGAATCGGCCAGCATGCCGGTCCCATGGAAAAAGATCTTCACTTCTGTACCGATGCTTTCTCTCATTTACACCAACACCTTCGGCAACTTCTGCTGGTACTTTCTGCTCACGCAGCTACCCCTATACATGAACAAGATCCTCAGGTTCGACATCAAGTCGGTGAGTACCTCGCGGTGCTCTCTTCACAGGACCATGAGGTGGATTTTCTCAGTACGATGAGTCTTTGAAATGCCGCCTCTGAAGGGGGTAGACTCGTTTCCAGGGATGCAAGGGTGCGGGATGTGCCTTCTCATTTCACGATAATGAGGTTTCAAAATTTTCGAAATTTACAGAATTAATGAAAAAAGTGGGAATAATTTTTTAATGAATTTTAGTGGAAATTTCATTTTGATATCTCTTATGATTCAAAAGTTATAGTAAAATCCCAGGTTTTACTTATCTTCCCCCTTGTCTTCCCGTGACGTTGTCCCCTCAACCACGCTCTTCAACCACGAGGCAAACAAAGACAGGCGCGAGGCACGCATCGGTTCTTCGCTCAGCGGTTAAAATATTCCGTCGCGAGTAAATCTCAGCTGATTTCGCTATTGCCAAATATATAACACTTCCCTCACTTAGCGTCCCCTCCTGGAGGGGACGGGGACGGGGTTTTTACCCACAAAAACGCCTGAGTCGCGGCCTAGAATTATTTTTGATCTAGCGCTTTTGACTAATGAAAAATCCCATCTTTGCATTATCGAGAAATGAGAAGACGCATCCCGAGCCCTTGCAATTTTAGAAACGAGTCTACCACCTTAAATATTTTTTCTTTAAAGTAACCTTCAATTCTGATTTAAAAAAAAAGCAGAAAATATACGAATTTACTTGTAACTTTAGATTTAAGAAATTTTTGAAACTAGTTAAAAGTATTGCCAATGATTAAGGACCAGTTTAGTATACCAGAAGGTCGCCAAGTTGTCGATAAGCTGCTAGCCTGCGTGTCTCGCAGCGCTATCGATCGACTAACTATACAGTCTGCTAGACCAGTAATCGCTTGATTTACATTGAATGCTATTTACATGCCTCCGGGAGCCTGCAGACATTTTTTCGTAATTAAATTTGCATTTAGGGTCTGTATCAGTATCTCGTGGATACATTTTGAAGGAAGCTCCGTACACGTTCAAGTATCTTTATGCTGCGATCAGTGTTTCAATTTTATAGATCTTTCCGTTCGAACAATTTTTACATTGTGCCCGAAGTTGTAAAATAAATTATAGAGTTAGAGTCGCTGGCAACGGAAGATGCAATCAGTGACTCTCGATTAATTGGCATTTGATCGCGCAGAACGCTGCCCTGAGTTGCTCGCCGTATCTGTTTAATGTAATCGTGAATCCATTGCTGGGAAAATTACTAGACTGGGGAAGGAAGAAGGACTATTGGTCGCAGACGAATGCTCGGAAGATTGCTGTGTTCATAAGTGAGTTGTGACGTGTCGGTATAATTTTGTTTGCAGACAAATTAACAGGATATCAACGAGAGGAATATTACAGGTTGCGTTCCAACCAGTATCGTTCTTATTACCATCATGTATGTTGGTTGTGATCGCGCGGCTTCCACAGGGCTATTGATTCTAAGTATCATATTGTGCGGCACGATTTTCGTCGGACACCTTTGCAATCAGAATGATCTGGCGCCGAATTATGCAGGAATTTTAATGGGCATCACGAACACGCCGGGGACACTTTCAGCGTTCATCTTGCCGGGCTTGGTGGGCGCTCTCATGGAGACCGGGGTCAGTAAACAACCGTCTATTGTAGTCATTAGAGAATCATCATTGCGCCATCAACTCGTAAATCCCTAAAAAATTTGCAATCAAAAACTTCCATCAAAAATGTCCCGTGCTTTATCCATAAGAAATCTACAAGTCTTCGATTCCCATACAGACGAAATCAAAATTTTAGCTTATCAAAATTATTACATAAATTTTGAAATCGCACGATCAACGCCGAGCCTTCAAACTAGAAATAAATTATAATCGTCCGACTGAATGGCAAAAGTCGAAAGAGCTTTTAAAAAATGAATGTTTCATTGAATTTCTCTGCTATTGAGCTTCTTATCCGATTTGGCAAACGAGCGTCTCAATTGACGCCTCGTATGACCTTAATTATTCAACATGGACTCGATTAATTGTGATGAGGTCGGTTATGAGAAATGTATTAGGTTGTCGGATTCTTGGGGCACACGTTACGTAAGATACTGCCTAATTGTTCGTTCGTATGTCACGCCGGAGTTATGCAAAATTAATTACCTCAAAATACAGTTTCGCATAGACTAATCCGCAGTGTGCGCTGAATGGGAATCGATTGCCGACATTAATCCGTAAACTGGAACGGCTCGAGCCATTTCGATAATGATCGGTGTCGATTAATATCGCCGTTGGTATTTTAATTTCTGCTTTTTGCGATGCAGCACACGATGGCACGATGGAGATACGTTTTCTGGATTAGTATTATTGCTCAGCTGTCGGCGTTCTGTGTGTACGTCTTCACTGGTTCGGGAGAGATTCAAGAATGGAACACTCCGGATGCTAGTTGGAATAATCCAGCGACTTAAAAACAAACCATTCAACCTATCCACTTTGTTTCTCGCCGACGACAGAGACAAAAAAAGAAGGAGAGAGACAGAGAGAGAAGAAGAGACCTCTGAAATGTCCACTTTCTGCACGATCATTAGAAGGGACAGCTGCAGAACATTTTTCATTCTGCATGCTATTGACTGAACCACAGCTGCAAACAATCGACCGTGTCAAGAAATTTTAGATCTACAATATTTTCTTATTAATTCTACCAATGATTAAATTTTTAACCCTTTAAAGGACTGACCAATCTTTTGCCGGGTTAAACTTTGCCTTGCGTAACCAGACATTTTTGTCTCGAAGATTAGTCTAGAAGACTTGAGCGAGAAATTGCCAAAAATCCAAGTTTCGATCCTAGGAGATCCTTCAAAAGTTACTAGTGTTTAAAGTTGAGTGATTATCAGTGATTTGTACAGATTAGAGTGCCGCCATGTTGGTATGCAGTGACAGTCACGTGCCATCTACCGAATGGAGCTGCTAGATGCTCTTTTTAATTTGGACTTATTTTTCTGTCACAAATAAACATTTTTTACTCATACGATGGGGCACAGCGTGGTGCAGTGGGTATAAGGTATAAGGTAAAAAAACGACAGCCCCTGATTGCATTCAATTTCCCCATATTCCATTCATAATGCCAGAGTCTAAAGCAAGTCTAGAGCCAATTTTAGTTCAGCTAGTTAGACCAGATGGCGCCAAGTCAGGACAGTCAACGTGGAATCGTAACAACAAAAATATATGGGGCTTGAGTCCACTCGGATCTACTAATAGCAATAAAGACATTAATAAAAAAAGAAAAAAACGTGGAATCATAGCAAAATTGAAGCGTTAGACTGATACATATGTATGTTTGTCAGTGTTACCACAAAAACAAAACTTTCTCCGCGCAGACGTTGGTAACACTGATAAATACCCTAGAATAGGTATGTCACGTGGTACTCCTTGCCTCTTAATTGTATTTGCGTCACGGAAATGACGTATATCAGGCAGAATTCAGCCATTAGAATTTCTTTCCCATCTCGTCGTCTTTTCACCGGCACGAGACCCTCACGAACTCCGTAAAGCTCGCATGGCGGATGCTTCGGGGTGTCTCAAAGGCTGCCGGAACTTTAAATTACATCAGGAAGGCTGAACCGATTCAGATTCGCAAATTATTCGTGACAGTCGGGGCTGGTCGTTAGGAATAATTCGCCGGCCGTGAAAATCTTTTGAGTGTCGCGTGTACGATGCACAAAGATCTGCGGCCACAGTAATTAGAACCGCGAGACCACCCGTAATGATGGCCGACCAATTAAGGGCCACCTGGTACAAAAATCTGTCTTCTTCCAATTAGATCGCCGCGGTGGCAACCGGCAAGGGAGCAACTGAACCCGGAGATATTTATAGCGGCCGAAATATTGCATTTGTCATTTATATTTTGTTGATTGTTTGAAATAGAACACGTGGTTGAATAACATCCGAACTAAAACCGCAATAATCAATTTATACGCTATGCCGACCGGAAAACACGTCGGCATTCGATCGATCAATTACACTGTGATTAATTATTCCGGAATCAATCAAAGTGATAGAGAGTTTGCCCGTCGGTGGTAACGAAATAGAAGATCATGAAAAGGATTCGAATTAACGTATCGTCTCCTCGCATGCGCGCCGGCATCGTCGCGTTTACAAATGTATGAGATGAATATCGTAAGACTAGATATTTTTGGTATGACTAATACCAGAGGCCGATTTCCGTGCTCCTCCAACAGACGAGCCGCTTCTCGAGATCGAAAATAAACGATCCATCGACCGACTGTTAGCAAGAGAAGAAAAAGAGGGAGAGGGCGATATTATCATTGATTGGAGCGATTGCGGCTGGAGTAGCTATTCCGATGTCAGTCCGTTGAGACTCTTCGATAAGCAATCTTCCACCAATACGCGGAATTTTTTATCGTTTATTGAGTCACCTAGTGGCCTGATTTGTTGAAAAACAAAAAACACCGTTCAGCATCTCCTATTGATGTTCCCGAGGTAAAAGTCGTGGGAATTTTTCTCTCGAAATCAATGAATAAAATATGGAAGGTGGAATTGTGGTGGACTATCGTGTCGTAATAAAACCTCATATTATTTACCAAATAATTATTGGTAAAACATGAAAAAATGAATAATATCATTATACACGTAACCATAATTATGAAAATGGTCTGTCATGTACTTTTTCTGTCCATATAATATCGAAGTGAGAAGAATATTCAATTTAACCTGTATTTCTCTTTCCGGATTTTCATCCGGAGATCAAACGAGTCCGATGTGCTAAATATTATGGTTTTAATCGACGTGGTCGATCCTGTTCGCGAGGATAGCGATCGATATTCCAGTAGATAACGTTCGCCCCGAAATGGTTAACGACATCTGGCTAAACAAAACCGAACTACCTTCGTATTCGCGGTCTGCTGAATATTATGATTTTTCTGTCGCCGTCGTTGACGATGGCTGCGACGCCGGCGTCTCTGGCTTCCGTCTGGAACGTCATGCGAGCTCTTATTAAAGGTGGCGATTTATCGCTAGTAATAACGGTGTGGTCTGGTGCCGCTCGACGGCGAATGTCTCCCGAAGGTTTCCTAGGGGAATGGAATAACGTTGGTGGAGGGTTCGAGGCACCTAAGGTCGAATCCACACTTGCCCTTTGCTTATCCCATGTTAACCATAGCTTATTTTTTTCTGTAAAAACTGACCCTGAGTTCCCATGATACTCCATACAGCTCTCGAGCATCTTCATTGAGCTAAAGAGTTGAAATGAACACCATTGGTTTGGAAAGCAAGGTATTTATTTTAATTTAAATAAAAGAAAAGGTATTAAATTTGGAACGATATTTATTTTATGTTCTCCCTACCACGGCAAGGCTTCGATTGGCTGAGCTCGGCTCTGTCTTTGATCCGATACCTAAAGACGTTAACTTAAACGTTATAAATATACAATAGTTTCTGGAACCGTACTAATTTCTGTACATATATCTACAGACACAAAGTATATACCGTATAAAGTGTAGTTAGAATAACGTACCCACATAAAGACATTTCCAACATGAATGTCAGAATTTTTTTGGGGGGTGGGGGAATTGTTAGGGGTAGATGGTTAGCGTTGTCTGCAAGGTAATCGATGCAACCAACAATTCCTGACATTCTGTTGCCAACTCGTACGAGTCGACGCCACTCGAACCGTCAGAGAGCTCGACTGTAACGAGCTTCAGGATTGATTAACCGTGGCGCGGAGCAATCGAGTCTACTTTTACCAGTCTAAGCAAACGAGTCGACGTCTTGGTAAAGGATTAGCCGATCCCCCTTAATTACAGTTGATTAATAGCTTCTTCGACGGATTGTTTGGTGACGGGAAAGACTCCTTAACGATAGTCCGCTGGGATTTTTTTGCTCGGATTCTTTACCGGCTAATTTTGGCTGGTGGAAATATGTTTCCAACACTCGTTTCTTGTTTCGAAGATTAATATCTTTGACTGGAGTAAATATTTGTTACTATTGGCAACCTGTTAATATTAAATTTGATAACGGCTATTGGAAAAAGCGTGACGGTGCAGAATTGATATTTTGTAACGTGAATGCATATCGTAACGAGAATAAAATAAAAATTGTTCAGTGATATTCAAAAGTCTGTAAAGTTTTCATTTCACTGTGCTTTATACACTGATGAATTTCACGAATGTGTACAAACTGCACTCAGTCCATTTGAAAATCGTCACAATTTTACCTTTATTAAAAAGTACGAGGGCAATTTCACGACATCAAAAGTGTTTCGAATGACAAAAATTCCTCTTTCGATTCAGACCGAACGAATAAACCGGGGTCGTCAAGGGGAAATAATAATTCGATTGTTACCGTAAACGCAATAGTCAGCAAGGTAAAATTCCCCGTTGGTTACAGCAAAAATGTTATTAGAATCGCTTCGCAGCAGAGAAAGGGAATATCGATTGTACTTTCGAATGTCTGCGCATTGAAAAATCTAGGTCAGTGCTATCAAAGAGTGAATTGGATGGGCAGAGAAACTGAAAATACAGCTGCTGACAGCCGGGCCAGCTTCCTCGGAGCTTTTCCACAGCAAATCCCTTTTAGTCGTTACACTGAGCTATTAAGGTCTCGAAATGCCACGTGTCTCCACGTGGGTGTCTTCCACCTGTGTGTATCATGCCTCCGATACACGAATACGAATACCAGCGTCCTTCACTGGAGCCAGAATGACCTTAAAACTTAAAACCTTTTACTAACCGCCCCAAACATTAAATGAAATTTATCTTCAGTCACTAAAAGCTGGGAATACTTTTTTTTATCGTTGCAGGTTGGTTAAACATCAGAAGATTACTTTTCTATGGAGTAATATATAACATATATAAGTAATTTTTATTTCGATCGTAATGTTAAGATAATTAAAATTTATTTTTTACTGAGATGTCACCAATCAGTATAAATTACATTCTTCAAACACCTTCGAACATCTCGTGTTTAAGGCAGGACCCTCTAGATATCCTTATTGATGAGTCCTCTAGCGGGTCTAGGACGAAACACCACCTTTCTTTTTCCGAGTACTATTAAACATTTGAATAGCAAAACGTGGTCTCAAGCACTCAGATTCAAATCCGAATGGACACGTTTGGGTATGCTTACAAACATTGCTAGAGTTTGATCGAACCTATGCGCCGCTAAAATTAATTCCAATTATAGTAATATATAACGTTGAAATGAAAATAAACAAATTTTGACTGACAATCTCCTAATAGGGCTGCAAAGGCACGCGTCAGGTTTAAGCAACTGGCCTTCCGCGTGAATTAGAGCACGGCGCGAGTTCAGGTGAATTGTCAAAGTATTCCGTGGGCATTTCTTCGTCGGGGGTGGCCCGCGGAGGGTGAGGAAAACCGGGGAATGAGAAAAGTAGTGCAGAAGGTCGACTCGATTCTCGACATTCCACGGAATCCAGCGAAGAATTCGATATGCCCGGCCGGAGGACGCGAACCGGGACGAAAGCGGCACCGTGGCAGGAATCGTGAAACTCGGTCACCTTATTTCCAATTGAGCGGCCCGATACCCCACCCCTGGAATCTCAACCACCCTCTCCAACTCCCTGTTAACCGAACAGGGTTGGCGGACGCGGGCTGGACGCATTATGCGAACTTTCCTGCAGATTAGTTGTCGCCCAGTTTCATATTTTACGCGACGATGCCCGGGCCATTCCGGGATTTGGCTTCCCGGCTTCGAAACAAAAGCCAAAACGCGTCTCGCGGTCTACATGGTCGCCGGACTTTCTACAAAAGCGAGCTCGAAACTCCCGAGCTGGGATTTCGGAGGACGACGAGCAGAACAGAGCCGAGCCGGGCCGAGAGGGTTCAACGAGAGGAATGGTTTAATCGGCGCTCGTTGTTGCTGCATCGGATTTTGATTAGCGCCGCCCCGCGTCACGTTCGTCCGTTCGTTCCGTTCGTTCCGTTCGTTCCGTTCGTTTGTTGACGGATGAAAAAATGCGTCACACGCGCTATACCCTACCCCCGACTCTGTGTACATAACTTACGAGCGCGCGTCAAATATAAAATGCGCGCGCCGAGCCGCGCCGGCTTGATTCCACCCCCATAGCTTGTTACCGCTGAAACCGGGCACCATTCTTTTGGTTCCGGGACCTGCTGGGTGAACCTCTGATCCACCAGCCATCTTTTTTTATCTATTTTCATCTCCTGCAGTAACATTTTCTTTCCAGTTACAGTGATTAAAAAGTCTTTATCACGAAAAATTGTCGTAGAACAGAAAAGAAAATTTATATTTTGTATGACTACATTCACTTTAACTTTTTTTCGATTTTTTAGAAATAGGGTTTGACAAGATACTTTTGAGATTTAAACACAGCACATTTAACGTAAGAATCTTTCCTAACTATTTGGAACATGCTTTGTCGCGCGTAACGAGGTGGAATAAAAATTAATTGTGTATTATTCATAGACTTTCCCAGTGCGTTTAACGTGTGTTTGCCAAGTGTAAAATAAAAATGTGGAACATTATTTCTAGCATGTAACAAGCCGGAACGAACGTTAATTATTTATTATTCGTAGATTTATGGTCGCATAGCATGTATGTGACGCATGTTACGCGCAGTAAAAAAGTTATACGATAGCGGGAGCGTAACGCTGTAGGTACGTGACGATAGCGTTACACAGGAACATGGAATAAAATTTATCAAAATGTTCAGTCAATAAATTGTACCGGTGATTACGAGACCCGCCGCAGTCGTATATTTTTTTTCGAGATATTTAAAGCTTTGCATTTCGAATTGAGACGAATTTAACGCGACTACCAACTCGATTTAACGGTTCAATTTTCCACGATTTCGCAAATATTATTCCGCGTTAATGTAAATCAGTGCTGCACAAAAACGCGATAAATTCTATCCTTTAATCGCAGGGTAATGAATAAACTGCGAGGAGTGCTCTAGATTCCGCAACCTTTCAAAAATAAAATAATTGATATTTGCGGGGATATAAACATCTATGGAAAATAAAACTGTTCTGCATCGGTTGGAAGAAACAAGAGTCCGATAAACATCGATTTCACTTATTAATAATTTGATTAAATTGAAAATATCATTTTGAGCCGTGGCACAAATTCGTTCGGTTATTTTCCATTTACTAATAAAGTTACGATCAATTATAAAATTGTCGATATGGGACGCAATTAAGTCGTTCGAATTACAATATATATCTACATTCATTGTTTTTACCGACTTGTATTTTACTTATTAGATTTTGCGATAAATGCATAAAGTCGGTAGACTGGTAATTCATATTTGTAGGAATATGAAACGGTGGTTTACTTTTGTTGATTCTGTTTGGATAGCAGAGAGTGATTGGATGGTTCGCGGGTTTAATTTTATTTCAATCACGTCCGAACTGAAAACGGACCCTTTCAATGCGATTGACGATTCCTCGTCTCCGACGTAATACAGCGCACACCCCCGCGGTTCCCTTGACCACCCCTTTCGAACTCCCCGCCCGGCACCCTTGAAAACTGTCAGCATATTGCGCATGCATAATTGAACGTGTTCAAACAAATAACAAAGTTTTCGCATGCTGATGAGTACGCTACCGCATCCGCATTTCGGTTGCCACCGACTGCCACTGACATATTTTCATTTGACACGCGGGGCAGACTACCACCCCCGCCTGCCCCTCCGTCATTCGAGTTACTTGCGCTTTTGTAACATTATCGATTAGAAAAATTCGTCATTTTCATAATAACCCTTCTGAAACGACCAAACAAAAATTCTTCAAGGACTAATTTTTTAAATTCAAACATTACATTTCGAGTTGAATACGTACGTGAATCTATGACATATTAATTGATGGTTCGATATATAATAAATGGAACGAATCGATAGTTCAAGCGACATGACCCCACCTCTACAAAATGCACGCCACAAGCTTTGGAAATATTTAAATTTTATGTCTGGTCACATCACAGGAATGATCCACTGCTATTGGCTGACGCTCCAGGATACTGCTGAATTTTACGAAGCATAATTACAGGGAGGACGCGCGTATCCGGCTATTTTTTCCGAGCAGCAGAGGTGTACTTCCGGTCAAGTGATGCGATAACCATTTACGGCCGTTGCGTGATCGCTCAATCCTCTATTGTTCTTTTTCCAGCCATCAGCAGGGCGAGAACTTATAGTATGCTGATCGTATGATTGCATTCTACGATTTACAGAAAACAGAGTTCATTGACGAAATCGGATTATAATTAGTAATAGTGAATCTCTGATAAAAATTATTTGTGTAGCGTGTTTTACGTCTTTCTGTTAAAATTTATAAAATTAATGGAACGTAGATTAATTTTGTAAGTATTAGAAATAAAAGAATGTTGTATATTGATTGATTTGAGATTTACAATATTCTTGAACCTTTTTTTACGAGTTTTTTTCGCAACATTAAAGGTAAGCGGAGACATTAGTTGGCAGATTTCTCGGGCCGTGGCGCTAGCTTACAGACTACCCCCTCGGATAATCTATCAAAGCACTATCGAATAAAAATAAACATTTTCTACTTTCAATATTATGAAAATTTATGATTAAAAGTCTTTCCCAATGTAGAACTGTAATTAGTACGATGAATCTTTAAAAAATGTTCTACCAATAGAAAACGGTTTTTATGTTCCTATGAGATTCAGATGAAAACGAGCGGAAGTTATTGCTTCATTAGACGCGAGCGGCAGCGTTTCCTTTGGTCAACGGGATAGCACTTTTTCATATTTTTTGAATAGCCTTTTAAAATATTTTGCATATTAGTGGCTCATGCTACCCCCAGCAGAATCCTTGTTAGTTGTTTCAACGAGTTTAGTATGCAAATTGACATAAAGGGTATATGCGCGCGGAATGTAACTCAAGTGCGGGACAGGCGAATAATGAGGGGTACGTTTTACCCTCGGGGGTAGTATGTTTTGCACTCAAGCCGCTTATGTGTTCGCCAGATCCTAAAAATCGTTGGTACAGGCGGAGGCATTACCGTTGTAATTTGTTCAAGGTCCCCTTCCACCCTTTCCCCGTATAGCGATTTCAGAAACTGCCGAACAAATTATGTTTACTTTTTAACGCTAAAACCTGGCAAACGAGATTTATCGAATTCTTCCCTCAAGGACCACTAATCGAACAGACCTTTCTAATTGCCTTCTTGAACATATTAAATTCATTGAAAAATATTCGATCAAACTGTTATGACAGTAGGATCTATTTATACAAATGTAATCAGAAATGGTGGCGCATCGCATGAAGCTTACACGTGTAAAATCGCCGTTTGCTCGGACGCGTTCTCGCTTGTTTAGCAAATTTATTTGTACCGGCTGTAACGGCGTGGATTAAAGAATTCATTACTGTTATGGCGGCGCGTTTGTTATGCCCGCGTATTCGAGGTCTCGCTAGAATCGCTCTATTTATTTTACAGCGTCATAGGTTCTTTTTTATTGGGTAATTATGCAAACTGCGGAGCGGCGGAGCCAACGCTCGCGCGAAAGCTTCAGCCAGTATTTTTGGGTTTTACGAGTATAATCGGACGGTTGTTCCTTAGCAACGCCTGATAAATGCGATCAAATTTGCCTTGGGGTGGGGGTGGGGCTAGGCTAGGATAAAAAATAAACGCGATAAAAGAAAGAACTGAATTAGTCGAGATTATTTCAGGACAGCGTTTCAAAGCTGCATCGGATTGTTCGTAGCTCGACCTATTTTTACCGGCGCATTCGGTGACAAAAAACAATTAGGTACATTGATACGATCGAATCGCCACTTTTCCCCTCTGTTTTAATTGTCAGCTATAAAAACAGAACGTAGAGATGGATGACGTAACCGTGTCCGCGGCTTTTTCGGATCACATCATTCAGGGATAAATTATTCTAACGAATCAATAACATATATGACGAGGGATCGACCTCGTTTTCGCGAATTTAGGTTGCGTATGTAGGTCGGCCGCACTGCTCGTCCTAATTGTAAGCGGAAGATAGTATGTAATCCTTTCTGTGAACCATCTCTTACCCAGTTCCTTGAAATTTACTCAAGAAATCGACGAAGATGCCAGCCTTAACAGCGGCAATACTCGCAGCAACATTAAAAGAGAAAATCTCTTTGAGCACCGCCAAAGGCAAATCCTTTTCCATTAAAGAGAGGAGTTCTACCAACATTATCGGCCCCGCTTAAATAACGTTCGATCTTCCCGATACGTTCAAAAATCTACAATAAAATGTCTATTCCTTGTAATAATTTTTAAAAGATCCTGGAAAGGAGGAAAAAAATCGTGTAGGAAGAGAGACCCATATCTTTGGGCCACGTCTCTCTCTCTCTCTCTCTCTCTCTCGGTTAGCATAACAGAGATTCGAGCAGCAGTGGCACACTCAGAATTTCGAACACGTTCCGTTCCGCTTCGGTTGGCACCGGTAGCTAAATCGATGAGCAAAGACGAGGCCGGAGATCGCGATAACAACTGAGGTGTGAACACATGGAGCAATAGTTCGGACTTTGTTGATTAAATGTCAACAAAAGCCCGGCGAATCGAGGTGTGTCCTGCACCTGACGTCACAAGGGTTTGCTAGCAGACTTTGCGATGCTCAACAGAGAGAGAGAGAGGGGAGAGAGAGAGAGAAAAAGACGAATAGGAGAGCAAGGGGGAGGAAAGGTCGGGCTAATTGGATGTCGGAGGGGCAATCTTGTGGTCTCCATTTGTCATTCGAGAGCGCGAGAGGCGATTTATCCGAGGAGCCTCTCCTTTTCTGGCTTTCTTCCCATTTCCATTTTTCTCCAGGCACACACCCACACACCTTCTCCTATCGAGCTGATCGCTCGCACACGCGGAATGTACGAATTCGGTAATCGGCCATGACTTCGCGCGAATCCTCCAGAAATCTAATTTATGCGATCTGGGAACCGCGCCGAAAATACCACCATTTATACCGCTGTACTCTTGAATCTTTTTACAATCGAAATATCGAGCACCGCGCGGTATGCGCCGCGTAACCCGCACTCCGTAATTATGTATATGCAATACCATGCGATAATATCGTATTTTGGAAACGGATAATTCTCTGTCCACGCACCCGATAATTAATGAAACGAAATATGCTGTATACATTGTTGTCTAGAAGACTAAAAGCCGAATTGTATCCGGTTTCCGTAATTAATTATTGTTCGCCGCGATCGGCACTGTTTCTGCGTCTGCGGGACGCAAGAATGCCCGGAACACGCATATCAATTTACATCTACGCTGTGTTTCGAAAATAGCTCAATTTTGCAGTTCGAAAATTTTTACAGCAATATTTTTACTTCTAACAAGTGTCTTATAGATCGTACAGTTCCCGTTACCTTAGAACGAACATTTACCGTACTAACAGTAAAGTACGATGTTCATCACAGAAGATAGAAAGACAGTTGAGAACACTGTGGATTATATAGTTGCGATCCGTAGGATCTTTAACGTTGCATTGAAATCAGATTGGTGCAAACTGGCGCAATTTGGGATGCGCTGCGAGCGGCCAGTAGCATTTCTTGGCAGCATTAGGTTAAATACGCGTTGCGGAGGGAAGTAATGGGTCGGGATCCGCTTTTACAATCAATTACACAGGTGTTACCAGGCCGGGCAGATGTAACGGGGAATGGTTCTGATAACCAGACAAGAATGCATAACAGATCGATCAGAGGTTCCCGGAACCAGTGGGAAACGAGAAACACGCGGTTTGCGAGAATCTCGCGGCGTGTCCGGGCTAGAGAACTATCTTGGCCGGAGCTTTGTTTCGCTCGATTGTTCCTTCGTGTTTGATATATTGACGAGCGGTAAACTTGGCGTTTAATGGCCTGCCCCGTGGCATGAATAGAAACATCGTCCATTGCCGCTCCTCTCTCTCTCTCTCTCTCTCTCTCTTTATCCCTCTCGCCAGGATTTATTACGTCATGACGTCGCTGTCTGACGAAGCTGAATGTTTTCACTTTGAACTTCGCCGGGGCCGAGAGATGAAACTTCACTCCCGCCGAGTGGAGATTTTATCAAAGAAGTTCCCCTGGCTCGCGAGACCTTGCTTCCAGTTACCGAAGGTTGAAGCAACATTATTGCACTTGGAGCAGATTCAGAACTTACTTCTTGTTCTGTAAAATTCTCATCGACCTAACCTCCTCGTCACTGCGCCCGCGTCCCTTCGCTACCCCACGCTCCGACAGTTTCACTTTCGTCCTTCTCGATTCGTCTTGCGACGAGACAGCTCGCAATTGATAATAATTAATCTATTCCAGATTCTTCAGTCTTCAAGATTATCGTGAAAGAATCGTTTTCTGTCTTCGGGAGAAAATAAGTCCGGAGGCAAAGTCTCAGCCTGGAATCTTAACGCCTCTGAGTCGGTCATAAAGTTATCTATCCTGAAGAGGCGAGAACGGTCTTCATCGTGATCACTGTTAGATATCGCGCAGACAAAGCGTCACGGCGTAAATTCAGCCTAAATACAGCTCTGGGTAGCGTGAAGTCGCGGTTAGAGCTTGCTGGCGAAAGTCGCGCAAGAGATTAAGCCGCCGGTGATAAAGAGGAGCAGGTGGTGGGTCCCAGAAAGCGGGGGTCTGGAGAGGATGGCGATGGAGACGAGAGGAAAGAAAATAGAGGCAGAGTTGCCGGTAAAGAGTAAGAGAGGGAAAATGAAGGGGGAGCGAGCGAGCCGTAGAAAACGAGGGACAAAGATAGGGAGACATATAGAGAAGTAGAAGAAAAGAAGGAATAGGAAAGAGTTTCCCTTACGGGTCTGAAATCCGGAATAAGAAGTTCCGGACTGTTCGAGGCTGCGGGCTGTTGGTAGGCGATAGCGAGAGCCGAACGTGAAAGCGAAGGCGGAGAAAGAGCAGGAGTAAGAGAGCAGCAGAAAGAGAAAGGGTGAGCCGAGGGTGAGGAGAGAAGAGCGAGATAAATCGAGTACCCGGGGGCGACCAGATAAAAGTCACTAACAAGTAACAAAGGTTTTGCCTCTGGGTAAAGAAGGAAGAAACGAAAAGTGGGCGGCAGGTGAGGGAGGGGGCTATCGGGAGGGGGCCAGAGTCTGGAAGAGTGAGGCGGCGGCTACATATTGGTTCCAGCATCTTCTTTTCGTCCGTTGCTTCCTTCTCCACCACGAGGCTTTTGTTCTCCCTCGGCTCGCTTGTTCGTCCCTTCCTGTCTCTCGGACCTGGTCCGTTACTTCTATTGGAACCAACATCCACCTCAAAGCACGATGAAGCTTCAATTGTTTCTGGCCAATGCTACCTACGCGCGCGCGGGAACGGCTCGAGGAACACCGACCAAGGTTACTCGATTGACAATTGGTCCCTCGTGTTCCGTTGCCGGGACAATACTTCCAGCTCTCCTATTTCACGAGCCACGCGAGAAGAGACCTTCCTTCTCTCGATCCCGTCGTTCCAACGATGCTGGCAACTTATTTCGCCGTTTATCGGCCAATTTCCAATCGCACCGGTGTCACGAATAATGGACACCTGTACTCGATTTAGCATCCATCGAGAGTCTCTTTGATTCTTGATCTTTAACAACGGAAACAGCAGGTCTAGCTAGTCTAGCTTCAACTATATGTAGAACAAGTGAAACGCCGTTAAACGATCTAATTTCATTTGCACAGGATAAGGCCATTTCCCAAGTAAATTAGCAACAATCTAATCATGGTGGAACGACAGTAATATTCAGTTTTGGAGGAATCGCCGTGGTGCAACTCGGTCAGAGTAAAGTAGAACGAAGGGAAACAGCGGCTCGTTTTCACGCGTTCTCGGCCCCGTTCTCGTGTAACAATCGGGGTTCTACTGTACAAGCATTTCGGCCGGGAAACGTTTTGTGGAAGGTTATCGTCCCCCCCTAGCCAGAAGACTGCGGTGTCTTTCGTCTTCGTCTTTGCCCGAGACGTCGACAGAGCCAGGGGAATGAAATAAATTCCGCGTTTCTGAGAAATTGGAGAGCCCCAAGGGTAGAAGACATTTTCTCTGGACCCCGCCTCCCTCTCTTTCTCTCTCTCTCTCTCTATCTCTCTCGTTTGGTCTCCTCTGCTCCCTCTCTCTCCTCCGTCGCTCCACTCCCGGAAAACTCCTTATTCCGCGTCATCTGCTTTTCAATCAAGGTCGGGTATCGGCTCGGCTGAGATGAAAAGGTGAGCTCGCCTGCCTCCGAACCCATAGAAGGTCGGGGCGACGGCCACCTTGCCTCTGGCTTCGAGATAAGTTGATATCATCCCCGTAACACCGTCATTTCACCGACCTTGCGTATCCACCAACTTCTTTTTTAATTTTCAAATACAGACAGGACGCAAGCACGGTCACCGTATCTGCGAACTATGTTGCTTCTCAGACGACACCTGGCCTAATTGAAACCACCTTGCCCCACGGTAGCTCTTCTCAGCCTCGATGGGAAACCATTGTGGACTTTAACGAGTAAACTTCGCGGAGATCGATTAGCGAGCATTTCCGTCGACTGGAGAAAATTCTGGTGTTCAACACTTCCGGCTAGATTCATTTTATGTCTGTTCCGAAATCGTTCTCTGAAAATAAACATTTCGTTTGATCAAGGGTTTACCCAGTGTTGAGTATTTTTGTTCGAGCATTGCGAATCCGCGCGAGTCGAGAACTTTACTGTATTCTGTTAATTTAACGAGGCTGCAGTTATTTTTGCGGCAGTTTGGCGATAATACTTCGTGATTTTCCGTATTTCAGCGGAGTGGGGAAAACAAACTTCGCGATGCGACATGGCAGTCTGGGCTCGAACGTACTCGATATTCTAATCAAAACGGCGTTACGTATTCAAGCCGCGAAGCATTTCCCGTAACAGCGAGAAGAATAAAATATTATTCGGCCGCGGTAACGTTTTGTCGCCGACGACGACGTCCGTAGATACAAGTTTCGCGATTTCGCCGGAGGCGCGATAACTTCAAGTTTCCCCTTTTTATTCCGGCCAGGACCACCGAGTTCCTTTCCAAGTTTAGACTGTATCCGCCTTCTTTTCGTTATCCGGACCGCCCTTGTTTCTACCACAATTTTAGTTCAGTTGGCCGCCAGTCACGCATAACAAATGATCTGTCCTATCCGATACTCTTCCTCGCGATATTTCTCACGCGAGAAACCCTACACAAGCTTCCTCTAAAACGATCGAAATGCCGATCAGAATATTATCGCGTCCACAAACTGCTGAAAAGACAGAAAATATTCAAATTGAGCAGCAACGAATAAATTCAAATTCATTGAACGAACGGGGGTAATCTACTTGTATCTTTTATTTCCTGATAATTACCATACAAATTGATATTTACGATGATAAACCTAAAAATATTTTATTCCAACATTTTTTGCCCCATTTCATAATCTAAAATAACAAATTCATGCTTGTACGTGATGGTAAAAATGTCATGATTCTAAGGACATTTATTTTATGCATTATTTCGACACTAGAATTGCCGTTTGACCTACTGTGAACCAAGGCAATAGTTCGGTGAAGTTTCATGAATTAAACCGCGCCTCTGCGGCTCGTCCGAAGTCTCGTCAACCAGTGTAATGGACGATCCAGAATATTTCTGGCGGTGTTCGTAATTTTTTCAACAATTCGGTGAATGGTTCACGAAGGTAGAACGACCGGGTGTAGAAGAAATAGCGAAGTGGGTCATCAATGACCGAAGAATATTACAGCTCGTGCAGCCAGTGTTTCCGGGAGCTCGTAGTCGTTCGAGAGACCGGTAGTTTTCGAGAAGAAGGAATCGTAAAACCTAGAGGAATAGCGTGATCGTGTAGAAAATTCATGACAAAGGTGTGCACGCTGGTAAGACGTATGAAGTGCACGTTTGCCGAACGGGAACGATGAGATATACAAGTGGAATGCAGACTTGGTAGTCGGGGCACAATGAGGAATTCGGGTGTTGATAACTGGCTGCGATCTGGAGACAGCATGCTAATGTCTTACCGAGAAATCGGGCGCCTTTGATCTACCACCGTTTCGACAGTACTCGAAATAGGAAGACGTCAGCCGAATACCAAAGCTGATCGAGACCGAGTCGATGACTCGCTATTCGAAATCCATTTCACGTAAAATGAAAGCCAACTTTTAATCATAGACATATAGAGATAGACTGCGCCGTCTTATGGGCGAGTTGAAGCTCACAATGGCGACGCGCGGTACAAAGAGTGAGAGAGAGAGAGCGATAGCCGGGGGGTATTGCGCTTTCTGTCTAATTGACGCGTTGGTGGGGAAAGATTCCCCTAATTGCTTGCTAGATAATGTAGATTTCTACATAGTATTGATTAATTTGTTAATATTTTTTTTTTGACATGTGATGTCACATTAGAAAACCAACAAGATTTAACAATATTGGAAAAATCGTTATTAAAAAGGTAGTATATTATATTATTTATTCAGAACATAGAGAAGAACAGCGCGTGTAAAGAAAGACCACGCGCGGGTCTTTGAATTGTGCCGGCGACTGAGACTCTCCGTAGGGGAATCTTTCCCCATCAATGCGTCAATTAGACAGAGAGCGCAATACCCCCTGGCTATCGCTTTCTCTCTCACAATCCGCCATTGTAGGTTTCAGCGGTTCGTACAGGCCGCGCAGTCTATCTCTATATGTCTATGCTTTTAATTGTCTTATCAAGCTGAAATTAATACACTGATGCTCTTAAATCTTCGCGATTCAACAGTCTAGTAATAACAATTAAACTTGTGATTTCGAAGAAATTCCAAAGAATGTTTAGGGCTGTGTGTTGTGCCGGAGAAAGAAAAATGTTACATGTGTGTTCTAGTAATAACACATGGAAGCAATGCAATCTTTACACGAGAAGCGAAATCACTTTCCGAACGATCTAATACGCAGAGTCGTTGTATAAATTTTTCGTTTCGAAATAAGGTAGGATCCTCTGTAAACTATTCAATAAATTCTCCGAAGTAAAGACAACTGTATCTCTCGGTGTACTTCCGGGTTGTATCGAATGAGGATCGATATTTGATACATACCGTGCACCGGGATTTTGTTTCAGTTAACATGGCTGTGTCAATAAATAACAGAGACGATGGAATTAAACGCGACGTCGAGATTGTTTCTTTTCTTTCGTTATTTTTGTTATGACTTTATTGCAAAGCATTTATGGATTTATATTTATGCTGTGTATTTGTACCGTTTGATCGAAGTACCTTTTTATTAAAAATCTGCGGCAACTTGGTCGACCCTGTGGAGGGCGCACAAATGTTTCCAGTATAAGATTCAGATAGGAATTCTAGTCCTCGTAGGAAAACTGTTTTCGACAAAGGGCCACACAACCCAGTTTGTGCAGGGAGGTCTCGGAACGGTCTATAACTCTGTCGCACACGTTCATAATTTATTTCCATCGTGCAAATCGTGCACGGAGCTTATGGGACCGACGAAATGTTAATTCGAACTCGAAAGAGACGTAAAAAGCTTGATCCCGGTGGCTCGAGCGTAAACTATTCATTGTAGAATGGTAATAAGAGTTGGCGTTAAACAAACTTATTACTCAACCGAGCAGATAACGGTACTTACAGAGGGAAAGATTGCGTTTCGGTTCGAAAGGAAGGAACAGATTTCACGTCCAGTTAGCGCCTCCGAGTCTTTGGTACGTGGTTTATGCCAGTTTAACACGATTCACTGATAATGACGGGGTCGTGGTCTCGTATCCACTTGGTCAGCTTGATATTCGCATCGAGTCACGCAACAACGTGTCACGCAACGGCGTGGTAAACTCGGACCTGCGACCGAGGCGACGCCAATTGTCACGGCGTACTGATCCTTAATTACTGTCTCCCATTGCGCTGTGTGTCCCAGCCCATCGATGCGTTCCTCCCCTTCGTAATCACCGAAAAAAAATCCTGAACAATGATCACGCGACTCGCCGAACCGATCTGCCCACGAGATACAACCGCTCGGCTTGAAACTATACGTCCGACCATGATTTATTGTCTTCTCGCCCGTTAACAATCTCGCCAATAAACAACCTTCCCAACCTTATCTTCATTCTGATCCTTTATTCTCGAGAGGAAGTCTGCAACGAAAAATTCGAGTACCGTGTCGGATCGTTAGCAGACTATACTCATCGAATCTTCTGATTCTGGGATTTTAAAAAAGAACTGTTGAACCTTTTCTACCAGGAATTTTTACGGTGATAATAATCCGAATTACAGTAGTTATGTACAGAGTGATTCTGGGAACCGGAACAAGTTACTGCTCTTTTCTATTATTTTTGTTATAAACGGGCTGAAGCCCTATTTTACATATGAGAAAGATACAGACTACTCGTATAAGTATAATAACAAAGAAGGGATATGCACAGAAAGGAAAATTTTGATAGTGGTACAATCGATATTATCATATAATCCTGCGTAGTTGCATTTTAAATTTTAGTAATAAATTATTGAAAAAATTAATACGATTATAAATAGTGCATGGTTTTTCAATATTGCGATTCATTGGATTAATTAGTCCATAAGTCGAGAGGAACAATAAATAAGTTAAAAATAAAGCTCTGATTAGATACTATTCTTCGAGCAAATAATGCTTCTTTAATATCATAATACTCGTGGCATAAGAATGTATATTTTTATAACGGTATGTTTCGGACGAGTGGGAGAGGAATAAAATTGCAATACGAGGGATCGATTGGAATTCCGTGGGTGATATTCATCGCGAAAGGCGTCGCAGTGCAGCCGCACGAAAATGTGACTCACGAGTCTCTCCCGGAAAATATCGTGGAGCAGCCATCCCTCAGGCAATTATTATTCCGCGTGGCTCGCGCGATCCGTCCCCGACGACTTTACGATTCGATGATCGATACCGGTGTATCCAAATCTAAAAATATTTAGAAGCGTGTCGCGGGTCTGCTTAACAAATACGACACGCGCTGTATCCGGGTCGCGACGATGCTTTTAAACAACTAGCACGTGACGAGATATCAAAGAAGCTCGTGACATCCTGTCCCGGTCGGGTATATTCGATCGTTTTCTTCTTCTTCAAGATAAATGAATCGTCGACGCAACCCCGGATATTCTTGCAATGGCACGGAACGCGTCGATAAAAATCCCAGGAACATAAAATAATTTACGCGAATAATATATATCGAGGTTTCGTTGATTAATCAATGGAAGAAACATAAGTAAAGTTAAATGAATGTTGCGCCGCGAATGGGGCCATTGAATTCATCCGGAATCGCCGCTATTAATTTAATCTTAATTGTAACTGCGCGGCGCGGTTATACCGGGCGTTATTGTAGTTATTAATTTCACAGTATATTAATCGTTTTCGACACATTCAATCTGTAATTCTAAGCTAATGTGCGGCCAGATCCGCAGTTATTATCGGTCCGAATGGGAAACGGGGCATTAACGTCGTATGTACCGCGGCCTTTTAAAATCGTACCCGGTAGAAAACAGCCGCCGCAATATTATCCGCGATCGAACCGGCAAATATTTAAATGTTTTTGCAGCCGGCGCGCGGTGTCCTCGCTCGTTAAGGCGCTTACAAATTCCACGGTCCGTTGCGAACAAAGACGAGACAGAGAGAGATAGAGCCGCCCCCGCAAACGAATTTATTTTCATTCGTTCCAGAGAGACGAGGCAGAGGCGAGGCACCAGGCACAAGCGAGGCGAAGCGCGTTGTTTCCGAATCGCGAGGGATATTACAAAGTTCTTTTATCTTCGGCCGTATTAATCGAGCTGGCACTCTGAGATGTAGCGGAACAGAATGGAATGGAACGGACAAGCAAAGGCGAACCATTATCCTAATTGGCCGACAAACAACTTCCGATAACCGCCAGACCATTGTTCTTCCAATCCTTCCACCGTTGGCCAAAGAGCGGCGCGGCTTTTTCGAGCGCGGAAGACAAATAAAATAGAACGTCCCGGGGAAAACAGCGAAACTAAGAAAGTCTAGGATTAAAGGGAGAAACTGCGGGAACCGAATCCTCCTCTTACTCCTCTTCCACTTGTTCCCTCGAGAGTGACAAACAATTGTAATTTCACACAGATTCCGAGTCTTGATGAGAACTCTATTGCAAACATTCGATACGCCATTGCGATCGATGCTTGATTTAGACGGTTCGACTGATCTTCGCGATCGTCTCCAGCGAGGTTTCGGACTTTCTATCGGTCACTTTGATGTTCATCATGGAACTGAACGCACTCAGACATTTTCACCAGCTGTTGGTATGTCGTACAGTCGATACAGACAATTTTTATTTTGAAAATCCACAGTCTGGTCGTTAGATTGCGGAGGGTGGATCACAGCACTCCGAATTATTTGGGTACATTAACGCTCGCAGACAGTTCGTCCCGGTGTACAGAAATTTCGAGGTCCGGGATCCGAGTCGAAGGAAGATTTCTTCCCACCCTTTGAAAAATTCATCGGGCGACAGCATCAACGCTCGGAAAAAAACCGGGAGGAAGGAACATTAGGAGGAAGATAAACACACAGAGCTGGCGCGGAGCGGCTCGTCGTCCATCCTTTGAACTTGACAAATCGTGGAGGAAAGGTCACCGGTGGAGAGAGAGTGAGAGAGAGAAGAGGGAAAAAAGGGTAAACGAATACTTGGACCTTGAACCCTCCAACGCGAAGTATTATACTGGAGACGGGGCCGCGCCTCCGGTAATGGCTTCTTATGATTTAGCGAGAGTGTTTTCTTAGTTTTCGCGAAAGTGGCGCTTGCGTAATCGTTTGTCAAGCCTGCCCCCCCTCCGACGAAATAATAGCCGGCACCGCCTCCCTCTTGGTTTCAACGTGTTTCCACCCCCCACCCACGGAACGCGTTCCGTAAAATCCTGCCGCGATATTTTACCATCATCGCTATTAAAGGCCATTCCGTAGATGAAGAGTAACGACGCGTCCTTCGCACGAGCGCAGACACCATGCTCGCCCCCTTTTCGGAGGATCCTCCGTCCCCCTACGTCCTGAGAGCACCCCATGATCCTGCGTTTTTCCTTTCGAGGGCCGCCATTACCGTCCTGATCCTTCACGCTGCTCGGAAAATTGCTCAAATAGAAAATTTCTCCATTAAAATCTTATAAGAACGCGAAACTCTAGAATTTAGTCAAAAATAAATAAATGTTTATTTAAACTCTTGACCGTGCGAGAAGTGCGCAGGACTGGATTTTATCGAGAAACGAAGCGAAGCATCGTTTTTATTTAGGAATATTGTTAAAGTGGAACGAAAGCAGCACTCGGCCGGACAATTAGAGGGCCGTTTATGCGAGTATCGAGTCGAGCGGTATCGAAGAGATTATGCAATCCCCCAGCAGCGATCTATTCGCTCTCTTCTTATTTTCTTTCAGCTGTCGGAGAAGCGTAGGCGGAGAAATTCCAGGGAAACGTCTGTTGCGACCGTTCGAACGGGCCGTTGCGGTCCGCGTGAATGTAAAACAAAGATCATTTTGTGATAGCGGACACATACCTCGCGCGGAATGAACCGTAAAAACCTCGTAAAATCGTCTTTCAAGTTACGTTCCTGTGTCAGCCCGCACGTTTGCGACCACTGGATTTTCTTTTACCCTCGAACGACGGCTATAGATTCTTTCTTACGTTCCCAGTCCTCTTCCTGGCATTTTTGCAAATTACCCGATGGATCCTGCGCGCGCGTGTTCTTCTTTTTTTTCTTTCGCTGTGGAATTCGTCGTTTCGGACGCGACAGACAAATCTGCGAGCGTTATAGTTGACTGTAAAAATTTATTTCCCCGGGCACGCGCCCGTTCGATTTTTGACGATCGTTTTCGCAGCTTGTCGCTGCTCCCACCCTGAAGCTTCATACGAATGCAATATGATTGTAATTTTAGTGTCTGCTAATTGATTAATAGATGGGTTATAGAAATTTTCTGTGGATTTTACACTGTTTAAGAGGATGATAGTGTTAAACGAGAAGCTCGTACATAGATGTGCAGCTAATTCCAAAGTGTCCCTCTCCGTGCATAAACAGATTTTCGCATAATGGAAATTTCGGATAAGCTGCATTCCGATAATCGGCACTTTACCGTGCCATCGTTTCGGCAACACAACTTTCCTATTAACCTTTTGAGATCCTCTATCCGGACGGTCTCAATCACTTTAGTCCCGTGTTTATTCCACGATACAATAATACTCGCGTTGCCAGTTTGTACTCTACCGAATCGAAATCCTAACCCTCCCCATTTCGGTCCAAAAACACACTCCACTGTATTTCAATCTAAATAAAGCTGAACGCTAAAATATTGTCTATCGGACAATGAGATTTATGAGAATGCAAACAAAATGTGTCTACACAATTAAGTAGACAAGTTAAATTTCTAAAATTCAAGTTAATCATTTATCCGAACTGAACTGCATATTCCCAGTCGTGTAAATCACCGAGATAGATTAACGTAAATCTTGATAAAATAACAACGAAACTTGTACGTTTAAATCCATACGGATATGATTAAACGGACGTGTATTCCTCCAACATATCAGCGAAATTAGTGCGGAGTAATGTGAACGAGTTCCAGTTACAATAATCGCTGAAATAAGGACCGCGCGCACGATTCGAGAGATTTAAACGGGTTTTTCGTTCCGCGGTCGACCCCCAACGTACTACATTTAATTAGCGTTAATCAACCATCGAATACTTACCATGCCAGCCGTTTGACCAGCGAAAGGAATTATTACCCGCACGAATCGCGGAGCCACGAGCGGAGTTCGCGGACTGAGCAAACACTTTTGTAGACACACATGTTTCTCCGCGGTTCAAGTGGCGCAGTTTTCGTGTCAGTGTTGCGAACGTTTAAAATTGCGCGCTGAATGACATGCACAGCACGGATTTACTTTTCGCCATCGCATCACTTTTGCGGTTCACCCGAGAGTCCTGTGAAACTATACTCCCCCCTGCCACTGTTGTTGCAGCGTTATGCCAACCTCGCTGTTGGCTTTCCACTTGTGAGTCGCGACCCTTTTCGCGGATTAACTTCGTCGGCGAATCGCTTCGGCAAAGCCAACTTTTTGCAACGGCGAAACGTAATTTCAATTTCTACCTATTTATGCTGGTTCCGATTAAAATAACAGGAGGTTAAAAAACAGGATGAAATTGCTGGGAAACGATTAATCCTCTCTTTATATCTCGTTGAGCGGAATTTTCGTTTGTACGCAAGCTTTCGAACTACGTGTAAATTAGAATGAATGACGGAAGAATTTCATTTGAAATTGAATTCGCTGATTATTATAGAAGGGTTCACGATTCTCCCCACATTTTACAGAAATTATTTCGAGCCAGAAGAGTGTATCGAGTCTGCAAATTTAATCGTTAGAATTCTAGAATTCGAAGCTACGCCGAAGGTGGTGCAGTAGAATTTCGATTATTTTAATTAATGTCGAGTATTCCCGGATCCAAGTCGGACATGATTTGCGTTGGGCATTTTCGTGAGGCAATGCCAGTGGAGAAGAACGATGTGTGCGGCCCTTCGAGGCAATGGTCACGTGACATCCGGCGACAGAAACGAGATGGCTCACCCACCTTCATTATCATGTGCGTAACGTTCAATGAGAAAACGTTTCTGTGTACGCCCACGGCCGCGCGCACGATAGCCCGAATCGCACGCGTTACACCGATATACGTGAATAAAACGAGTCGTTTCGTTTCACGGCCAGGTTAATTCCACGATACCAGAATACTTTCCTCTCGTTCGTGGATCTAACAATCGCTAGAGGAAACGTTCGAACGAACTGTGCAACGGCAAATGCAACGGGCGCACCTACGGACACGTACCACATGCATGGACGTTGCAACAATCGCCCACACGCATACGCCATAGGTTTACCTCTCCTCGGAACGGCCACCACGGAATCGATGGCTATCGAGGCATACTAATTGGACTTGGTTTGGAAGGACCGGATGGAGTATGATTCATGAAAGAAGTGACAAACTGCCCTCTTAGTCAGCCCGTTGCGGTCGGTTCGTGGAAACCGGTCGTAATTTGCGAAGTTGATCGTGAGATGCCTGCTAATTGAATTGAAATTTTGGTCGCCGAGGCACGGCCACGCTCCAAACAGACAATAAATGCGTTTCCATTGTTATTCCGCCTCGTTACGTTCACTAATTTTTACTGCTGCCACAAGCAACACAGGTGACGCACGAAAATTAATATCGGCTCCTCGAAATCCAATATTCATTGCTCCAAAGAACCAGAGGACACCCGAAATCTCTAAATTAACATATCAAACAAATCGTTTATTCCTTATTTAAGCATTCTTATTCGACTAAAATATTTTATTAAATTTATGAACGGATACAAATCATTATTGTATATCTAAACATTCTAACATCGTCTGAAATATTTCATTAAAATTCAAGGAAGACGAGAATGAAACAGATGGCGCCACCTACCAGCAGTTGCACTATTACTAAAAAATCTCTTGATCAGAAAATGACAGAATTTCTCTACACATTATTAAAAGCTATTATCTAATAAACAATTTAACAGCACACTCCCTGTGATAATTAATGCAGACAGGTTTCGTTAAAGCCTCGTGCGAAAGAGTCTCGTAAAACAGTTACCGGACAGATATTCATTACGAGGACAATAAGGGGAACAATTTTATACTTTGATCCAATTATGCAGGTTTGCCGAAGCAAGTAGCGAAGTTTTTAAAGCGAAGACAATGGAAATTAGACGAGGGTCTGATGGTTTAAGTCGATCAACAGAGTAATCATCAGTCATCGCGGTGACGTCCGTGTTTCATTAAATCTTATCTCGTAAGGAAGAAACACGTCGCCGAGATAAGACATGTGGGGAGAACGAGGCAGCCTCGAATCATAGCGCGCAGCTCGACTAATATAATAAACAATTGCCTTAACGAGGCAACAATGGAGTCGCAATATTGGTTGTGGCTCCTCCCTAACGATAACTGACAGCGGTTTTATGAACACTCGTGTGCGTATAGAACTCCGTCGCTGAAATTCGCTGACAGGAAGTCGAGGACGCTTTCGGTTAACTTTGTCTCCCTTTCGTTCCCCCAAAAACATATTAAAAAATTTAATATCGCCGCCTATCTCGATTTAGAAAATTGCAATTACCTTTTGTTATCGTTTCTTAAATAAGATTGTTACACAGCGTTCGCAGTCTATTGATTAATTTTTAAAGAAAATGTGATGGACTGAAAAAAAGTAATGAAAACTGATTCGTACATTTTTTTCGTCGGCGAATTTGCAGATGGCACGGACTGTCGCCGAACGATTTGACGTAACCGCAGCACTATCAGCTTAATTGATTTGTAAATTTCGAACGTTGGTCGCGTTTGGGACGTGCACAATTATCACGATCGTTCAATTTCCCACGGACTATTATCCTACTTGGAACTGCCACAGGCTGTTGTTGCGAATGATGCGATGGGAGAAATCCGTGGTATGATAACTTGCACGCTGACCACGCGTTATTCTCTGTAAATCAGTTTACTTGTTGTGACGCGAGCGTGAACGCGCCCCGAATGACGGTGGCACTGTGTGTACGCGTGCACGTTTCGCGCAAACATGTGTGCTACATTTCATACTCGTTCTTCGGGACGTCACTGTCCGACATTCTATTTCACAATTTCCGCGGGAACCATGGGACGTCTAATCGAAATCACTGCAGTATGCGGAACAACGGACTTCGGCCGAAAAAGAATTTCTCCATCAAGCAAACTGAATCATTTCTGCAACATACAGCAGCGAGTCGTCTCCAACGTAAATAGTAAAATCATTTTTACAGTGCTTATCGCTTTATCCAAACGATCGAAAAATGTACAGAATTCAAAGATTTTTCAATTTGATTTAAGGAGCGTGAACAAATGAATAAAAGCGAGATAGGCCCTCGAATGTAAAAAAATAATGATACACCCAACCAGTGTAAAAAATGATGGACGTTCTAGGGAAAAGAGAGGAGCGCAGTTGGTAATTTTCAGAGAGAAAATTCTATTCGTTGTTGAATAAGCAACAAAGAGGCTGTCGGGCACGTACATGTTCAATCACCGTCGTTTCCTGCTAGAATTGATTATTAATTGCCGGCACGTGTGACGCGTACATCCATTTTGAATCCCAGACGATTGCGCGGGGACATTGCGCGCATTTCAGCACCTGATAAAGTTATGCCCTGTCCATCGGCTACTAATTACCGATTGATTGACTCCCCCTCCTTTCCTTCCGATCACGATTGTCACCGGGACAAATCCGTAGAACGATTATTTCGGTCCTCCCACGTACAGACGACGTTTTCAATCAAATTCGACAGCGGCGGAGGCTGTTCGTATTTTGCAAATGTCCAATTTATCAAAAACTCGCGGATTTTTCCTGGAATTTTTAATAACACGACAATGTAATATAAATTATTAAATTAATGAAAAGCACGGGGACTATTTTGTTCAACACGCGTGCTCTCCTCTGCAACCACTTTCCCAAGCAATTTGCATAAAACCATCTTTCGTTTAGTTATTAAAATGCGACGACAGAGAACGTAGATTTTTCTATGAAAAAATTCAGATGGAAATGCCTTGCTAATTCGGCCTCGCTAAAATTGTTCGTTCCGATTGATAGAAAAGAAGACAAAAAAGGATATCAAAGCATTCGGCCGACTTGCCAGTATCAAAGCATAATAACACACAAAGGAACATAAAAAAGAGTGCTCCTCGTTGGAAAATGCATGAAATCGAATTTCTAGTGTAACAGCCCTTCCATCGTATTATTTTAAATATTCCTTTATCGTATTCCGGATGACTTTAATGCTGTGGCATGTGTCGCGCGCCACTGACGGGAAGCAATGTCTTTGACACACGCCAAAAAATATCATAATTTCGTTAACAACTTTCCGGGCAACGCGAACAATCTCTCTGTCTCGATAGACATGCCCGACACGTCGCGTCGGTTCCTCCTCTGTTAATGCGCTCGAAATATAATCATTGTGTTTTTACTTTTGTTGCCGAGCGTAATTCTATTCCATTTACGTTTTCAGCACGGTTGGAACGCGATCGCGAAAGGATCAAAGATACGAATTAGGTGCGTGGATGCTGAATTTTAAACTGACTTCCCAAATTTACGCATTCTCATTTTCCCTACTTCATTCGTCCTTTGGTATTTAATTTGCGCAGTTGTGACACGCGAATAGGAAATACAAACGATTTGTTTTGAGAAACAATTTTTGTTGCATCGATTCAACTACACTTTAATGATTCGTGCAGGATTAACAGAGCTGGCGCGAAATCTGAGTGTCCAATTTGCTGACTGCTTGATGTCCCCTTTGGCAAACGTTAACGTCGAGAATGGCACAAATATCTATTGCCGTAATGCTTTTATCGACATCGATTCGGCAGAATCGAGGTCGTAAGACCGCAATTTTCATCACCGATGTAGTTTTGTCACTTTGTGATGTCGCTGAAAAGTAAGTTAAAGACGACGCTCTGCATTAATGGCGACGCGCGGTGGATGTAAACGACCGTCCATCATCCTAACGCATCCAACATCGTTCCGGAAGTGAAGATGGATATTGTGGTCCTCGGTGACGGGCTCGCATAAATGCTACTAACCGACGGAAACTTTTCTCCCTAAACGACCTATTTGCCGGCGACTGTGATCACTGCCGGAAGATTCTGCTCGCTTAACAGGCCTGCGGAAAGTCCCATAAATGCGCCTATGTTCGTACGAATTCACAATTCCAACCGCTAACTTATATAAATAACCAATTATGTCGATGGTAAATGTTAAATATTTAATTTGTTGCTGATTTCGGTGCACAGTTCCGATCAATTAATAACATTTAATAAATTAGAATTTTTGCAATTTAAACTTTTTCTTCCCTAATTGATTTTGCGTTTAAAAAATGTTACATACATTTTCTAATATTTTGTAGACGCAAAATCCCCTTGAAAAGGGTCCAAACCAAGACCAAAACCGTTAGGAAAGAAAAAGTTTAAATTGCTAATTTAATAGTTATTAATTGATCGAAACTGTTTGCCGAAATCAGCAACAAATTAAATAACAAACGTATATACATCGATTTACAAAAAGGTAGCCAAAAATTTGTATTGACACAATTCTTCTTCACATTTACTAGATATCGATTGGATCGAAGATTTGATTAAAGTCGATGAATTTGCAAGAAAATGCCACGAAAGTGCAATGGCAACGATAGATTGCATTATAAACAGTTTTCGCCGATGCAGAAAATTGGCAAATGCGTTTCGGTTTCGAATTAACAGGAGAGTAATGTGGTATAGAGGCGCACACATCAAACCTAATGATTTTCGTTATTGCTGGAATCCGCACGCGCGAGCCTTCAGTGATCACATATGCCTTATTCAAAACGCAAATGCAACTACAGTATAGAGCGATGCGATTAGACGCAGTCGAGAACATTGATCTGAGCCTCGAAGAGACCGGATAGAACTGTCCAATGACATGACTACATCAAACGGCTAACGGGGAGCCTATTAAACGTGGCTATGCATCATCCTGTAATTACATTGCAGTAATTCCACCGTAATTATAGACGGACCGTGGTCTCCAAGGAAGGGCGGACTAATTCTTGAGTCGATTGGTTGTTCAACCTTTTATGCACCGAAGCGTTAATGCTATTCTCAAGAAACTTGTGTAGGTATTTATTTAAATATTTAAATGTGTCGGTGCCGATCAATTGTCGGCGACCAGCTGATCGTCATTACGAGCCGGCGATCGATTTGCCATGAACAACCGATATTCGTCTGAGAAGTAACAGTGATTAACAAATGTCAGAATGTAACGAAACAACCATTTAAATAAAACTCCTATTCTCGTCACACCCTAAATAATAAAATTCTCTCTCGATTAATGCGACACCAGAGTGGGGATCTTTATGCAAAATAAAAATGGTCTGTATCGATTCTTTTCAATTCTCAATTTCATAAAAAAATGCATAAAGATCCGCAGCCTATTCGATACATGAAAGCCTGAATTTTGTCATCGCAAGCTTCATAAAATGCAAGCTAGACTTTCAGTGTTTATTTATTGAAAAATTTAATTTTAGTGCCGCTTCGCATGAACCTCGGCAGTCTGTTATTACTCTAGAGTGTATAAAAGATACAATCGCGACCATTAGTTTTGCATATTACATTTCAGTGGCTCGATCTTTTCCGTGCGAAGATAGCCTTTATTTAGATCAGCTAGATTCCCGTAGGTAAGTATTTTTTTCTCTCGAATAATCTGTGTGAATAAACGCGACCGCGATGACGCAAATAAAAGATCGGATCGAAGTCGAACTATGAAAGGATTTCCCTAATTATAGAGCCCGTTGCCACGGCATTGTAATTTCCAAGAAACTTTTAACGACCTTTTAAGCTATAAATCTCGTCGGATTAGTGCCCCAGTAAATGCCCCGAGTGTGTTCGATATACCGAGAAGTTTATTAGCACGACGTAAACTTCCAGCAAACTCTGAACCGTTAGGGATAATCTTCAATTTATCGTAAATGATATTGTCGTAGTGCAGTATATTGATTAAGGTCGAAGATCTCTCGGCAAGCTGTTCCGCCGGGAACGGATAATGATTGCACATCTCGGGTAAACTGATTACATCGTCACACAATAAAGACTCCTTGGAAGGGGGTGACAGCACGTTCTTCTTGAACGTGAACCCGTAAATCCTGCTCAAGATTGAAACTCGACGCTCCTCTCCTGTAATTGATTTATTTTAACCCTGTTCAGTTGTAAGTAACATTAATTCACCTCCGGGGACATTAATTTACTCGAAAAAGATTATTTACTTCTGTACGACACGCTCTCCTCGCCGAACAACCTCCGCTACTATTAATTATTGTCCGACTGTTCCTTATTCTTTCTACTTCAGTGTAGAACCACCGGTTCTACTGAAAACAACACGAATTTACTTTTAAACAAGACAATTAATTCATTCATTGTTTCTACTTGGAAGTAGAGCAACCATTTTTGAGGAGTGTGATCTTTATTTTATTTTTAATCCATCTCCGGGAACAATACCTTAAAAACGAACATTTGTTCACGGTAATGGTGTGCCTGATCGTGGCTCGCTGTTCCCACTTGGAAGTAGAGCAACGATTCAGCAGAATTGTGTTCTTCATTCGACGACAGGTAACATTGATCTACCTCCGACGACACAAGTAGAGAAAAGAGAAAAAAAATGGAAGAGGAAGAAGAGTATTTATTCGTACTAATGACGTGTCTGATTATGGCTGACTGGTTCTACTTCGAAGTAGAGCAACGATTCCGCGGGAGCACGTTTTTTCGATGTAATGAAACTGGTTTCGAATATGGGTCACGGTATTCAGCTGAATCCACGGTTCACTTTTGGCACACGGTTTTCGCGAAGATTGGAAGTTTTTGTTTTCACGCCAAGTAAAAAGCAACACGGGACCGGAGAAAGGAGGACGGGGAACGGCCCAGGAAACAGGGCAGCAAGAAAAGGAAGAAAGAGTAAGTGCGGACTAGCGTTGAAGAGATTTATCGCCTGGTCCTCAAGATATGGAAGGCGCAGAAACTTATTTATGGAGTGTGTACGAGAACAAAATCAATATCGAGAAGATGGAACGCGTGTAGGAGGTAACGTGCCATCGACACTTTGAATTTTACACGATTTAGACCACGAAGTATTCCGGAGGATCACGCTGTTCATTAAACAGCCGGAAGAACCAGCTGTGACGTGCTTTACCAAGAATAATATCTCGTCTGAAATATTCACAGCTTCCCAATCAGGTATGATAATTTTAACTTGCAACGTAGGCGATTTAATTCGACTTCTCCGAACACTCGATCTGTAAGTACTAGGTTGAAGCTATTTCTGTTGTTACAGGCAAGACCCATTCTATGTTAAACATTGAATATCAATTCTAAAATTTCCTGGAAATCAATATAATTTAATTAATGCAAAGGAACTGGAAGAGGACGACTCAAATTCGTCATAAATTTGATTTATTCTTTATGCCACCGGTAAGTGAAGTTTCTCTGCTGGATACTTTGCAGGAGCAGTACGTTGCATTACATAAGATTGATTTAACAACGGTGAGCAACGCAAGTTTATCTCTTCCACTCTCTTCGGGTCCATGTTTGCACTCGAAAATAAACGGCAAACGCAACGAGTGTCTCGAGTGTCAAAAGATAGCAGGTCAAAGGGATGATAAAAAATGAAAATGGTTGTCCCGTGCCGTTCATAGACAGTCGGGACGACTGTGGAAGTTTAAAAGTAAGACCGAGCCGTCTGACAAGCGACGGATCCAGGCATCAGAGTATTTGGTATTCAGCTTAGCAGGGTCGTGGAGGCGGTCTAGGACAAACGCGATGATCTCGCTTGCAGGATAACGATCCTCGCTCCCTCGTTATCCCCATTCGTTTCCTTTTTATCCGGTCTAGCCAATTCAGCCTTAAACTCTCGCGTGCAGCTTTGACCTCTCCGAGATTCCTCCGACGTTCCGTGCTTCTCAGAGCGAAAGGGTAAACTTCAGGGACGAAACTTCCGGAAGTCGGACTAGCTGAGTACACTGCAAGCTTCGAGCAAATGCTCGACGGCTTTATCGGGAATCCAGCAAGTTGGAAAGGGACGGGACGTATCGTGAGAGTATTCGACTTTCCCTCCACTCCAGCCAACCCCCTCTATCCATCGTCAACCCCACTCTCTCTCTCTCTCTCTCTCTCTCTCTCTCTCCCTTTCTGTCTCTCTATCTCATGCTCTCTTCGTCTTAGTCTCTGCTGTTCACCCCATCCCATAGAAACCACCTTCAACCAGGTCTGAGCGCAGTACGCTTCGAAACTCCTCAGACGACGGTCTCGATTGATTTTTGGTAGCAGTCTTGTACTGAATTACGGAGCGCCGCTTGTGCCACGACTTATCGAATTTACGAGATCGCGGCGACCCATGAATGAATGGCAAACGAGGAAAACGCCGAGCTCTCATGGCTTTGTGATTGTTTCCGTGGACCCTGCGAATCGTTCCGCCTCGACACTATTGCCGCTCTATTTCTTCATAAACCTTCGAGTCTCCATCAACCTCAGACTTTTTTTAAATTTATTTATTTACAGGAGTCCCTTATTCGAGCAAATTAAAATATCTTTATTTTGGAACGAAATTCGATACACTGAATGCACCGGCACGAAAACTCAAATTGTTTATTAACGAATGGATAGAATTGCCAAGTATTTGATACGACGGCCAGAATGTGCAGACAAATGTCATAAAAACATGTGGAGATATGAAAAATTGATATGAAAAAGATATCGGATGTATTTTTTGAACAAATACGAGTGGTTGTTGGAATAATAGTGGGTTTGCGGTGGACGAACGTGGGAGGAGGAATCATGCTAAAATCATTAGGTGAACCATGTTTGGTCCCTTTTTAATCTTGCCGGTGTCCATCTCACTTTGGCTTCGATGAAGCTGTACGATCGACCAGCTGCCAATATTGGTGGACTGGGACGTAATAAACCCTCGGGCATCGCGCAGATCATCTCTCTTGCTCGCCGTTATTGAGGCAATATTATATGACATCCCCAGTCTCTGCGTACGCACCGCGTAAAAGAGAAGGTACACATGTTATTGGAGAGTCTTCACCCTTTGCGTTCCAAAGCGATCGGCCCGGCCTTTCGATTGGCTAGAAGCAATATGCTATCATTTAACCACATTTTGGTACTTCAATCCAGCAAGCGTTTCCACGGTACATTAATGACGCAGCGACCTCAGACAAATTAGTTAATGAATTTCCATTCCGTTGAGCTTGCGACTTCGAATCCTCAAGCTTGGAAGGTTCATTTAATTCTTAAATGGAAATATAAACAATTTACATATTGATTAAACTTTTATTAAATTTTATTAAAATTATATACTGCACATATCTACGAGTGACTTCAGAAACGGTAAAAGCCACGTTGATTTCAGTTCTTCGATAATAATTTTAATTTAATATCACATTTCAATGAAATTGTAAGTCTGGCTGCAGCTATTAGACTCTATCTCGCCAGATAAGTTTATTAGCAGTCATTAAAATATTATCGTTCACCTCTGCTAATAGAATGTTCCGATAGCGGTTGAATCTGGGTTACGAGAAAGCTTCCTCGAAACGTATAAACTAATCGAATGTTATTTCATAAAATATTTCTCTCGGGACATCCATTCTCTTGCCCCATCATATATGTTACAGTGTTAACTAATAATTAGGGTCGTAGGACCGGTAAAGATTTTCGTTTCAATATTCATAGAGGTTGATTTAGTATCGTGTTTTTAAAGTGCAATCAGGATATTGTTAGAAATATCCACGTTTTAAAGTTTTACGTGATTAAGCACGTTCCGCGTGTAATAAAAAATAATTAACGAGAACCCAGCAGCATGATTGTATTTTGGGACAAAAAACTGCAAATTAATTCGATTAAATGTCACGATTGCAAACGAGAATTATTCTTGTCAGGTTTTATAAGCCAACTACAAAAAGGAACTTGCAACCCGGAGAAACTATCGATCGCGCGGTCACTTTCCCATTCGTTGACAATAAATCTAGAGGAAAATTGTCGAAGGTCACCATCTGCGATAGCCAAGAATGAAGATACATTTATCACCGGGCACTTTCGATCGATCGATCGCCACCGAGTTCGAAATATGTTCGCGCGCGTTCACAGTTCGTACACACGGACGCGCACGGGGCTTTGTATTATATTATACAAAGCTGGAGAGCTAGCGCGCACAGTTCCAGCGAACTTTTGTGCCCCTGGAACTTTGAGTTATACTACTAGCGATCCTTCAAGGCCAAGGTTTGCATCGTGCAGCACCGGTGTATCTCAATAGTCCCAATAGTTTAGCGACTGTCGCACAAATTTCGATCATTGTGACACATCAATTAATCGTTTTTAATTATGATTTTATAATGTAATTCAAGATATTGTAATTGTGTCCATAGTTTCCATTATGAAGTTAATTCGCGACATGTTTTGTCCATGGAAGGGTTAATCGTTGTTGCGATTGCCTTCGCGCGAAAAACGCAAACTCTCGTCGAAGAAATCGATAGCAGCCTTTAGCGTTCAGAGAGATCGGCATCGAGGATCCAACCAGAGTGCTCCGATAACATTGCCAACAGCGCTTGGAAAACCAAGTGAAGTGCCATCGAAAAAGTAAGAGGGGAAACTCACGTGCTCGGCTGTCAATATGGTGGCGCGCCGGCTAGCGTGCTGTTTACACGCTATCGCGTTACCAAAGACCGTCGAGGGACGCGTTTCCGAAACAGTTTCCCTCGCAGTCGCCAAGATTCCAGATCTACTGCTCCATTTCGATCATTCCCGCGTTCATTGGCATAACTTTTCATTCATAACCAGAGGGATTCCGTCACTTGTCGGATGGCAATCGATCGGAAGGGAATCAAATGTCTTTTAACCTCTGACACGGTTCTGCGATGTCGCACGATGTCTTCAAGGCATTCATCTTCGTACGCTTTTTACCTTACATCGATTTTCATCATAATTTTAGGAGATTCTTTCCAATTAGTAATTTTTGTCAAGAATGCATGAAACCCACAGTCTGAAAATAATGCATTGAGAACGGTTCACTGTTTCCATTTAGGTAGCTCAAGAACGTGTGCCACTCTGGAGCAGGTGAAGAGTAATGTGCAGATAAACTGACTACAGAATTGTTGACGAAGCGTTTACGTTTAGCCTAACAGATATCAGACGGATCAGTGCGTATGGTCGTGTACGTCTGCATCTCGTTGCCTGAGAAGCAACAGTGCACGTTATGTAGTACATAATGCGAATCCGTAATCCGCCACATACGTTTGACACACACCGTCCGAACAGAGGCCAGCTGGCAACGCAAACAACGCCAAACACCACTTACCTGAGTGTCTTGAGAGGCAGCGCACGCAGCAGAACTCGATACCGAGAAATTCTCAAGAAAATTCGGCGTTCTTCTCATTGCATAGTAACATATGGTGAAGTCAGCCTGAGTATTCTCCATTGGTACATCGATTTCGAAGGAGACAAATTTATTTTCCACTGTTGCATGCGAGCGAGGTCGTGGCGCAAGGGAGATGGTCGAATGTATCGGGTAATCGAGGGGTTTGGTTTCGAGGATTACGGAGAGGAAAATAGCGCGAGTTCGCAGGTGATGCTGCGATTCGCGGAGTCCTCGGGACTCGACTGACAGCTCGGGAGCCGAGACGGCGAGTGCGAAAGGGGTGTCGGTGGGGTGCGATTTCCCCCCGAGATAGGGGATGCTTGGCCAAGATGGAGGACGGGGTTGTGGAAGCGGGGGTGGTGGCGTGCGCCGTCGCCTTGATGCCTACCTTCCTGCTAGCCGGATACAGAGAAGCCGGAATGCAAAGGGAAAGGAGGAGATCCTGCGGGGAATAGCGAAAGTACCGCGCAGCGGCAGAAAAAAACGAGCCGACCTGGGCTTTGTCTTCTGTCTTTATCCCGAAGTCCCAGAAAGAAGTAAGTGGAAATCGTTGTAGGTTCCCGGTCGACAAACACGGATGCATTGTCGGGGAATCCGAACGCGATACCCCCGATTCTCTTTCTCTCTTTTCGTATTCCTCACTCTTCACGAATCGGACGTCGCTGTCGCGTTAAATCGTGTATCCGAGACATGGAATCTCGATTCGAGCGTCATAAAGTATCGCCTGATAGGGGTCGCCGGCTGAAATTATCCGATTCTTGATTGATCGCACTTTGTTCGTATCGCTTTATTTCGGCTCCCGATCGATTCTTCGCCCGTGAAATATCGAATGCGAACAATGATATCTGTTTTCCCAGAGAGGGATCTGCGGGGCAGGTGTCGAGTGGCACATTCGATTTTATAGGAAATGCGGCAAGATTAACGTGGCATTCTTCTTCCTTGAAAACTTCCGCGGAGGTTCTAATAGGGTAATATAGAATTTTAGTTTTAACGTAATTCACGACATTACGTGACGAATAATAGAGAATTGTGAAGACTCCTCGGCGAGGTCGCGACGACGACGTCCCCAGGCGTGCTTTATTCGCAGCTGGCCGCGCAGCCCGTCTAACTGAATTTAGTCGAAATCGCGAGAGCCGGTGTGCATCGACGGCGTGCGCTCCGCGGAATCGAATTATGAGGGACCGGCCGAGGGCCAACGCCCTTCTCGCCAGCGAATTTCACTTCCGTCCGCGTCGAGAGGTACAATAAAACGGACATTTGATGGACTGAGTGTGTCGAGGGTCGCGGGGATAGAGAGAAGTCACCGCGTGTACGCGTGCACAGCCAGTAGCCCGGCACACACGCGTGCATTCTAGAGTGAAAATAGAAAAACACAGAGGCCAAGGGTGGGAGAGGAAAATGTGGGATGAGGGGCAAGGAGAAACATGTTAGTGGCCCCTTTGCTAGAGTCACGGAGGGACAGAGAGAAAGCGCAAAGGTGAAGGGATGTTAAGGGACGGGTGGACGTGAGGAAGAGCGGGTATGAAATTACGGGTAGGTAAATGAAACTGTTCCACAGTCTCGTGCATGCAGCTGCTGCCGTGCCGCGCCTCGCCAACCTAACCCAACACTGCAACACACAGCAATGGCCGAGAGGGATACTTTTATTTTTATTTGCCTTCCGCTTTATTTTCGCTTTAATTTCTCCCTTTTCGTCGCGGTGCTTGCTAATGGGGATACTGGTCGGACGCGAGGGGAGAAGATGCTCTGCGCGGAATAGATAGGGAACACCGAAGTCTGCAACCTCTTCTGTCCTTCTCCGAGAGCCAACCCCCTCGAGCGCTAAATCCTCAACGAAACTGCGATTCTCCTTTCGATGCCGATAAAATTAATTATCCTGTCCGAGGAACCCCCTTCTATTTTCTACCACCATCAACCCCGGAGACTTTTCCTTCTTTTTCTCCGCTCGGGCGAATTCTCCTCCCGTAGACTAGTCCTATCGTAAATTCTGGATATTAGGATTCGAAAATCTCTCGCCTTGGCCCCTGGACCCTGAACGTCGTTCCACCGACTGCCCTTCTTGCATTCTAAACACCCTCCGCAGCCATTTCCTCCGCTTGCGCCAGGACTCTTAGCGTACGGGCTAGCCGGACGATGGTTATTGTGAGGCGAACGTGCAAACTGAATAGCTCTGAGTGCGCTCAAATTGTTCTATTAATTCATCTACACGACTGACTGCGGAGAAATGGCGATCCGGATAATTCGCTGATTTTAGATATCGCCAATTTCATGGTTCTCCCATTACTACCTAGCTTATCGAAGATCAGTTTCACGATCATTAAATTCTTCTGTGACCACGAGTTACAGCGTGTCTCGTATCGGCGACGTAATGGGAGTCATTACTATCGACACCTCCGCTTCGATACCTGGCACGGCTAATGGAATGTGTCGGGCGAAATGAACCGAAACGAATGAATCCATCAAACCGTGATCGTTAGGAGATTGTCGTTGATCGAGCATCCTGCTCTCATTTTTATGTATTTTAATCCACCGCCGAGAAAATTCCAACTCGATCATCCAAAATTCTCTTCCAATCGAAAATTCAATCGGCATCGTGTTATGCGCAATGAAACTACGAGCGAGCATCGTAAGGATTGAACAAATCACCAGAACCGAAACGTGGGAAGAATATTCAGAGTAGTTATTAGCAGTCTCCGTAGCTCAATTATTTTCAGTGCACACCCTTCAGCCTAGCCTTGTCTGGAACGAGCAGAAGGCGTCCAAATTCTTGAAATTCAACACCCTCGGAGATCATTAACGAATCTCTCAGGGTGTCCGAGTGGTGGCTCGACCGGGTTGCGTGGGAGGGGCTACGAGCGATGCCGAAGAAAGTGCAGCCGGCTTGAAGAAACATTTTGATTTGCTTTCGCGAGCCGGTGCAACTGAGCAAAGAAACATAAATAAAAAGTTCTGGTGGAGAGCAGGAGGAGTAAGAGAGTAAGAAAGAGAGAGAGAGAGAGAGAGGCGCGCGTGCTCGCGCACCGGCTCGAATTCATCCAACAGCCGTATTTCTCGGAAGCTCTCCTAGGTAGTAGCTACCTGTCCGCCTCGCCTTCGGTACCGCGTAGAAAACCGTGCAGAGTGGCTTGTTCGTGACAGCTGGAAAATAAATATTTGCACGTATTTCAACGATTAGTCTGCTATAAGCGAACGCGAGACGACTACCGAGATGTCGTCGTACGGTTACTCACCCCCTTACGACTCTTCTCTTTCTCTCTTTCTTTCTCGTTTTCTGCCTCGAATCGGTCTATTCTCGTCTCCCTCGGCTCTTCTCTCTGTCATCCAGGCCTGACCAGCTATTTCAGCCGATATTGAAAGACCCAAGGGCATAACTTGCAGCTACATGTGTGCGCACACCGTGTAACAACCATTCCTTCCTTTTAACCTCGATCCCTCTCTCTCTCTCTCTCCATCGTTCTCTTTCTCTATGCTTTCTCCTCGAAAAGCGACTGCGGCCCGCGAGCGCGCCCGCTACAGAACACGAAAGCTTTTGTTGTGGGTCGATGTTCAATTTGGAGATTTATTGGGCTGATTTAGGGATATCGAGTATCGGTTTTTCTGGCCGCGACTCTCTGCTTGGCCCGCGTAATTTTCGGCGGATCGCCTCCACGCCGAGAAAGTTCGCGGATAAATCGGAAACGCGAAATGCAATCGAGGCTCTGTCCCTCGAAAAATGGATTCCGAAAGCTCCACCGGGCTCCGCAAATATTAGCACGATTCTTTTTTTTGTGTGTCGTTCCTATAGGACAAATTCTAAACCATCTATTCCCCTCGTAACGAAAACAGCAAATAATCGACGAGCGTGATCACAGAGCAATTTCTAACTCCTTTATAATATCGACTGAGACTCGTGCTGAAGATTTTCTAAACTATTCTAAGCTGCCCGTTAATCCTCGCATAATGAAAACGGCAAACAATCGGCGAGCATGTTCTGGCCAATTTTTCGAGACGGGCTTGTCGAAGTGAATATCGAGGTTGTTGTCCGCGATAGCAAAATCTGCCGGAAAGAATATCGATCTCTATTTATTTGTTAGGATTGGATTACGCCTGGTCGAAAATTGTTGGAAAAATGTCAGCGGTGAATTTTTATTGGAAGCGATACCGGCCCCGTTTCTTGTGTCGCCGGATTCTATGGCGGTTTTGGTGTGTGTATATGAAAGAGAGAGAGAGAGTCCGGCAGAGAATGCACGTTCAAATTGAACACCCCCTGGCAACCCTCTCTCGGTTTGGTCCGGCGCAAATCGTCACGAACGCGGCGAACGTCGCTGCTGCGGACTGAATTGAATCTCCACGAAATCCCGGTAGGCGTCCCCCGTGTTACCGTTGCAACGTTGCTCCAGTTGACGTTTCAGATTTTCAGCCGAGGGGCATTAGCATGCGCCGCGGATCGCGTTTCGTCGATGCGTGTCACGTCGTCAGCGCGGCGTCGCATTCCTGTGGAAGCGCCCTTAAAGGGCGACACGTTATGCCGTTTAGCCAGTCTCTCTGCCGGATCCCCGTTAAAGAGAGCCGAGATCCAATCAACTTCTCAAAGGTCAACGATCGCTGCACTGCGAACGCACGATCGCTGCCCAACCAGCATCGAACCACTACCACCTCTTTCCCAAAAATCATCCGCATCGAAATATTCAATTGCTAAACACCATTTGCCAGAGAGACTGTTTCTGTTAAACATTTTCTTCTTTTCCGAAAGAATTCAGTCCCTGTTATGACACTGTAAGTGATAACCATGGTATTTGAATTAATTGTATCGCAGTTGGATATTCAATATTCAAATGTATTTTGTTAAACGTTTTTATCCCGTAATAAGAAATTAAGTCTGTGTAATAACATTAGAAGGGATTACACTGACGTACGATTTCAATTAATTCTGGCCATAGTTGGATATGCAATATTCAAATATAGCTTTGTGAAACATTTTCACTGTGTATTAAGACATTAAGTCTGTGTAATGACACTAAATGGGTTTAAACGAATATATATCGTTTTAATGAATTGCAGCTACAGGTGAATATACAATGTTTCACTGCGGCTTTGGTAAACATTTTTCACCTGTCCTTAAGGACCCATCGTACAATGAAAATATATCATTTTAATTAAGGCTACAGGTGGAAATCGCGCGTACATTTGGAACACAAAGGATTCATGTAAATGACAGTACCTAATTATGCCAAATTGGAGTACTAGTATTACGACGAAAAATTGGTCGTTTTCAAGCTATTGTAACATCGCGAAAAAAAATCGCAGAACAATGTGTCTGGGCTTATTTTAAAGCTAGAATCTTCAGCTTACACGATCCTGAACTCATCATTCTCGAACAAAAATTTTACATCGTGCAGCGAATGTAAAAACGAAGATCTATTAAAATCAGCCAGTTTGATTAAACAAATATATTATAATTTACAAAACAATTTCGCACCGCATTTGCTAATGTAACTGATGGACGAATTGCAACCGGGAGGGGGCGTAGTGATGGTTATTTGTTCGGCGCGTCTTCCGGTTGAATTGTAGGCGAAGCTAGGAAAATGGGCGATCGGGAAATATTCAGTAGGTTGAGAGACACTGCTCGCACTGTTTTAGGTCTTCCCCAGTGGTATAGGTGCTCGGTAAATTCTGCTAATGGAATTTATCGCGACGTTGCGAGCCTAGATATAGAAACTCTCGCAGCCGAGTTACCTTTTTATTGGACTCGGAGCGCGTCTTCCTTAGGTATAGGTGGCAGGCTCGCCTTGAAAGGAATATCGCACCTGTCTGCCGTCTTGAAAGGGAAATAGGTGGTTTTCGGAATTGCTTAATCTGACCTAGATTCCCCGAAGCCGCCCACGTACCTTTCCAACTTGGACAAACAAACCCGAAATAGTTGTATCTTCTGAAATACCTCGATCCACCCGCTAATACCGTTATTAACTACCATGAATTTCTGAATCAATGAATACAGCCGCATACCTCCGCGGTAGTTCGTAGAGTTTCGAATCGGACAACAGAATTCTCGCAAGATTGAAAATTCAAAAATCCCATACGGCTTTCGATCGCGTCGCAATAAAGAAATCGTTTATTGTTTCGAGTACGGCACACCGTTAATTATACACAACCAGAATGGAAACGCAGCCCGTAGAATGATATATATTCTGAATAATTCGCTCGCACTTCCGCGCCTACAACTTAGAGCAAACCGTCTGAATCCGTTCATAGAGTTTTAGCTGGTCTGTCGTGCATTATTCATCAGGCTGAATATTTAAATCACAGACTGGAAAAAGAGAGTTCCCGTCGAAACTCGGTTTAACACGAGTGGCGATACAACGGCTGCCTTTGGCCATTTACTTATTTAAAGGGTGCGATGCTGTCTAGGCCGCGAGCAGAACGGCCTATCTGCATTATGGACAAAAAGCTTTAAGACGTTACATCCTCGCCGAACCGCGAATGTTACTACGAAAATAAACTCTCGGTGCTTTGGAAGCGGGGCCTTCAACTTCCGACGTTAATGATGCAGCAGAGACTGTCAATTCGAAATTTTTAAACGAGAACAATCAGAATCGGAAGAATTTAGTGTGAATATCAGCCTGTGATCAAAAGAGCAGAATAAAAAGCGTACGTGAGACATTCGCTCGCATTATTGCAGGAATAATGGATGTCAGGTGACGGATCTGGGTTAGGCGATTTTTCGTAGCAGTGACGGAAAAGTGGGAAACGCCGGGAAAGGGCCAGAGATCCTGTCCCGAAGGTAGCCGGTAATAAACTGGAGGAGACCGTGTGCGAAGGATGACCGAACGTGGAAAAAGATACGTGAAAGCTGGTGAATAATACGATAAAAGCTTGCTCGGCTGGCTGCGGATCCGCGGTGTCGTCGTCGTCGGCGTCGGCGTCGTTGTGTCCCGGGGAAATTTGTAAACGAAGTAACGCCCGATAATCTCGACACAGCTACAGTTTTCGCGTGTACGAGGACATTCTTCCGCCTCGGCCAGAGACTAACGACGTCCTCGTCCTCTTATCTACTTGGTCACGTACACCCGGAGAGAGAGAATATCCTTCTCTCTTGCCCCCCCCCCCCTCTCCCTTGCCACTCTCCTCGTTTTCCTTCCTTTCGCCTCGGTGGCCCGGGGTCTGGTCCTCCAGGACGAAGGAAAATGTGAGGACGTGGGGGGATAAGGATCGCCAGGCTTCTCGGTTAATTTAGCTCGCTAGGAAGTGCCGTAAATAGGAAACGTCTAGGTGACTTCCGAAATCTCCCTCGACTCGACTATACTCGAGAGTCGGCCGTTGTGCTCTCGAGGCTTGAAACGTGATTCCAACAACGCCGACCGGTCAACCCCCACACCGGCAACCCCCATACACGACTGTCCGAACTGTTCACCTGCAGACCGGTGACCCACGACACGCCGTAATCATTTCAACGGTTGATACCTGCATTGCGCGACCGTACTCTGCATTTCAAAGTTGGCCCCCTCACCAGGAAACCCCGGTGACGGATACACTCCGATTTTAGTGAAACTTGGCACCGGTGTTCGTTACATCTATCTAAGAATTTTGCCGTGTTTCGATCGTCCCCGTCTTTTACTCTGAAGGAGTGATCTCTTTTGGGGATATAGCTCCAAATCTCCCCTTGACGGACCTCGCTTTGAAAATATGAATACTTGAAACTTGACGAAATTAAAATTATAATATGTTTTTTTTTTTGAATCTCGATCGTAATGTTGTTAATAACAAATGTTGAATGTTCTCGGCGCTACGGTTTCGATCATTGACTACTTAATCAAAAACAATTTTTCAGATTATCCAATAATAATCATCAACGTTTCGATTATAATTTGAATCCTTTTCAAGATGTGTATATTGTATTGCGTCTGTAACAAAGTGTATATATTGTACAATTTTCAAAACTATTGTTGAGTTATTTTAATGTAATAGTAAAAATTGTTCATAAATATTATTTATAAAGACCAGCTTACTTGTTTTTGATGTGATTCTGTATTTAAGTATGGAACATGTTTATTCTGAGACATGTGTCCCCGATGATGGTTGTCAGGACACTGAATGTATTTAGAAACGATCTAGGTTATGTCAATCAATAATGGCGGTAAATTTGAAAGTACACAAAATCTTTTTACCTATGTGTGTGAAAATACCATAAATGGTAATTTTAATAGTTCACATTCAACATTTATTGGAGGAATTTATATAATCAAAAGAATGTATATAATTGTTAATGTGTGTATAAGTGTGTTAAGTGTTTTGAGACATATTGAAGGCTATTTTTTTACTTAGAAAGTAATTCATCATAACATTACCGGTTCAGTAACGTTGCATAATATTCATGATAATATTAAAATTATAATAAATATATGAATGTAATACATAAATATACTTTTCGTAATCATTCTTTAATTAATTGTTTAAATTTTGTTGTCTCAAAATTAAAATTAGAAATCGTTAATTTGTTATGTATTTAGTAGTGTTTCAGATAATTTAAATGAATAAATTTTTTTAGTAGATACTCGTATGTTTTCACTATAAATGGAGTATGGATAACAAAACGCTGCGTCCAGACGCGCAAAGGAGAGACATCAACTCCTCCACCCGAATCGAATTTTCCAGGTTAGTCTGTATAAATCGCAAATGACAGGAGACATGAAAAAATGGTTGAAATTGATTACACCAAGCTATAGTCGCCTGGTAATTTATACCTTCTTCATGGTAGTGTTTTGTGGGATACGATGGGACGGTGTACGTAGCATTGAATGGATTGGTGTAGTTGGCGACATGGAACGTGATTCCAGCGCCGTGGTCAGTGGACCCCCTTTTACGAGTGTCCAAAGTGTTCACCTGGAGACCGGTGACGTACGATTCGCCGTAATCACTTGACCAACTGATACCTGCATTGCGCAAGCGTCCGTCTATGGAATATTCATGCACTGTAATTCCTACCTTCCTGGCGTTCGCGTTTCTCCGGACAGGAACGCTTTCCTGAATCTATGTCTTCGCCGGTTCGTCCGGTTAGGTTAGGTTGCTTCTTACTCGGGATTCCTGCCAGCGATGTATCAATCGATTCGCTTGATTGCTGGACGAATTTGCGACACTAGTCCACACTCCGTCAAACTTTGTCAAACTTCCTTAGACTCGGAACATCATGTCAATTTATTCTCTTGAAACTCACTATTGTATCGCAACAAAATTTTGCGGACTAAATGGAGCGTTGGGGAAGTAGAGCATCTTAACCAAACATTTAAAATTAATCAAGCCCCGGGCAACCAGTGTCCCCGATGAAGACGGATATTCTCTTTGAGAGCCGTTTATTAAATTATTCAGCGGTCCATTATTCTTATTTCCAATAAAAGCGCAAAGAGGCTCGATTTAACAAACACCATTGAGCGCGTTCGACAAGCCGCGGGAACGGACGGCGAAAAAAATTCTCATTAACGATACCGGGCATCGATACCTCGACAATTTTTTACTCTCGAATCGACGGTTAAGTTTCTCCCCGCGATCGCCGTTGAAACTTCGCAACCTCGAGCCTCCGTGATTGAATAAATTGCGAGTTATAGTTTAAATAGAATGTCAACCGGACCTCTTTTCCATCCGTTTCGCGTCGGCGTGCAAAACTCGCCGCAAAAACTTTTCCCTGGTTCGCGCAAACACGAAATATAAGATCTGTCCGCGAAATTTTTCTCGGCAAAAAATTTCCTTGCCATAGAACTGGACCAATTAAAAATTCCTCGTGAACACTTGTCGTCAAGCAAATTATTAATTTCCGAGATGCAATAAATTACCAACGGACTGCGGGTTTTTATGCAAATATTAATTATCCGAAATTTAATGGAAAAAGGAATCCACGTTCCACTGAAAGGTCTGTTGGACTTCAAATGAAATAAAAATTTCATTTCAACTTTAATACATACTCACTTTCTGTTACGTCAATTTCGATAAACTATTTTCCTACAAATTCCTCCTACTTAGCGCGAATTAACAAGCTTCTGTGCAGTCAATTATACTATACCGTTTTCATCAAATCATCACAACGTGCACACTGAATTTATTTTATTCTCTTGAAACCATTCTCATTGGAATAACGAAACCAACCCCTATGTTTAAACCCATTTATCGGCACTCGAACGTAAACCGAGGATATATATTTGCGGCAGGAATTTTATGTGGAGAAGGGTTTTACATTCTCACTGTTACTACTGGCTGTCCGATGCGTTCTACTTCTGTCGAATCCCTCTGTCTCCCTCTCGCCGTTGGCTTCGCTCTCTCTTTCCGTCGTTTGTCACCGGTGTTCGTCTCTGTTCAATGACAGGGTAACAAACGCAAGCACGGCCGCATCCATCATGCGAGCCACTTTGTCACGGCGGGATCAACAGCGCTTAAATTGTATTCGCGATTCGAGAACAGCCCATAAATTCTCATCCCAGCGACGGGCCATCCTCCTTAACACGTTCTCCCGCGGCGTGATTCGACGGCTCTTCTACTCCTCCACCATCACAACCAAACCACCACCATAGACGCGTACCTCCTTATTTTTCTCCCTTCGCTTTCCACCCGGGAGATTTACGACTCGCGCGTCCTCTAATTTGGGGAAAGTAGACCGTGTACTCTCTTTATCGTGCGTAACAATTCTCTCTCGTGACAGGGGATTTATCAGCTTGATTGGTTCCTTTGGATCTCTAACGCACAGTTAACCTAAGAAAACCGTCGCAACACCCGCTACACACTGGTAATTATTATTTCGACACACATCATTTTCAAATTGACCCTATTATTTTTCATTCGTTTGATCTCGGGAATTTTTTCAAGGATAAGTTTACAACTGTTTTGTTTGTTCACGATCGCACAAATTTAAATAAATTGAAGATTACGGCGCACAAATGTGTTAAAAATTTATAGAGCTTTGAGTTATTAATCTCAAGAATAATTAAAGATCGGGTAAACGATTTATATAATCCGTGGTCCTTAGAAAAGCAAAAGGAACAAAGAATCATTAGGACAGGAAGAATAAACTATAGAAACATCATTATTCTTCCTTACATTCAAAACATTTCCACAGATATACAAAGAATATTTAGAAAGGTTGGTATCCATACCATCTTTAAGATACCATAATATATGAAAGGGTTTTTATAATTTAGTTTATAAAAATTAAATTCTTTCTGGATTCCGTTGCTACACTCTGCGAGATAGGATTACGATTTTTTCCTTCAGCTTTTCATTAGCCGTGAGCAGTTTTTAGACAGCCCGAAAGTGATCGTTGAAGAACCTAATCAGCCTGGCTGGAAAAACAGTTGGTAAATGGATGTTTCAGCGCAAGGAAAGAGATAAAGGGTGTACATAGGCGATCAGGACACTTGTCCGGCGATCCGGAAAGGTCGCGGGTAAGCATTTATCCGTCGAACATTCGCACGTAGTCGCGGGTGCTCGCCGGGGCGATATATTTGGCTCCCTTGTGAATACGCTCCCCGCGTATGCTCCAGGCGAGATTGCTCTAGTTAACGACAGGTATTCCAGCGCTAACTACGCGACTGACTCGGCGTTGTTCGAAATGTTCCGGGGAGAAATTGCCGGTACGCCGTCCTATTAACCGGGGGCCGATTTCTACGTACACGTCGTATAACAGTCATAATGCAATGCGCCTTTGCTCTGGTAATGCGAAAATTTCATGTGCCGCGGAATAATTGCGAAGTATACGGGACGATTCTGTCCGGTTTATATCGCGTGGACCTATGGCGTGTCGCGGACGCGTTCGAACTATCGATTCGCCGTAAAAATATTACTCCTTAAAAAAATGCAGCATCCAGTAGACTGTTGACATGTGTCGTGTAATGTAAGTTCTTGTGGAAACGTTTTTAGCGAACGAAGTGAGTTGCAGACACGAGAAACTCCGTGGATTGTCGAATTGTAAACGGAGCGATACTGAGAAGAGGATAGACTGATCCGGTAGGCTGGGTGGGTCGTTAGCATAATTCGCGAGAAGAATTCGAAACGAGCGTGATTTCGGAAAATTTGAACGGCGCCGTCGGAACAGCTGCTAGGAAGGGTAGTTCCCGGCTATTCCCGGATCTAGTTTATCGCGAAAGTTTCCCGCTCCGCCATGGGAAACGATGGTTTTTCGCGAACCAAGTGCAGCCACGGCGTGTTCCTCGAGGAAGCGTCCGTCTCTCGGCCGTTAAAACACACTTCCGGGTTTCCGGGTTTGATCGCCGGAGCCCCGGCTGTATCCCGGGCCCCGTCTATAAGTGTGCAAATCGTATTTGAAACTGTGGTCCCGGACATCTCTTTTTCCGCGGTCGTAATTACTTAATACATTATTAATAGACGGGGCTGACTTTACATAAGCTCCGCGGGAAAGTCGGGGAAATTTCGAGATGAGAAGTTAAGCAGATTGCCGAGACTGGACATTTGCATACCGCCACTTCTATCGGGCGACTTCCACCGTCTTCTATTCCTCCCTGGCGTCGTCGTCGACGGAGACGGAGACGGTGGCGTCGGCCACCCACACCTGGGGGAACGTCTGCGTCATCGAGCGAGTCTCGTGGCTTTCCACCGACATATTTTTCGTATAATGAAATCCGAACTGGCTCGAAACACCGGCGCTATGGAAAAAGTGGATCTTTAATATGGAACAGCGAGTATTAATAATAACATTAATGATTGGGAGTTGCCATGCACTCGAGACGTCTGTTTAACGATTCACGAATACAATAATTCTATTGGACGCCTCATAAGATTTACCTCTTCATCTACGACTTTATTTCTTCCTACTAAACTTCTTCAAGTGGTTTAAAATTAGCAAGAGGAAATATTGAAATTCATTATTACACATTATTACATTACATCGAGATATTATTTCCTGTTCATTTGAGTGTAGCTATTAATAAAGTTCGTTTATTCAAAGAGACCCTGAGTAGTAAAGTAGCAATAAAAACGTTGATCTAAATAACAATGTGCTTCGTAATTCTCTTTATTATTTATTATGCAAGCAACTAAATGAGTCGAGAACATAACAATGGTAATAACGATTAATCTGCATTAGCAAATACGAATTTGGTTTCAGTGGAAACGAATGGACTCAAGCCTGTCACTAAACACGGACGGTCGATGAAAAGATATTTCGACGATTTGGCCGTGTCGATAAAAACATAGTGTCGGTCAAATCATGTCGATCAACACATTTGTCGACGATTCGACCATGCGGATGAGAACATAGTGTCGATGAAAATAAAGCGTCGACGAAAGTTAATGTCGGTCAAATCATATCGATGAAAATAGTGTCGGTGAAATGAGTTGTCGACAAACCTAGGGTGACCCACAAAAAAAATAGTAGAACGTTCTCGTGTAAGAAACAGCACGAACGAGGGTTTACTGTAGATCGATCGGTTACGTTATCACTATCAATAACGTGCCGGGGAGGCCGGCACGGATAAAAGGTAGCGCGAACAATCTTGAAAACAAATCCTTGGGCGAAGCTCGAAACTCCTTCCGGAATTACTGGCTCGGATTTACCTCGGAAGAGCTTTCAGTCGAGCTTTCGACGTTCTTCCGTTCGGAAAGTGCACGGGGGAAACTTCAACGAACGAGTGATTCGATATTAATGCCGTTACCAGTTCACGCCTTACTAACTCCCATATGGGACGCCCGTTTACGGATCCTACGCTGGGAAACGTTGGGAAACGCAGGGAAACTTTGCATCTCGCCTGTTGGAAGTCTAATGCTCTACCTCGTAATTAATGGGTAACTATTCGAATTGCTTCGTTTCCGAATCACAATCCCGCTGGCATTTTCACGGGGTGCGAATTCGACTGACGGGATTGGGTTATAATAATGACGTCTATTTCGATTATCGCCGCACGATCGATCGCTACCATCGACCCACATTCAACTTTAAGATTCTCGGTCTGCTTCCCTATAAAATGGTCCCGTTCCTGGAGAAATTTCCAAGTTCGACGAGACGCCAGCTTTGAAATTGTTTAACCAATTTTAGCAAACATGAAATTGTAAAGACAGAGGAATTGAAAGGCTCAAATTAATTAATAAACTTCCAGCTTCCAATGGATGTCTCAATATTATATGTTAATATGTGGTGTATTTCTTTTTTTTTGTAATTATGTTGAAATAAATCTCATACGAGATTTTCTATATAAAAAAAGAAATTGAATACTTCTATTATTTTGTTATAGAAATACATTTAGATGTTCACATATCACGCTGTCGATTAATATGTTGCTTAAACTTGGTGTCTTCAATCTAAATGTATAAATAAGGCAAATGCATTTGATCGCAGGCAACGACCAGAAACAGAGTTAACAGAGCCGCGTGCTCGATAATAAGAGTTTAAAGGGCAACTACATAATTAGCCCTTGTTTCCCCCCGTGGTTGCCTAAAAGGCCGAATAACAAAGAAATTGATTAGTGAATTATTCCAGGCAATCGTACGCGCGGCGCTCCGTAATTTTATTATCGCAATCGTATGCGGTGAAAGAGAATTTTTCGCGGTCGAGCAGTCAATTAATTATCCGCAGAGCTAGCGGGAAGGTTTCTTCTTTGACTGGTAGCATTAATTACTCGATATCTGGAAACGGTTAAGACTACAGGGAATACCGACGGTCAACGATCGTCCCCGACAAACCCTTTCTGACCGACCCTTCTCTAATTCCAGGAGGATGTTAACTTTTTTCCCCTCTCACCTCCCCTTCTTCCCCCCCTTCATATTTCTACCTAGCGGTCGAGATTCAATTTGCAAAAGCTATTCCGCTAATTGCATAAGTACCGGACCGCAGTCACGTGTAGCTGTAATTCGAGCATACTTTCTGAGCCTGGGCCTTCTAGTATGCTAAGATCGAGTGAATGGAACGCGTTCAACTGACTGAGTCGAGTGTTATACTTAATTTCCTTAATGGTATCGAGTTTAATTAAATTCTTCGTCACACTTTCGACGCTCGTTTTCTCCGCACTGATGGACCAAATCACTGGGAAGGAGACACGTACCAGATACGGTTCGGCATCGCTAAAATATCTTTCCATGATACGTTCAAGACGAACGATTAATCTACTTTACCGTTTAATTATGAGATAATTTTTTAATGAGGCAGTCGAAGCAATGTTAGCGTCGGCAGTATTTGGGAACGAGATGGCGCTTATGGCCGCTAGCATGCTCAAACAGTATTATAATTCGGTAGTGGATGGTCAGAGGAATGGATAGGCCGAAATCTAGGGTCGGTGAGAAGGACGACGAGGCACCGATGCAACTTTAGTGGTAAATTGGAGGTAATTTGCGAGAGAGGTGGTCGACCGAGCAGTTAGCAAGCCAACAACCGCCGCCAGAACAACAAACTCGCTCGTCCAATGTTCTGTAGTTACCTCAACGTTAGCCCCACAAAGGGTTAAAAGGAGCTTGCCGGACGACGAGACACACTGTTCCATTTTCATCGAAGCCGTCCTCTCAAACTTCACGCCTTGTTGGTCTTCTAATATCACCGGCGCAAAAGTGGAGATGCAATTGCGAACGTTGCGATAGTCTAATCCGCTCCGCGAGAACTGCAAGATCCAAGCGAATCCCCTGTTCGAATGCCAATTGCCGGAAGACTGGGCAATCCGCTAAACCTCCGCAACAGTTCCATTTCACTTCAACCATTTACAGCTGAAGACTCTTCTCACCTTATACAGGGTGGTTCATCTAGTGTTTGGAATTTGAACTATCAGTTATTTGACTTTAGAAACATCAAACGTTATTCGGAAAGTGACAGATATTTACTATAACCTCTGAAATTTACGAAATGGGTCGCTATTCGCTTGAAGAAAGTTGGGAAATATTAAAAACTTATTTCCAAAGTGGTGAGTCTTCAACTCAAACTGTGAGAAATTTGAAGAAAAAATTTGACAAAAAAAATGTGCCAAAAACTCAATTTATTGATCAATTCGTAAAGCGAGTTCGTGAAACTGGAATGTTGGTGGATAAACCAACTCGTGTACGTACTCGTCCAGTGCGCTCAATCGGAAATATTGCTGCTGTTGCTGAAAGTGTGCGAAATGAACCATCAACATCATCTCGTCATCGTTCGTCACAATTGGACATTTCACGCACTTCTTTGATGCGTATTTTGCGTAAAGATCTGGCTATAAAGCCATATGAAATTCAATTTTCGCAACAGATAAAGGCCACAATCAATGTTTTGCGACCAGTCTTCGGAAATCGGATAATCAGCAGAAATGCTGATGTGAATTGGCCACCAAGAAGCTGCGATTTGACGCCATTGGATTATTATCTTTGGGGAACAGTAAAAGATAAATGTTACGCCAATAATCCAGAAACAATTCAAGACCTCAAGGTCGAAATTGAAGCTGCTATTAGTGCGATTATGCCTGTAACCATCGAAAATGTACTCAAAAATTGGGTGGAACGGGTAGGCTACTGTCAAGTCAGTCGTGGTGGTCATTTGACCGAAATCATATTTCATAAATAAATGTCATGAAACAACCTTTTGAATAAATGTTCAACCAATGAAAAATATTAAGCCGTTTCTTTTTTATAGCAAAATGAAATTCCAATTTTTAAATGGACCACCCTGTATATTAGGCTAAATATATGGATAAAGACTTCAAATAAATTTGAAGGTGAAGTATTTCTACAACCAATATTTATTTTTTACTCCGTATGCGACTCGTTTTTTTTTTGTGGTATTTATTTATCAGCTTCTGAGTTGAAATGAGAGGTTTTGCGGCGATATTAATATCGGGACGAACAGTGGGCATTGTAGATGCAGGATTCAGATAGGCGACGAGACGGTGGATGGACTGCGAGCAAAGCCGTTCCCAATTATCTCGAAGGATCCTGGTGAAAAATCGCGTCACTCTGAAAGACGGGGCCAGGACGAGGCGAAGATGAGCAGGCTAGCACTGTAATACGAGCTTAGTTGAAAAGCTGAATCGTACTCCTGGGGCAACGCCTCGCTCGTTGGCCTCGGAACCCTTCTGACTTACGAGCAGATTAAGAAACTCCCAGCTTCTCGAAAACCAGCCTCCGTACTGCCTCGGGTCACTGTTCGTCCGTGAAACGATATCCCACCGGAGAGAGTGAGAGAGCCCCACCAAATTCACCGAGATATTATTTTCCCGACCTCCTCCGGCCGCGTTAATTACAGACAAGCTTCATGTTATTAACCCGCCCCCCCCCCCCCCCCGATCTCAGCGCTGCCATCAAATTTTACGTTTCAGAAAACGGTGAACCCGTTCCGACGATCACCACCTCCACCTTGTAACTAATTTTCCAACGTTACATCCCCATCCTATCAAAACGAAAAAAGTACTTCGAAAGTGACTGACATCTACCAAAAAATTCAAGAACATAACGAGTCTGAAAATTAATATTTTGTTAAATGAAAATTTTTCTCGATCGAAAATGTAATAAAAATTAAACTTGTGATTTCGGCTATCATTAATAATCGAACCTTGCGCCGAAAAAACAAGTTTAATTGTTATTAATATTTTGTTTTGTACGAAAAAATTATTTATGCGTTCTGGACGTAGTTTTTCGTACGCTACGTAGAAACGTATTTTGTATTAATCCATGAAACTGTTTCCTCATTAAGAACGCACAACGACCGACACAACCGTGCCGGGGAACAATAGGCAAATTAGGCTACAGGGTTACGACAGCGGTTGGTTTTATTTTTGTGCATCTGAGATTAAGATTTTAATTGTATAGTACCGTAATTGCGGAGCAAACTTCCATCGCGATTTTCCTTCTGTTAAGATCGCGATGGAGGCGTCTTTGTTCCCGACTTCCGCTTCCGCGGGACGTTGTCCGCGCATGGAAGCTTACGCGGTTTTCGATTGGGCGAGTTTCCATCGCAACAAAGGCAAATTCCTGTCGATGGAAGCGGCTGGGACGAGTGCAATTCTTCTGGACAGAGTTGGAATAATATTTTTGCACGGGCGCGCGACGCGTCGGGAGCGAGGAAAGATCCTCCGGAGAAAAAACAACTGGGACTTTGCCACGAAGTTCTATTAAAATTTCGAAGTTCCGGGCGAAGTCCTTAAATGAAGATCGGGACGAAGTCGTTGTTGGTCTGAATATAAAGACATTCGAGTGATTCTACCTCGAAAATAAATACCGCATACTTTCACTGCGAATCCAGCGAAAAGTCTGGAGTGTGGAGAAATTTTTCGAAAATGTCCTAGCTGCGGAAAAAGTTGTATTTTTAATCAAGGAGTCTTCGAATCTATCTGGAATTAATTTATGAATTAACACAGCACTTTTTTCATTAAAGCAGAGATTACTTTTTTGCAATATCAACAGCTTGGGAGCAATAGAATTGTTGTTGGAGGTTGTCTCCAAAGTGCTAATATCATTCTCGGTTAGTTTGTTTATCGCGGCGAGTTGGAGATCGCGTATGAAAAAAATATTGAGGCTAATAAAAGATTGCGCAGTTTATCAGGTACGGGCTGGCGAGCATTTAATCTGGCGGATTAATTAAGACGGCATGAGCCGCGTCTTTCGTTGCGTTAAGGAGCATCAACAAACAACCGAGTTGGCCCCGGTGAGTTTCTAGTACTTTCGATGTGGCAAACTTGGTAAGCCTTAGGAGTTATGCGTACCCTGGCAAACTTGCTCTCAGCCTACGACGCATTACAACGGTCCTGTTAGGTGGTCCTACCATGTACACGGGACAACTTGAATAATAGACATTGTTGTACGAATTAGGCGGAAGGGAAAGGTCCCATGCTAGCCACGAAATACCACGAAGAGAGGTCGGACCTCGCGCCCGGACCACCGACTTTAATTAACGGTGTCTGAACAGTCAGTCTGTTCCGAGGTATTATTAACTCGTCCCCTGTCGGTGAGAGAGATCCGTCCCGTTGGAAAACGTTCCGGGAATTCGACGATTCGACGATCGTCCGAGGACTTTCGGGTCCCTTTTCAAACTTCTACAAGCCGTACTCCTCCCCTCAACTCTTTTTCTCGTCACCCTTTGTTTCAAATCGGGAAAGAAGAACGGGCCGACTTGTAATATCGAGGATTTATTGATCCCCAGCTATATTATTAACGACGAGTCCCTCGCGAGTTACCGTCTTTTTATTCAAATGCCGAGGTATCGGATTCGTCGGCATTAATACCTGATACTATACTACTCCGTTTACCGTGATACCGCACGCGCGTGCTCCGTTCCAAACCTAATGAGAAAACAATTGTTACTGCGCACGGTCGAGTTAAATTCTGTGAAATTATCGTTTGTATTTTACGAAAGCGTTGACTAATCTTTTAACAACAGCACCTCAAAAATAAGTCTTTACACTATGAATTTCTGTACGCGCACCCGATTGGTGGTAAAAGTAACACGAGGACGACGGAAGAAAGGTTTTTCAGCTAGAATTACGATCAGGATCGAACATAAATAAGAAACCGAGCGTTTCATATAATTCACTGGATTTCCATGCGATGATAAAACGGATGCTTGGACCCGCGCGTCGATGATTTATAAGATCTCGACGCTGGCCCGAGTACCTTTTTCGGCTTCGAACGATTCCCTTCGAACTGTCGAGGATGTTCGCACGCGATAACAAAATACTGCCTTGCCGGAGCTTAAATCTGTCCCTCTGCACACCTCCTCTTACACTGTCTTACCAACAAACGATCCGTGAATTTTTCGCAGAATACTGAACAAATATGTTTGCTGAAATCGTAGAGATCTTAGAAGCGATAAAATAAATGTGCACATCTTTTAATGAATTTTTACGGAGCAAATGTTGAACGAGTGGTTTTATTAAGAATGTGGAAGAATCCTGTTCTATCCTGTTTAATATTTAAATAGTAATTCCTTGATCACGGTAAAAACGATTTCCAGTGAGTTCGTAGCAAAAATTTCCCAATTTCACACCGTCGCGTCGCGCTAGCTCGCGTAATACTACGCTAATTGAGTTTTGATCAAACAAACGAGATTATTACTTGATTTTTGGTGCGGTTAATATAACCATCCAGCAAGTTTCTCGGTCGGAAAACTTAATATCGGCTTGAAGTACAACCCAGGAGCAACCGGCCGATGACCGGTTAATGTGCCGTAGATTGTTTCGAAGAGTTTCGTTCGGAATCTGAGAAATAAGAGAAGAGTGCAAGAGAGAGAGAGACGAAGGGGAAGAGGAACCGAGAGAGAGAAGGAAGATGGAAGTGGTGTTGCTACGAAATGAAATTATCTCCGCGTTTCTATCTCGGCCGTTCCTTCTTTATTACGTCGTTTCCAAGCGAAATTTATTCGATTCGCGGACACGGACCATTTATCAAACTGCTTGGAAATATCTTAGCGGAACTAAAAGTGTCCACGCTCGGCGCGTGTATCAGTCCTCTCCACGTGGCGTGGACCTTTTCAAATAAAAAGTATCCTCTCATCAATCACTTTCCGAGGAATCGCGTCTTCTGTCAGGGATTCAAGTACATTCCGTCTGGATATAAACGATTAATACTCGAGATCAAATATCCTTACAAACTCTCCGCGCCACTCCTCCACTGACACTCAATTTTTTTTTTCAGTTTCACCAACAAATTTTCGACGGATTCCTCCTACCGACCGTGACGTGACACATGACGATTCGCCGTGAACATAATTACATGTACAAATATCAAACACTAGTCTGGTCTCATTGCAAAGCCTTAACGAATTTAACCGACAGCGGATTTGATCGACAACTTTGACCGCCAACGAATCTGAAATCGTTGTCGGTCAAATCTGGAGTCGGTGAAATGTTGTCGATGAAAACGGTGTCGGTGATTTCCATGGGACTTGGTTCTGTTGAAATCGGAGTTAACGAGGGTGGTGAAGCAGAAATTTGGTAAAAATCTCAGGTGTTTTAATTGCAAGGAGTCGGCGAAGGGATCGTTGGCAAACGGCGCGGTGGTGGAGTCGACACAATGAGCGGGCCCGAGATGTTCGACTATCAATTCCGCCGGTTGCGGACGGAGATCCAGGGACCGGCGGATATGTCGAGACAATCGAAGCAATTAAAGTGAATAAATAGACCGATGGCGGCGGAGAGAAAGGGACGGATTAGTCGAGTCCCGGTTCCCATGAATCGAACGGGATTCGAACAGCGGTTTCGAACCCGCACTTCAAGTTTCCCCGTGCGCTGCTGCACGCCGGTGAAAAATTCAAAACGTTCAATTAAAAGTTCGAAGAACGACGGTCGTGGTGTTTCGCAGGGGGAGGATTTTCCAGTGAACAACAAAGATTAAAAACGGTCAGAGCTCGGTGTCGTGCCCACGGAGATTCGCAGGCATTTAACGCGGCCGCACCCCTCCCCTCCGCCGCTTCAAGGTTTCCCATGAACAACTATATTCCTGAAAGTTTGGCGTCACGTCGATAACAATTATCGGCTGGATGCTTTAATTATCCTGTCGTTTCCCAGGCTGCGCCCGGCGAAGTTTCGGTAATCGAACAAACGGATGGACGAAGCACAGATCTGCCGGCAGGGCGCAGGAATGGCCGAAGACGTCGAAAGATATTCTGCTCCAATTTTCCCCGGCGGATCGATAATACGCTGGAAGTCGAACACTGGATGGAGTAGCTGCGATGTTAATTAATATCGAGCGGGCCAAGTTTCAAGATTCACCTGGGAACTTCGCCCTTTCCTACGATGCGCTCGGAAAATTCGACTGGTGCCCAAGAATTTTTGGATCTGCCCTCCTGGTAGCCAATTATTCCAGAAATAAATTGTACGAGCAAGTAAGTGGTAAGGCTGTTCAATTTCTCACGTTACTGTCGAAGATCAAATTGCTTAACCAATTCTTGGAAAAATTAAAATAATTTTTAACTTGGGGAGAATCGCTGGTGAATTTCGAGAAGGTAGCATTCGCTCGCAGTAGAAACGGACAGCCATGACCAGACACGTCCAATCTCGGCGCGCTCTACGAATGTTCGACTCGTTTTTCTCAAAAACACATCATTGCACATTTACGACGTATATTTTCAAAGAGAATCGCCTCCTTATTTTTCCACGTTTTTCTATTCGCAAAGTAAGAGGATATTTCGTATTAGAAATTGAGGAGCGGATTAATTCGAAGCGCGATAAGCGTGTCAGACCGTTCCACCGGAAGGGACGATCAGAAAGTTTCAGAGGTGCTTGACAAGTATTGCTGACGATAGGCACGGCCACCGTCGGAGGCGCGAATAAAAGGGAAAGAATGAAAGGAAGAAAAAGGAGGATAAAGCGGGGGGAATGGGCGAGGCTAGAGATCGTGATGTTAATTAATATCAGACGGGGGAAACGGCGGCCTGAGGGGGTTCCGACCGAAAACTTTTCACATTTTCCCGGCATCGTGAATCGCCGACGAGTTTTAAGTTCACGAAACTCTTTCCTCGTTAAACTCTTGGCTGCATCGTCAAATTAACGCGGTTTCATGATTACATCGGAGCTCGTCGCATTATTATTAGCTCCGAGGAGCTGTATGAACAAACAGCCGTGAAAAAATCGATTTATACCTCGACCAATAATGCTCACTTTCCAGAATTCTCACAAATTTTCCAGACAGTCTGCTCCTACTGATTCGTTCCATTTGTCTTCGACAAATTTTCCTAGGTTTTCCCGCTAATTGTTGTACGTGGATTAAATTGTGGAATGATTCTGTTAGGCATGTTTTCGCTTGGGAATTTTTCTTTCAGGGAACCATCAGGAAATGTGGGTCTCGTCGAAGTTCATTACAGCAAGAATTGGTTCGAGAAGTTTTTTCTGGAACGAATGGCGTCTCCGCTCGGTTCGCCAAGGTAAGACAGAGCTGTCTGCTTGTATCCATGTTTATTATACTTCGATAACAAGGCAGAAACGGGACTGATACACGGAGACCTGGGAGACGCTGTTACGGTAACGAACCATCAAGGATTCCATCAGTCTAAATCCGCATCGCGCGTAAACAGATCCGCGCTGCGACACACAAATACTCGCTCGCGTGCTCTAGGCTCGATCCGCAGTCTATTTTACAGTTTATGTGCGGAATTGATGGGAAAAAGTGGACTTCGTTAGCTGTACGTGTCGTATAAAAGCGGAGTATAAAAGCGGAAATATGTCTTTCAACAATTGGACGCAACAATTTGACCGCACCGTGAGCGTATCTTCACGCAATGCTAAATATTTCTATATATTTATTTCAACAAAATCACAGAAGGATGCATCACCTATAGTAATTATTCTGAAAAATGTATCGTCGTCTAATTGTTCAGCGATGAGTGAATCCCGCGACACACGTTGTTCAAATATTTAATCCGCCGCATAACATTGTACCGTGTCGCAAGAACCGTGTAGCGAGTTACCATATTGCAGCTCTTTAAAATACATACGCGACTCTACTCGGGCGAAACGAACAATTTCGCGCTGCTACATAATGTACGAAAATATATAGCTTCCCGTTTAATTAGAAAAACGAGAAGTACATTTTTTCGTGAAACTTTGAAGACTCTTAAAAATAGAATACTTTGGTCTCGCTTTACACGTGTTACTTCCATCGCGGGCTGGCGTTTAATTTGCAACAGAATTTAACAAAATAACCGTACCAGTGAAGACTGTTATTATAGCAATTAGTGTCTGCGACTATGGTAAGTAATTGATTATCAAGCTGTTTTGCCAAAATTGTTTAGAAACTAACAACTTCCTCGTTTTGTTCTTCTGTCGGGTTGAACCGGTTCTCCAGCAGTTGCAAAAATAATACATATATATGTTTTTGAAAAAAGCGGCCCTCCGCATTCCCACTGGTATCGTGACGGGGGACCATTTCCGACAAAACGCTTCCTTCTTCCGTTTACGGAAAACAATTTCAGAACCGTCAGATTTCTGACACGTTCCCCGTGGACATTCATTTTCTCCGCTAGTAATCGATGTCTTTCGTGCGAACTGTTGCATAGCAATTTTCTCGAATCCGTCGGAAGAGCCCGATGGGGGATGAAGAAACGAAATCCTCGTGGCGTGCACACGCGCGCGTGAGAAGATCGGCAAAACGTTCGGCGAGCGTTTAATGTGCCCGCTTAAGAACCACGGAAGCGTCTGACACGCAGCTGTCGAAACAGATGAACGTCTTTCACCCGTTCTTCGGGCTCGCGACACACCTAACTATTTATACGCCATGTTCCTTACGTTTCCCCGCCATCTGGAAACCGGACTGTCTCTTTCATTGTTACTCCATCGTGCTCCAAAAGAATCAGTGAACTGGAGTAAAATTAAGTGATTTTCGTTTTTCAAATAGGCTGAAAATAATTTAACACGAGCTTTTCTTGTGCCGTTGTGAAAGGGAGACTTGAATCTTGAAATCTGTGGTAAATTTGTTGAAGAAATTTTTTTAAAATCATCTCAAAGTCCCTACGAGGATCATCAATCCCTCCGAACGTCTGTAGAGCATCGCAAACAGCGTGTGACTCCAGAGTGGCGTAAAACTGAAATTTGTTAATTGTCCCCGCTTGTTTATTCTCACAACAAGAACCATAAATACCTACTCTGCTCTTCCGCAACGTCGGATGACGAAACGCCGCGTCGGATCTTGAGAATTCAACGAAGAAGGTGTCTGTCACGGTGGAGGAGCTATCCTCCCGTCGCTTCTCGACTTCCTCTCGTCGTCCGGGTGTCTTGTTTGCGCACGTCGCGGCCGTGCGAAGAGTTATAAGAATATTTGTCGATGGCCGTCGCGACGCGTCGGCCTGAAAAACGTATCAGCCCCCTCGCACGTATCGTTACAGCGCCGTGTCGTAGGAAGGCTCATTCTTTTTCCGAACCGGAGAAGAGAGAAAAAAAAGTCGAGCCAGCGTAAGAAGGGACTGGCGACGTCGGCGGAAAGTCTGTTTGCTTAGGATACCGCCCAAAAACTGGGCGTTAAAAGCAGTTTCGACTCGTCGAAATACCCGGCCGCGATGTTTCGACCGACGACGTCGAGCGCTCGGAACACTCGGATAAAGCATCGTCGCCGAGGGTCAATATTTTTATTATTTCGTTTCGCCGAGGGAAACACCCGAAAAATTTCGACTGCCTTTTTTTCTCTCCACCGACCATTCCCCGCCGATAAACACCTTGCTGTTTTCTTAGCTCACGCCGCGATGCGCCGCTAGCATATTTTTCTTCGCCAGACCTCGCAACTGGCATATTTTTCGAGATCTAGATTGTGATAATTTTTGTTGATAAAGAATTTCTCGAGGACAGGTGTTCAAATCCATTGAATAAGGATATGCTATAAAATTAGAGCTCCGGTGATTTTCAATATTTGTAATGCAAAGATATATATTTCATCCGAATTTAATTCATTTAGAACGAATCATTTCTGTTGTCGAGAGTGATGATTGTAATCTACACATCCGATCGCATCAATTGCTTACATTTGGATGCAATGGCAGAAAGTGCAATCGTATTAAAGGCACCGAGCATTTGATTAAATTACCAAACAGGGGAATATTACCGCGAACTGAATCGGTTAAATAAACGCCACTTCTAAAGTAGATTACACAAATATTACTTCTAAGTCAATGAGCAGTATAACAACGAGTTTGCGGTTCACAAACATCGAACGTATTAATTGCTGAAAGTTATTAAACGCGATACCCGGCTGTGAAATTGCTCTTGAAAGCCTAGCCGAAGGTAAATCGAAGCTGCCCGGGCAAAGAAACGGCGCGGTCTTACTTGTGGATTTCTAGGCAAGATGCACCGACCAATGAATCATATTTAATACGGTTATCTTTAAGTGGCTGTACAAATCATTTCGTGGAACAGCTAACTCAGGCTACGGTACAGCCAGCTCGATCATCTTCGGTGGAGGTCTTCCATCTTCTGGCCCTCCAACATCCTCTTCCGGTCTAACGTCACTCATTACTTACTTCCAGATGCGTCTCTCTCGGACGCTATCATAACTTCCTGACCGAGCGGAATGTTTTATAACCCATACCTCGAACTAAATCATTTTCACTCGAAACTGAACCGCTAAATCACTCCCTGAAAAATTCGACAATTTTACCAGATTATCGGTCCCTCCTCTTTACCCAACCAATATCTCTCATTCGAGCAATTTCGATCGAATATCTAGCCGGATCATTTTATTAAACAATTCATTAGGGGAGACCTCCCATAAAATATTCTCAAATAAAAATTTTTACCAATTGTAGGGCTTTTTATTTATTATAAACGGGCTGAAGCCCTATTTTATATATGAAAAAGATACAGACTAATCGTATAAGTATAATGACAAAGAAGGGACATGCACAGAAAGGAAAATTTTGATAGTGGTACAATCGATATTATCATATAATCCTGAGTAGTTGCATTTTAAATTTTAGTACTGAATTATTGAAACAATCAATATGATTATTAATTAAATTAACAATAAAGCTCTGATCAGATACTATTCTTCTTTGCAGATAATGGTTCTAGGTTCATCGTAGTTATTATTGCGGAGTAATCATGATCAGAGAATGACATTGGATTATTGAGCTTATATGAACAGAACCTGAGAAATTTATGCTGCACTCTCGAGCAGCATGATTTCGTACTTAGAGCTTTTCGGAGACAATGTAATTGACGAATGTTTTTCTAAATGTGATTTATTACAATGTCGATTTGTCATACTGAAATTTACTTATCTTGGGAAACGAGAACGTGCGTCAAAGGAGAATATAAATCGGAGAGGGGACCGGTATCCTCCAGTGAAATTTCGTTTGATCTCGTCGAACGATGTTCGATGCTCGCGATTTTGTCGCGTGTAAGCAGCGATACCCGCTTCAGTACAAGTTCGCGCTGCGTTTTTCAAAGTTCCAGGCCCGATCCATCCTTGTACATCCTTGTCTACCGAGTTTCTATTTTCGCAAGTGACTGCTGCTCGATATTGCTCCGCGTGAGGAGAATAGATTGAAAAAGACCGACTCGATCCGTACTCGTTCCGAGATACCGGCTCGCTGCTTGACACATGCTCTCTTACGACTACCTTCGCAGGACACGGACAAAGTTCCCTTTACTTTTCGCGTAAAAGTGATTTGCTGGGTGCAGAAAGGCTGTGGGAGCGTGTTTAAGGAGTAGACGAACGGATAGATAGAGCCCCGTGAAACGTTGATTGATTTCGTTCTGTGGCCCGTGGACTGTTTCAACGAATCTTCTTGTAAATGTATAAAAGTTATATAGCGCAGACCGTGTGAGTTGCTTCAGAAAATGTTTTCAAACATAACATATCGGCGCAGTTAAATTATCTTTGCGTCATCTTGGTTGACTGTAAGCAAACGGTGTTCGATAAAGTTCAGTTGATAAAAATAAATTAAAGATCCGAGGAGAGAGTCGAAGTTGCGTGAAAATGTAAAACCTGAATGTGATTACGAAGCAGTGCTTCGGTGGTTTGATGGAAGTATGAGATTATATAATTAAATATTGATTGGCTAGAAGTGGTAAAAATTGACAGGTTATTTAAATGGTTCGGCGGCTGTGGGCAAGGATAGGGGTTGATATTGAATAGGGGAGCGTTCCGCGGTAATTGCCCCTGCGAATTTTCATTTTCATTTGAATTATGCTGAGATCGTGAAACTCGCGTTCCGCTAACTCAGCCTGCGTGGTACGCATCTCTAATAATTGGGACTTGCACAGCTTGCAAACGCTTAGATGCGCAGCAAAGTGGCTTGGCGCGGAACGCCAGAGCGGTAGGCAGAACAGGCTACATTACAAATTGGATTCTATACAATTACTTAGTGATTAAATTAGGCGCCGCCGAGCCTGTAACACCCAGGCCGATAAGTTGCAACCGCGCTGCCTATACTCGGCTTTCGAAATTCCGTCGACCAGTTTTTCAACAATTTCTCCGCTCGATATAAACACTAATCGCACGACATTATCGCAACGCTGTGTGTAACGCTCTACACATATGTATAATACGCGTATGTATATCTTGCCATCGAAAAGCAAATGTTACATGGAGGGCTGAAATTTATTTTAAATTCGTTTCGGCTTCCGCCTGTATTAAAGTTTACTCTGATATAAAAATATTATGTTGCTTCGCGTAAAGTGCAGCGTAAACACTTTGACAGGCCACACTTTTCGTGTAAAATTTTTCCGCTCGCTTTTATGCGCTCGAAATTGGTCGAACGTTGTTTAAAATGCGATGAAACGAACAATTTATCGGGAACACATCGGAAATACAGAACCTCTGACAGCTCCTGCCCGTTTACTCTAGTCTCGAACTGATTTGTTTTACATAAAAATCGGAGTGCCGTCCGAATTTGCTCCATTTGGAACCATTTCTGTCTCATCGGAACCATCAAATGTTTCCCCGTCTTCTCTTTCATTCGTACGATTGAACATTACAATTCGAAACTCACAACATTATTTATAGTAGCATTCGTCACATTTTGAGAAAAATTGATGCTTGGAATGAACACTTGGCATTCCCGGTACGAATTAAAGTGCAGCAGATTCGTCCGAACGTCCACAATTCGTCGCAGATGTATTCTCGCTGTAATTGATGACAACTCCGAAATATTTCAGAGATTTCGGCGATCGTCGAGAATCGTTCGTTCAAAGGGTCCAAGTTGGTATGGTTTTATTCGGCTGGTGCATTCACTCATTGAGGCCATTACAACGAGCCAGCTGGGTGGCCGATTTCCAACGTACGTCGCCATTTTCATCCTTTTCGTGCTCGCACACGCAGCTTTCGCAGTCCGAAAATAGTTGTGCTTGCGATACAGAACCGATATTTCTGCAGACACGCGTCCCTACAGCTGGCAATCCTCGTAGATGCTGGCATTTCCGTTAGGAACCGCCTCGGGGTGGTCTGTCACGTCGAAATTATCGCCATTGACAAATCTGCGCAGCCTCGCGGTGTATGGCACTCTGATGTCTGCCACTGATAGACTATTGAAGCACCTACCACGTGCAAATTAAACACCAAACGTGCTCTCACCGAATTTTCCCAAAAATCATTCGTTAAAGAGAATAGAAACTTTATCTCATTGTCAAACGGCGATTGGAAAAATGCTTTAGCAATTATTTGAATTTAAAAATCGACACGATTTGTTCAGTGATGCACGATTGCCTACCGTCGCGCGTCAGTGAATGGCAGAAATGAGTTCGCTATGCATTAAGCTGGAGAAAAAAGGCAGCAAAGGACCCGCCGAAATAAGGCAGACTGCGTTCGTCAAAGGTGGAAAGCTCGAAAGTGTACAGACGTGGCCTTAATTAAAAGAATCTTCATTTACAGAACCTCCTGGTATCAATCGGCCTGTTTAATTACTCCCCGCTACTTTCTTTTTCATTTAAACTTCCCATCGGGACGGATCAGACACGGATTGCACTGCACGCGCCTCGTCCTCGTTAACATTTAATCAACGTCAAACGCGGACAAGAAGACGGTGATTATACATAGTTACGGATTGATTAAAATTTGACCGAGTTTGTTTCGCCGGGCGACAAGAGCTTCCATTCGTTACTCCCGCGCCTTGTCCGTCACCGACTTTGTCACGATTCTTATCGGCGACGCATTAATGCAATTTCGATCAACCCACCACAATTTTCTTACTTGCGCTTTTTCGTAAAAAAATTTGACGGCTGACGAATTCTATTATGCATTATGCAATAGAGCTCTGACTTTTGTTGGTATTTTTACACAAGAATAAAAATGCCTAATTTGATAATTAAATAATTGACTTTTTAATTATTCCCCCTAAAAACGCACGAATTGCTTCGTAAACGTTAACAAAATCTAATATAAATTATTTCATGTAACAATAAAAAAACTGTCTCATATACTCAGGTATCTCATGAGTATACTTGACATTTTATGCAGTTATGGCATAAATGATTTTGTGTAATTTAAAATAATAAAGAAATTAAAAGAACGTTGATATATTAATTTAAATTTGTTGAAATCGTTCAAGAGAATAAGTAATCGTAATATATCGTCTGCTTTTTCCTATTGATGCAAACGATTTTTATTTTGCATAAAGATCCGCAATGTATTCATGAGATACTCGGGTACCCGAGTAATTTTTGTTTACCCGGGTATCTCATAAGCCACAGTTCTATTATGCAACTTTTTTTAATGCGAACTGATATCACTGACTTCGGGGATATTTCCTGGTATTGAGTACAATTTCTTGAGATTAGCGGTAGTCGACGCAGAAGGGGCATAAACGAGTAGAACAAGGTGGATCGTTTGACTAATGCTTCTTAAGGAAGAGCAGAGCAGCCTAGCCGCGTTGGATCCATTGAAACGCGATATTATTTCCGCGAGTCATACGAGAAGGATACGATTTCGAAGTGTGCAGAAACTGCGCCGGCAACCCCTTCAGGGTGGAGGACACGTGTTCTCAAGTGTTTTTGCGCTCGGCTGACTGCGGAAAGTGGAAAGAGGGGTCGCCGGTTCAGGTCGTTGGAATAATAAACTTGATCGTTTTCACCCTCGTCGGAACATCCGGTCACGCGGTTCCTAGCTGTTCCACTTTGAACCGACGGGCCACGCCACGCTATGGCGAACCTTTCGATTATAAGCCGGTCACGTTTGGAAAAGAAAGCTCCGCGCAAACATCGCTTTGTTCTACGTGGAGGACAGATATACCGGCTGGTGTCAACGACGTGACGAGAGTCTTCTTACAGGCTTCCTGGTTACATGAGAACGATCGAGTATTTGCCGAGGATCAAGATTGAATACTGGCAAGCCGATATCCGTCCCGTCCCACCAAAAAATCCATGATTTTATCGCCTGTATACTGTTACCCAATGCCAAGCCAGATATTTCCGCCTGCGACTTTGTTTGACGAGTTTATGCCCGCGGGATTGCGTCTCTCTCATCATTCTGCACAGTGTTCTAACCTCAATTTGTACAAAATATTCGGTATCCAACTTCTACAGTTCACAATATTTTTATTCTTGTATTTCATTTTCGATACATTTTTTTTATTTGGTCAATTTCGTTAATTTAATTCACATTTTTTTAGAGGTAACCTTTTAAAGAGATATTGCCAAGTGGAAACAGCCAGCACCGATCAGACACGTGAATGATTTCCTCGAAACAGGAGCCTCGATTACCGTTCGCAAACCGTTTCACATTGAAACGTTACGTAGATATAATTTGATCTTTCGCAAATGGTTTTCTCTGGTAATTATTATAGGGAAAAAGTGGTGATGTAAATGGAAATCCATTAACTCGTATTTTGAGTTTCTTTTTACAACGGTTGTAACAGTATAACCAGACTCGGGTTCAGTTCTGCAAACAGTAACTCGTAGTCTATATAGTCGGCAACTAGATGACGCAGATTAGCCCACTGCAGCCTGTAGAAGCGGCTTACAACGTTGCGTTAAGACCGGGCGATTCTAATCACTACCCAACTTGCGTGAAAAGCCCGGTTCTAAACAAAGTTTTCGGTAATCCGTGGTAACAAGTGATCCTGCAACTACCACTTTCGAATCGCTACAGGGAGGATTAATTTTTGCGCGGGTGGATGCCCGAAATCTGAATTATCATGTAGTTCCTGTACACTAATGAAATGACAGCGGTACAATAGAGAACAAGTGTTTCTGTTGGAGAGTATTTGGGAGAAACACTTCTTACTTCGCAATATATATTTATATGTTTATTAATACTTATAAAAATAATAATATAAAAAGAGTTAATATCGCATCGTCACATGTTCGATCTTTCTATCGGGTAATCTCCTGGTGGTTTATCTTGCCAACTGTTATATAAAACTAAAACTGAATTTGACAGTTTCCCTTGAAATAAGAGCAGTAACTTGTCCCAGTTCCCAAAATCTCCTTATACAGAGTGATATTATGAGGGCTGTGAAAATTTCTGGTCTTCCATAATAATTATGTGACACCTGGCGGTAGGAGATACTAAAGAGTACATTATTAACATTATCGAAGATAAAGTAATCCATGTTCATGCACATATTCAAGCTCAATGAGACGAACCAGCAGCCCGTAAGTACATGGGCTAGGTTGAGTCACGAGACGAACCAGGAAACGGGAGGTAAAAGCAAAATTTTTGTAGGTGTACGTGCAGCTTTCCGACAGTTTCTGGTTCCAACTAGGGGGTGGGAGGCTGTGCTGTTATTACCGGTCCATTGCCTTTTACGACAACGATCGATCGAAAATATATCTATATACATGTATACACGTTCGAAACGTAACGCTGATTGGCATTTTAAATTTTTCAGTCCATTTGGTATCTAGATCCAACCGGAAGCCGATGGTTTACAACACGGTAATGTATTTGCACGTTCATGTTGGTACCTTTCCCATGGCCGGGTTATTCTGTACAATACTAGAGTTCCTTCTTTCCAAATTAGGCTGACCAACATGGTTTAATATCTTAATAGAATGGAAGTTGAATTTTAAGTGTTTGTTTCTTGGAAACTTGTTCCCATAATTTTTTATCTATTATAAGGGGAAGAGGGACTAGGGGACGAACTGAGGTAGAATCTGGGAAAGAGATCAGAGAAGGGATAAGGGGAGGGATTGTGGGAGGGAAAGAACTAGGGGAGGCGCTAGAGATTAGACTAAAGAAGGGATAACGTGAGGCAGAGGATTCGGAGACGTGACTTGGATAAAGGATGATCCAAGGGAGTACAGGATCCGAGAGTGGAAACAAGTCTTTTACCGGCGGGTACAACAATTTTATTAATTAATATAGGCAATGATATTTCCCGGTGCAGTCTGGGTTTCCTGCGCACACGTTCAATATTTGCCTTGATCCGCGTGCACGGAACAGTTCGCGATGCTTCTCGGAACATCGTCACGCGACTCCGTAAAAATTGGAATCGTGATGGAGCTGGTCGCGATGAAATACGGGGATGGTTGTGCAGCTGGGCGCGCGTTGACGTTCCCGGCGACTCCGTTGATGTCATTAATATTCCGTTTCCCGGCGGCTGGTCTCAATAGCCGGCGTTTCGAAGCCGAGCAGCGAGAAAGAGAGAGAGAGAGAGAGAGAGTGAACGAGAAGCGACTTCCGCTTGGATCCGGAATCCTCGTCAGCCTCGGAAACTGGCACCGCGCGCCGGGGCGATTCCGCGGCGAGACGCGCCGCTAAAAGCGTCGTTTTCAAGATTGAAATTTCACAGAGACGCATCCGCGCGAGGATTACGCCGCGACCCGTGTTTACCTTTCACCGGAAGTATCGGCGCGCGAATAACGAGCGAGCTTCCGTCGTCGCCGGCAACGGTTCAACCGTCTCGATTCCCGTGGTCGACGATTCGGTAAAAAAGCGTTCGTCCCGGCTGCATTTCCTTTTTCCAGACCAGAGTTTCCGCGTACGGAACGTTTCCCCGCGGCCGCAAAAAACTAACCGGCCCCTCCCACACGGCCCACTCCGCCGCATCCACGTTGTCTTTGTACACCGGGGCCGTTGGTATATTTACTCGGAGTCAAAAGTAACTGCGTGTTTCGAGCTGCGGCCCGATCTACTTCCGCTATCCAGTTTCTAACGTCACGAGCCGCCAATCGTTTTATTTTATTCATCGACCCGATACCGAGCCGCCTCGCAGTGGGCCGGATCGAGAATTCACGCGACATTTTGCGAAAAAGTCAACTCTCGAATTTCCATATTTTTTCAATTGATATTGATTTCTAAATGTCCACCTAACACGAAAATGAAAAAAATGAATCAAATACAATAGCAGTTCTAGTTGTAATACAAGATGAATTTTATTCTCTCTCTTTTTATATTTTTATTTTTATTCTTATACTTGTGTACGTTTTATATAGTGTATTATTAAATATTCTTAATTATTATATAGTTTAGCATAAATATATTAGATAATGTTTAGTAGATTTTATATTATGTTTGATTTACAATATAATCTATAATAAAATTGTTGATAACATTAATAAAAAAGTGATTAACCAAACAAAAAACGTATCATATTGCATATCATTGATAAGGAATCATTCAAAAGTTATTCACAAATGTCGCGTAAATTTTCGATCCGGCCCACTGTGCGGCTCTTGCTCATCCAATATTGTGTAAAGTCGCGATCTAAAACTCCCCGTTAAATAATATTAAAGTAAGACAAACAGTTAATTAATCTGGAGCGCAGGCATCGGTGTCGCGCGTTGACATCCAACGCGTTCACAGTCGGCTAACACGGGGCTATGCCAGGAAGCAGATGAGTAACCGATATATTACCATCATTCAATTTGTCAGCGCGCGATGTTCGGCGCCGTTCGGCGCGGCGGCGATCTCGAAGCGTCGAGTGCGCGGCCGCAAAATCGACGCGCGATATAGTATTCCCAATCATGCAAATTCCCGGCCCCCGATAATTCGAATTCACGCTAGAGAGGCGTAAAATGCGAATACACCGGCGCGGCCGGTGGAGTAGCCCCGGCGAATAAATAACACGTCAAACGCGGACAAGATTTTTTATCGTAACACCAATCTCACAATGGCATCGGCACTCGATCATCGGCGTGCATAGTCGCCACGCGCGCACGATGCGAACGCGGTGCAACGCGGTGCAATGCGATGCAACGGGAATTTTCGCAAGCGTCCGCGTGTCCGATGGAAACCGGCTGAATCGAGTTTGCGGGGGTGGCGTCCGCCATCATCGGCGTCGTCGCAACGAAAGGTTGCCCTCTCTCTCTCTCTCTCTCTCTCTCGTTTGCTGGCTGTTTCCCATGCTCGTCTCTCATTGAACGCCGCTCCGACCATTCGGTTGCGTGCCTGCCACTGTATTTGCATGTTACACACAGAGACAGCAAACAAACATGGCGCTGATTTAAATAATGTATTGTCAAATAGCATCGCGACTCAGGTGCCGCGCCCGGACTCTTTCATCGCTTCCCTAACCTCAGAGCAGCCTGAAGCACCCGGAATTCATTCTAGTGCACTCTGCATCCTAGCAAACTGCATCGCGAAAATGATTTTTTCAAGCGATTTTTCAACCAGCGTTTTAAGAACTGTAGAAGTCTACAGACTCCTGTCCGGGAGTGTTTGAAAGATACTCGATTTGTGAAATTATTAGTGCTGACTTGAGATAGTTTATATGAAAGTAAGGAGTAATTTTCTGGAAACGTAACCAGCGCTGAAGGGAACAGAAAATAATTGGCCAGGTAAACGGAAGATGAAAACAGGCGGCAACAATGTGGTTTCCTGAGGGTGGTTGGGGGATAGCTCGAGACAAAACATTGTAGAGAGGTCTGACGCTGAAAAGAATAAGGGGACAGCATCGGCAGGGAAATTAATATGAAGTAGCGTCATTGTCTGGCATTTCGCGTCCGCCTGGTCTTGAGAATTTCGAGAAATCGCGGATGAATTCAGGAGGAAGAAACTTGAAGGGCCCCGCAGATAACCGTGGATAATGACTTTTTGATTACGAAACTCGTCGGCGAGTCGACGAGTAGAATCGATATGCTGGATCGTTTTAAAGCACGTTTTAGAGAACGGTAAATCACAATTTACTGCAGCCGGTTAATCGAAAAAATGTCCGCGCATTTAACAAACTTATGTCCCCATTATCTAACCGAACCGCACGATTTTCTCTTTCGACTTCTCCTTTTATCGATCAATAGAAAAATTTCCCGTGGACTTTGGCAATATTGAAAAGTTGTAAAAAAAAGGGGGAATTATGATTCAATGAAAACTTGATGGGAGGTACATATTGTTTTCATTGAATGTGCGCTGGCCACGTCCGCGAGAGGATTTTCTATTCATCTCTAAAATACAATGTCGTTGTGGTCACTCACTGTTTGCTGGCCGAGAAGAATTATGGATACAATGCAAACGATGTGTACGTACCTGTAACATATACGAAAAAGATGTTAGAATCAATACAAACCTCTCGTTTGCGTTATGGAAACAAGGGCGGGAAAATAAATAACCGTGGGATTCGTGTTTGCCACCGTGGACAAATAAGTTGGTACGATTCGGAACACTTTCCGACAGAAATATTCGAGTGTTTGTCAAACGTCGAATCGCGGGACGTGTTTTATAATCATGGTGTTGGGAACGTTTCGGGGAGAAAAAATGGTAGCAGAAGTCGTGTGTCTCGTGTGGAAGGGGTCCCGGGAATCGTATCTCTCCTGCATGGTAATAAATAACCTAGGACAATGCGATACGTCGTGTGATATCGACTTCAAAGCTATGGTGGACACGTACACAACCCATAAAGCGGGATGATCTGCTTTCTCCTCTGCTTTCCTTAAAGTAAGCTTCTTGGAAAGTTATGTTCCATCCGGCGACGCGAAAGTTATATATGATTCGAAGAAAATACTACCCGATGAAATACTGCGACTCGAATATTGGATTCTGTTTACTATATAATGTTTAGTTTCCATCCGATGAATCTACCTACCATGGAAATAAAATAAAGAATCCCATGTTGCGGAGCCCCGGCCTTCGATTCGCTCCAAAAAGTAAATTATTCAGCCATGATCACATTGTCGGTGCTCTCACAATTTTATGGAATTGTTCAAACCAAGGAAATGAAATACAGAATTTTATTTTCGAAAGGCGAGCCTTTGGTTTTCCGTGGAAAAATCAATTATTCGTTGCGGATCCCGTTGTCCATCATTTGGCAATTTAAAAGATTCAATAGAAAATTTCTTTGTAAAAACGAGCCTCCCGAAACATAATTCATTCGTTCACGATGGCGTTATCGATATCACGGAGTAATTTAAGCGTCGATTAATCAAGAATAGGCAGTAAAAATCAAATTAATGGGCCGGCTATTAAAATGTGGATTTTTATATGGAAAGGTAGGTGCGAAAATTTCCAGGGGTGGTTTTCTAAAAAAAAATAATTGCCGGCAACAGATCACAAGGACCAGGAGACGGCGTGCAGAAGGCATTTGACCATGGCGGACGTAATAAAGTTTCGTTTCGCCGCCGCAGACCTCAGATCTAATATAAAATGGAAATAAATCAAAGCTTCTCTCATCAGACCAGCCATTAACCTTTCCTTCTTTGTGTCGCCTCCGCAGCAAGGAAATTATTAATGGTAGAAAAACAATTTGCCCTATCGTCTGTCGCCGAATCCTTTCCCGTGGCTCGTTATCGACTGCTTTCATCCGCAAAGGAATGTTAATGAAAATTCAATGACTCAATTAAAATTATGTGGTGCGGCGAAATTGTTCTTCATTGAGCTGAGATGTCCAGCGGCGATGGTAACGCCACAGGATTATTTAGGAAATTGGTTTGCCAATTCTGGAAAATTTAAGAATGCTTACAGGACTTACAGGAACACTTACAGAAATACACAATACATTTACAAAAAAAAATAACGATGTCCTTAAAAAAATTCCTGAAAGAAGACGTTGAGAGAAAAGTAAAATTTGCAAAACATTCACCTGTGATACCATTTACATTGCATTAAAAACATTTGTTACTTCATCACAAATAAAGGAGATCATCTTTTTACTACCTATTCTTGATTAATCGACGCTTAAATTACTCTGTGATGTCGATAACGCCATCGTGAACGAATGAATTATGTTTCGGGAGGCTCATTTTTACAAAAAAATTTTCTATTGAATTTTTTTAATTTCCAAATGATGGACAACGGGATCCACAACGAATAATTGATTTTTCCACGGAGAAATATAATATAAGGTGGCTAGATTTAAGCAGGCAACCCTGTATAGCTGGTCGGAAAAGGAAGAATTAAAATGGAAAAATGTTGTCCAGCGCATAGCATGTTCGAAACTTGTTAAAATGGAATTGATGGAACCACGAGATGACGTAAGTTGGGATCAGCGAAATTTCTCGACGGTTCCGAAGGCATGTGCGTGTGCCATCGGAGAAACATCGTGGAGAAATTCGACCGGGTCACGTGTATTATAAATCACGCATTACATTCGGTTCTTCCGTATTCACTCGCGGTACACGCGGAAAGCGTAAAACAAAAATCCTGGTCCGAGCAGAGACCGTTCCTGCACGCCGCGATCGTGTATAATAAGCTCGAACGAAATATTCCAATCCCGGCTGCAGCTGCAGATACGCCCGCGCGTTTATAGAAGTACAATGCCCGATGTATCCGGCCGATTGTCGACTATAAATATCGAGATTTATCTCGATTAACGTGCCGCCACGCGCACCACCGCGGCGCGGCGCGTCGTCTGCACAAAAATCAGCCGTTTCTCCGCCTTTCTTTCCGATCGAACCTCGCCGCGAATAATTATTTCGCACACACGCCCCCGATGTTCCATCAAAATTCTCGCGTTCTACGTCACACAATAATCACGTTCGATTACTACTTTGCGCGTAGTGCAAAATATAAGAGTGTCTACGCTAAAAATTTATTCATTTCTACTCAACATTTATTCTTCGTATTATGAATATTTCAAGAAATACAGTGAAATTTATGACCAAAGACATCGGGTGATTTAAATTACTTGAAGAACTACTAAGTAAGTAACCAATGAACAATTTTTAATTTCATTTTAAGACAAACAAAATTTAAAGAATTAATTAAAAAATGTTAGCGGAAAATATATTTATTACGATAGAAGATAGGAATAATTTTTTAATGAATTTTTGAATAATTGAAGAGTTATAGTAAAATGTGAAAGTCTATGTTAATGTTTAAAATGTTAAAATATACAATCTTAATCTAAGAGAGATCCTCGGCATACAAAGACCGTTTGGTTTATTGTTTGCGGTTATGAACAGGTGTACGGTGATTGATAATGAGATTAATATCCGCGAGCAGTGTTTTCAGCAATAGGTAAATTAATTTGGGTATCAGGGCCCTCGATGTCGCTTTATTATCGCACAATTTAGCGAGCACACGTGCCTCACGGTGTTCCAGTTTCCACGTTCAATCGCGATTGACGTAACATAAACCTCAAGACGCAACGTAGCTGTTAGGCGCGTGACCTCCTTAGGGTTTGGTCCTTTGCAGACTCCATCGCTGACTTAATCATAAAGCATGATGCACTACATAGTCGCTGCCAGCTTTGTAAATCACTATAAACCTCCCTGTTCGTTCTCATCACGCTTAAAAATATTTAACACCCCTTCAAAGCTTCAGTGAACCGAATGAACAGATAACACTATTTTATGCAATCCGTCCAATGAGAAATAACTTACTAAAAGCGACGTGCTCTTTGAATTGTGAAGCAAAAATGACAGAAATATCTGCAATGTCAATTGTTTTCTCTTGGTTGAAATATTTTTATTTTTGAAAAATTCCAGCTCCTAATTTTCTAATTAGATATGTTCCATTGATTGTAATTTTAATTTGCTCAGCGTCTTTGTTTCATTCAAGTACGAAAAATAATTGATTTACGAACGGTTCGAATATATTTTGCTAGATCGGGTTCAGAATTTCCAGCGCTTTTAAATTTTCTTCTCGCGCCGATCAAAATTTGATTTTCCATGAAGCACCGACCGATAAGTAGTTTAAGCGAACCGATCAATCCGCAAAAAAAAGAGCACAACTGTGGGTCGTTACCGAGCCGGAACAATGATTTTTAGTGTGATAAAAATGAAGTAAAAAATTACGTTTTATCCATGCGAACGCGGATTTGTATTCGATTTAGGTCGTTTGCCGCCACTGAATGGTGGATTGCCATTGAAAAGCGTGAGCGTTCAATTTATATATGTGTATACATTCATATAAACAGTATATACATACAGGGTGTCCCGAAATTCCCTCAGTATCCGGAAATGGGAGGATGCTGAGATCATTTGAAGCAAGATTTTCCTTTACGAAAATGTCATCTGAGGCTTCGTTAAGGAGTTATTAACGAAAAACACGGACCAATCCAGAGCGCGACCTACATGTGTTGGTCGCGGCACACCGACAGCTGAGCGTCGTTCGCACGCCGCGATGTCTCAACGAACAAGAAACTCTCGATACATGAATCCTCGCCGATGTCGATGAAATTCGAATACGTTGTCAAAAACACGATTCTGAACAACATTTCCCTCTTGCAGTTTTTGCCTATCGGCTTTCGTTTAAGAGAAAACTGTGAAAGCTGTGGTTCAGAATCGGTCGTTGTAAAAAATTGATGTTAAAACGTTATTTGAATCGCGGAATTTAATACAATATTGCATGTAAAGTTCATCGAGATCGGTGAGGACCCACATCATCGGCAACTTTACCCAAACGAGAGAAGAAAGGTATGAGGAAAGAAGAAGCATAAAACGATTATATTAAAAACTCACTTATTCAGTGGTAAATCCATTTGCTTCTTACATCTAACACAATAAAATAAGTGGTTCAGTGGTTAATCAAATTCGTGTCTAGTCTAGTGCGACAGTAGCAATTTTAACACGTATTTTATATTTCGGGCAAACAAAATGAAATTAATTGAATACGCGTTGTATAAAATTATGACTTCGGGCGGGATATTCGAGAAATTCACGATTTTTCCGTGGCTATATTTTCGTTAATATCGCGCGAGAGTGCACGTTGCATTTGATAGAATTTTATAGTCTACTATGATGTGTGTTGTTCTCGTGTTAATTAACGTTATTGCGCGCTGAATCATTGAGCGTGTTTAGTATCAAACTATCCCCTGAAGAATGATTGTAGTTGATTTGATCGGCGATGATTCTGGTCGGTGATTATATACATAGTAGGGTGCGCATTTGAAATGGAAAGTCGGATCGGAGCACTTAATTATAATAGACGATTAGGAGAAGTGTACCTCTCGTGGTTTTTGCCGAAAGCGTGCTCGCCGGGGCCAATATATCTTCCTTTTGCGGAGTCACCTCTTTTGCAAATGTAATGTGTGAGCGGGCGCATGCAAAGAGGAAGCGAATGACTCGGGCTAGCAGTGGCTGCGGCATACTCACCCATTCATGAAACAACGAACGTCCTATAAATCATGCACTGTCCTCGCTTATGTATACAGCTTACGGAATAATCTGTCGCGGGACTGAAAATATCGGAGTCAAATTCACCGATAAATAATTCAGGTTCCTTCTTTTTCAGGATTTCGCGGAGCTCAACGAACGTTCGCCAACCGCAGCATTTTCTCGTGTCGATGCCCAAGACGTTGTTCAACAAGCCCTGAGTCATCGGTGACTCAACCTAACTATCGTTCTCGTCTCGTCGAACTTGAAACTTTCAGTCTACGGACTCACATGACTAGACTGCGGATGGTAGTTGCTTTTTTCGATCTGAAGTAAATTAAAATCGTACTAAATTCCGTCATATTTTATGTCCTAGCATTTTTTTAAATTTTCAAAAGCGATTATTGCATAAGATAAGTTGAGAATAAATTGTTTAAGTGTTATTTACGTTGTCTGATTTAAAGAAGAAGGAAACAATTCGCGAATGTTTCAGCGATATTGCACGGTTCGGTTGAAATACCATAGAAAGAGGATGATTGTGCCATTGGCAATTTTTTTCGTGGCACGTTTTGTGCGGACAAGTAGAACGATAAATAGCGCTGGCTGTAGTTCAATTATTGTCTCCCGAACATCCTGTTTTAGGTCGTTTCTTGTACCAGAGACACGGTTCGAGGAATTTCGAGAATCTGTTTCGAGTCAAAGCGACACCGCGACGACGACTTCTTCACCAGCATCCTCTTTCACTAACAATCGCTATTGTTCTGCCGGTGAACGCCCTGCGAGGAGGAAGAAGAAGAAGGCATGTGCGCGCATAAAGATTCGAGGGTTTTCGCTTGGCCGAGAACAGGTCAACAAACGGATATGCTAATTGCCCTCGGAGGGTAATTAATCTTCTCAGCCGTGCCACTTGTTCTGCGAGGAACTAGACAATGGTGGCGAAATCATTTTTTCCTGTATCTTCCAACCCCATACCATTACATACACCTGATCATGTCTACCATTTATAAAGCGGTTCAACATTCTTATTACCGACCAGTTTACGTAATAGTTTCATTGATCCTGAAAAAGTTTTTGTGAAAACAGGATTTCTGATAAATTTACTTCTGTTCTAAGCTAATGAGTTTCCTTAATGACGGTTTCCTCGAGTCTTCAGAGCCCAGATACAGGATTTAACGTCAGAGGATCCTTTAAGGACCGCAGGCTGCCTGAAAGTTCGAAACGACAGGTACTCAAGAGGAACGATCCAGGGGAGATTCTTAAATATTGAAGTTAGGCATCGTAACTCAACGGAGAGGAGAGTCGCGGTGAGCTACCGATGTCATAAACAACTCAAGAAAGTTCGATTGTGAAACTTCTTTGGAAATAAGGTGGTGAGATGGGCCACCGAAGAATCTCAATATGCGTTGCGTCGCGTGCACCCCCATCGGAAAACAAATGTCACATGGCTATTAAAAGTTCTAGATCCCCCGGTGGATCGGGAACATAAATAATTTTCCGCTCGGTTGAGCTGTGATTTATCCGCAAGTTTGATACCCTGCGTCGCGCGACGTACTTACAGGGGCTCCTTAAAAAAAGAAACCAATAACTTTTTAGCCCCAGCGCGGTTACGGGCCTTGAATAATAATTTCAATGCCTCGAACAAATAAAATTGCTACTTCTCCGATTCGAAGGGAAGACATCGTTCAATTTTTATTAGTTCGTTGAGCAAATGCTTCGTGGATTAATCCTTATGTGAGAATAACCCAAGTTTTTTGCAATATTTAATTACGTTGCAATTCACAGTTTCAATTTCCGTTGAATTTGTTCATCTTCAGGAGCGATATTTAATTTTAACTACCTTGAATGAGAAGAAGTGAAATAAGAATAAGTGGCTTTTGCTCTTGATTCCCGTTGCATTTTCGCTGCACGTTACGGCAAATGAAGCACGATGCACCGAGACACAGCCAGTCTCTCGGCTCTAATGCACTAATCCTGGCGAGTTACCGGCGGAAGTGTAACTTCTTAGCGAGTCTTCCCTCCCGGAACATCGAAAATTACCTCGAAAGAACAGTCGCTCCGGGAGATATTTTTCCGTGAGGCATCGCGAGAGGTAGAACGTGGGTGTGTCGACGTTGCATCTCGGATGCAACGGGGGAACGCAGATTGCAGGTGTCAGCGGGCTTGGTGGTCCAACGGCGAACTTTCAGGCAGTATTTCATAGGAGTCTCGCGGACTACAACCAGCCACTCGAGCCACGACCACGTTTCGTACAGTTACACCGTGTCGGTGTAACAGCTAGTTTATTCAAATTTGATGTAATGCCTTCCACCTGGACGGCGATGCAGACTGCGATCCGATGCACTGCTGCCTAGCAGAAAAATCTTGGATATCACCGTGTTCCTCCTCTCTTATCGGAACTTGTCTTCTCCGACATTTTTTGCACGTTGCCGTACGTGATCTTGCAAGCAACAGGCTTTATGCGATCGCGCGTCGGACGATTTTTAAACTGGTTCAGCTGTTCCATATTTTTTGGAATAATTCGATATCCCAAAAATAATTTTGTTCTTTTACAAATAAATAAAAATGTTCATTTTTACGGATTATTCGAAATTAAAAAAATGTGAGTGATAATAACGAATAAATCTCCGAGAAAATCTCACGATTCGTAAAAAGCGAACTATTTGCCGAAGACAGTGGCCGAGGACGATTCGAGGGGGCGGAAGAATGTCATCACGAATCCGAGGATGTCGGAATCTCTCTATCTATCCTTTCCCATCTACGTCCACATGCTTCGCTAGTAGCATCAGAACTAGGATGAAACATAGTTGTAAACTATGCAGGGTTGCAGCGCTCCGCCTTGGAAAACCTCGATGTAAGAAGAGCCGAACATTCGAATACGTATTTCAATGTTGAGGAGATTTCACATGTTGCCCGAAAGCTCCGTGATCCCTTTATTATTTCCTTCCTATTTTTCCTTTTTCTCCTCTTACGCTTTTTTCCCTCTACTTTTGGAGTTGAAGCTTGAAGGAAATCCGATATTTGGAAAAATATGAGATTTATGCCGGGAGAGGAACGGCGCATCGTATTATTCGATGAACACGGAGACTTAGCTCGTTATGTAAACGGAAAGGAACGTGTGCGGGGGTATCGATACGTCTTGCGCAAACGTTTGCGGACTTTGTTCTTGCCTCGTGTTTTATTTTGCATTCTCGAGAACCGGTTGAATCCGGGGAACCATTATTTAAAACTATGCAGAATTTTCAGAAAATTTTCTGGGAAATTGTTCTAATCATAATTCCTAGCAGTGTTTGAATTGCTGTCGGCCTCGATTAGTTTCGATATTTTATATCGATGGTCTAGCGCGGTAATCGATTATGCAATTACGAGCAACTCGAATCGTTCTAAGCCGTAAAGAGGTTTTTCATTATCATGGATTGTAAATTTTTTCATAGCTTTTCTTCAAGCTCAATTTCGTCTGATTTCCTTCGGAACCGCCGCGAAAGCTAGTGGGGTCGTTCGGTAATCCATCGGGAAAGGGACTCGTGATAATAAAATTGGAGACGGTGACGGTAGTTTACGTGATCCATGGAGCGAACGAATTTTTGCCAGTGGAAAAAATTCACCGATCCAACGAAACTTTTGCCGTAGCCGAAGTCGAGAAGCACGGCTTTCTCGACGGAGATCGGTTCGAGCGATCGAGCATTCGACGTTTCCCTTCGTCTGTCTCAACGTAAAATATTCTAATAAGGGAAGGACAAGCAACGTGGGAGGCGTTCTCCTGCAGAAGGCTAGTCAGCATGAAGAATACCTTCGTCGGGAACGAAGACAGGTAGTATAAAAAGGAACAATCGGATGCCAGGGATCGACGGAGCACTGCCTCTTAGCATAGACGATCATCGATCCGAATTTTTAAGCCGCTCGAACGCGGTCTTGTGCATTTCCTTGGCCAAACTCGCGATGCAAATCGATCCTTTCACGTCCAAACCGTGCCTCAGGATTATTATCCCAGCATAGATTACAAAACTTATTCTAATTAATACCTTAAAGAACTGCACGGCCTAAGAAACAAAAATTATCTTGGAAAAATGTATTTCTTGAATTTTAATGACATTTTCTGAAGCTTTTCGTCAAGCGAGGCACAAAGTTCTTGTTGAAAAGTAGACACGAGTGTACATTCCATTTGAACCGGACGTCGTGAATAAATTCACGGTAAGAAGTGCCGTTAATTAATTTGACCGGTGAATAAATTCAAATCGAAATGATCGGCATTGCTGTTTGCAGTGAAGTTTCGTTTCGAGCGACAAGAATGTTTTAATTATGCGGCACGCTGACAGCGTAAAGGCTGAGTCCAGGTTAATGCGGTAATTCACATGCACTTTGACTGCATCCGGCAAACATCGGGAACAAACTCGACAAGCTAGCTTCGATGTCACAGACCACCCTCCGCGCCACCCTTCCTCATTCGTTCGCCTCTATATCGTTTTACTACGCTACGAAACGTTCGATACAGACGACGGATGTACGCCCACGCGGATTTTGTTTGAACGACCATATAATGGACGGCATCTCACAATTAAGGATCCGTACAACGTAATCTCCTTCGGAACCGTTCATTCGAAACTATCAGCGCAATTTACAATTGTGCCCATATTTATGAAAGTACTCTAAGTCAACATGTAAAAAAACGATGAGTTTATCAGTTATCTCACTTCACTTTATTTTAATCGAAATGAATTCAATTTTTACGAAATCGTCAATATAGAATTGTACAATTCTAATAAAAAATATTACATAAATTTTTGGAGGTTGCGAAAATGATTTCAGACCAAGCCGATGTGTTGCAAACCTAAATTTTTCAATGGCCGGAAATAACGTAGGGGCCTTAACAATGCGACAATGGTTCGTCCGCGTTCCGGAGAACAATTGCTAAGTACCCCGAGAATGAAAAGGTGATTCAGTGAGTCTTGGTCATGTGGACTTTTGAAAACACCTCTTGGGGAGACACATTGCTGCGGAACACAATGACGGAGACGTACAATTCGAGAAGGAACAACGTAGGTGCAGATGGAAATGTCGCTTGTGGTCGTGGTACCGCAGAGTCGAATGAGTCAAAGGTATTGTCGTATAAACAGGTCGCGTGTAAAAACCGCCTGGTAGTCACTGAACAGACTCAATCTTTCCACCTAACTCTATCGGTCGTTTCCCTGTTCTCTCTCTCCCTCTCTCTCTTTTCTTCTTCTTCTTTCTACTGTCTCCCTTTATAATCTCTTCGCTCATTGTCTCACGATGCGCTTGCCCCGCGTTTTCTCTTTCTTCCTCGGCTTTGTGCGGTGCTTTAAGGGTTTTCTGCACCTGTTACATTATATATTCACCCTTGGATTGCACAGGGATTGCGGAAACATCCTTTGCAATTTTCTATTTGCGCTTGATCATAAATTGAACATTTTCTTTTCCGCGGCTCTGCTTCGCTGCGCCATTGTTTCAGTCTTTGATGATGCCGACCGTATTTTGGTGACTAAAACAGAGCGAAATTTATGGGGATCGCATCTACAATTCATTGGGAAAATTTCCTTTATGCAGCCATGATCTATCTCGCTTGAAAAATAAATATTATTCAGGTATATCATACTTTATTTCCATGTTTATGGAATGTATGATTTAATTTAGCACGAGGGAAAATTGTCGAGTGCCGTCCCTAATGAGATTTGCTCGGTCCATTAACAATATTTTGTCAACACGTTAAATTGTTTATGAATGTAATAGTCCGATTACTGTCTGCAGACCGGCGAGAGAAACGGTCAAACAAAACTTGGCTTTTGTTTGACACTTAATATTCGTTTCGAAAATAAAGGGGTACTTTGCATTATTTCGGTAAGAAGTTCTTGTTTGCCGTAACGCCATTCTTGGTTTCAGTTTCTAAAGTAGTAAAGTAAGTAGAACGATGGGGAAAGTGAGAGAAACACACAGAGAGAGAGAGAGAGAGAGAGAGAGGGAGAGAGAGAGCTCGACTAATATTGGGTCAATTCTACTTTGTACACTTTTCTTTGGGAAGTTTGAATATCTCCGCGAAGTCACGGGCTAAAAGTGAGTTAATTTTTCACCGGGAGCCCATCACGAACTCCTCAAGAGCTTTATCAATTAGTCGCCTCACTTAAATCTCGGCCCTTCTTGGCAGGTGTCAAATAATGTATTAAACAAATCTACCAACCCATTTTCCTTGCAATGAAATTTCCTCGGGCAACTGGGTCAGGGAAAAATTAAATATCCAAATTACTCAAGCCATTTTCACAATGATTAAAACTTTCGAAGCAGAGATTATAACTTCAACACACTAACGACACGAAATTCTTGGAACGAGATTCTCTAACTGAATAGAAAAATTCGATATCTAATACACTGTAATCTTTCCAGCGATTAAAATTCTGAACTGCAGAGTCAAAATCTCGGCACAATATTCTATTCCGAAGGTATTATCGACTGGCCCACTAAAAAATTAACTATGAAACTTTCTTATGAAATCCGAAGTATTTGGAGTTTCAAGCTTCCCGACTGCGGGCCAGTAAAAATCGGAGGAAACATTTGCGAGTCACGGTTGCTATTCGAGGGCTATAAACACCGAGTGTATGGGCGATCGTGAAGGGACTTGTGTGTGTTGGAGAGCCAAGGTCGCCGGTAGTAGAACCGATCGGGACCGGGTGAAATCGGCGGAAAGAAATCCGTTCGTAAAGTTTGAACAGTTTCCGCGCGTCGCGACGCGGCTCTCGGCGTTCTTCGGTTTGAAATAATATGATCGTGCGTTTCTGAAAAGTGGCTTTCGTCGATCTTCCGGCCGTGAATCCGTCGAGGGCAGAGCTTTAACGAACGCTGCTGGGCGAGGGAACTTTGAATCGTAAAACGTCGGCCAGCCATGAGAAAGCAGAAGGAACGAGCTGCGCGTGGTAAAGCCGGGACCCTGGTTCCCGGTTCGAGGCCGTTTTAAAACGAAGTAAATCTCAGCTACAAGTCGATTGTGTCGAAGAGCAGATCGCAATAACGTAAAAGTTGTGTGACACGGAGGCCCGGCCCGAAGCCGCGCACCTGCGCCGAATGGCCGACGGTATATAACGAACCGGAGTGTTACCTTCTTTGTCCTTTCTTCATCTTCTTCGTTCCTCTTCGTCCTCGTGGTTCGCTTCTTCCACGGTGTTGGAGAGAACGCTGTTGCGCCCCGAGAATCTCCGAATCAATTTATTTCGCGGAGGAACCGATTCCGATCCCAGCCTCGGATATCAATTTCCCTCCGAATCAGTCCCCGCCGGAATTGATGCGCGACGACCGCCCACGCTCCACTTTTACTCAGCGAATAACTCCCGAAGGCCTGCCAATATGCCAAACTAACGCCCAGGATCGAGCAAAGAACCTCCACAGCCGAGCAGAACACTTTCCCAGATGACTTAATCAGAGAAACTTATCGGCAACCAATGAATTTTCCTTCTCTTCCGAATTTTCAAGAAACGTTCGCTTCTATCAAAATTTCGTGTACCTGTTGGTGGCAGCAGAAGTCGTCTGAAGAATTCTTTCTTTCTTCAATAACTTTGATGAGACTCTCTTCTTATAGTTGCAATTTTATATATTTTTTCCAAATCGTGAAATCATGGAACACAAAATGCAAATAATAGAATAAAAGGACATATTTTTCTCTTTCGAATTTAATGGAAAATGAAGATTCTCTCAAGATATATATTTTTGTAAAATATGGAATCATGAAATTGCAATTAACGGGACGACAGCGCATGAAGAGTGGATTAACGAACCGTGATAGAACCGAATGGATAGAAGTAGAATTGCACCACGAATAATGGAATCATTGGGATTGTCCGATAAGAAATTACTATGAATTCCGATAGAATATTCATTCTATAGAATATTTACTGGAAAAGGTGACAATGATGAACACGTTTTCACGAGAATCATAATGGGCTCCCGTGTGACGGCCTATTAGCAAGTTCGATGGTGTGGCCGAGGTACTAGTTAAAAATAGATAGAACCTCCGGTGTTCCCTGGAACAAATGTCGGAATGCAAATGCAGCGCGCGAGGTGAGGCGAGGCGAGACGAGACGAGGCGAGGTCTAGTCAGAGAGACTGACAAAGCGATGCAATCACGATCCATGGCGGGTAATTAGTTAGCAGTGCGTACCGACGTTTGATCGCTTTCGATTTTTCTCCGGTATACCACGCGTTAATTACCGGCCGCGATCGATAGTCGCGCGCTGCCCTCGAGATCAGCTGGCAGATTAATTTTTTTTTTCAAGCGGGCTACAGCTACACAATTAATATTAATAATGCCCCGTCTTCCCCTAGGAACAAAAAAAAACACAAATTAAAAAAATATTCTTGGGAAGTCTTTTTTCATGTAAAACATATTTAATTTTTGTAAATATATTTTTTTCATTTGCAATTGGAAAATATGTTTTAAACGTACCCAAATACCTTTGATTTGAGACTACGGATATTTACGCAATTTACAAATTTTAAAGTGGTATGGAATAAAATTACATCTTCCATGGGAACAGCCTTTGAAGATTCCCAAGAAATTGAAATCGTACTAAATTCCATAGAGTTTTATGTTGCAGAATTTTTTAAAAATTTATATAAACTTTATCGCTTAAAGATCCGCATGTCTAATGATCACTGACTCTTTAGTCAACTATGCAGGAGATACACCAAAATGCACAACAGCACTGTAGCACCGTTTATTCTCTTTTCGGTTAATGAAGTCATGGGAAAGAAACCCAGGAATATCTCCCTCGAACAGGATAGGACAAAAGGGTTGCGAGGGTGGTGTAGATGCGAGGCTGTTGGAAGGTAATGGAAAGGGAATGCATTTTTTAGCATTGCCAGTCGATTCTGGTTGCCGGATTAACGAGGAAAGTGGATAATCCGGGCGTGAAGGGCCGGCATAGGTGAAGCTAGCCGAAAAGGGGGTGGTAGGTGGAGAGGGTGGACTACGGTGCTGCCAATAAAACCCGGGGTGTCAGTATATCACGTGGCTCTGGCTGGTCGTGTCCAACGATACAGTCCAATATATTACCCAGATAGCCATGCTAATTCAGCTCTAGCTCTCGCCGATTCCCCGCTTGGTTGCCTTTGGCTCGCATGCTCGTCCGTTTACGCTCCTCTCTATCCCCGTCGAGCTTTCCAGCCCTGTTCCTCTCCGTCTCTGTCCATCGACCAGGACTTCCGGTCGCCGTGCTTCTTGCTAGTGGCCCGAATACGGTAATGCCTCGATGGAAATGCGAGGAAGACCACACTCGTTTGATTAAAACGTAAACAGGTGGACTGCGCAGAAATTAGCTCAAATGTGGGGTCGAATCTGAATGTATTTCTTTCAGTGTATAATATTTTAAAAAAGTTCAATAATGAATAAAATGGAAAAATCGTATAGAATGGAAATATTCTAGTTTAGAAGAAATTCTCGTGTTAAAACAGTTCCGAGTGCAAGTGGTTAAAGAACAAATTACGCTGATCGATTTTAATATTACAGCTTCGGTTTCCTGAATTAATTTGAAATTGTGGGTTTTCGGAGGGGGGTGTTTTTTGGAAGTGAAGCAAGTTGTTCTGTTTTAAAGGGTGTCGGATGAATCATGGGAATTAGTGTACATCGAGAGACAGCGTTGTACAGCCAACCGCGCGCGCTGTGCACCGATGCACTATATGCATCAGAGCCCTGCACCAGGCCACCGAGACGTGTTTCGTCATTCCCGCGAATCCAACGATCCTCCGCAGAGCCGGCCTACGTGGCAGGGATTTCGGATGACATTGCATCCTCGTTACCAGGCATTACACGATCCATTCTGATAAGGGAAGATTACCCACAGCCAACCCCTCTCGCGCTGGATCTTTGCTCGAACCGGAAGCCCGATTTACGTCCCGCCGATCGACCGACGTGTTTATTGTTTGTTTATGATCGGACACAACCAATCGCGGATACCTGTGGCCTGGCGCTCATTCCGGATCCTAGAGAAGTTATAGAGCACCGTAATTTCGCCGTGGAAATTGCCGCGTTGTCATTGATTGGATTTTTCTGTTTTCTGATAGAGATGAGCTTGAAATTTATTTATTATTTAATTTTTCAAGCACTTAAAACCCTTCTGGGTTTATTTCGCTTTACAAAAATAACTGCAAGTGAATACAGTAACAATGTCTGTTAATACTAAATATGCAGATCACAATGCTTGAAAAAAGATTTGTAGAGTTATTGGATTTTTCGTAGACACAGAAAGATATTTTTGTAATAGAAGATTAATTGAGGAGGATGAGTGCTATGAAATTTTCCATTCGTTCCGCGAAATCTTTCGGCGACGAGTAACGAGAAAATAAAAAGTTTCTCGCGATCATATATCACGATTTTAGCTCGCGAGCATTGAAACGAACATCGAACGGAATAAGGAATATTAAATCCAATATGACACGAAATTTAATATCACATTCTTCAAAAGAAATCGAAACTTCAGCCTTTGATACCCTCGATAGTCCACGTGTTCAATGTCCTTTTACCTGCGCCTGCACATGCACTCCTCCAGTAAGTGCATTCAAATGTTTGTAATTAGTTTCCCGTTCGATCTATGCAAATATTACATCCTGTCAATAGTATATTCCGGTACTTGTTGGGAAAAAAATGATATCAACAACGAATTAATTGAAATCATTCATAAGGGTGTGTGGAAACGTTTTTAATCGTGTTAGGCTTTTAATAAAGTTAGGCACTCAATTTTCACAATTTGTATCATTTGAACAGTGTTCCGACAGTAAGAAAATTCACGGATTACCCCGGGTTAAATAATGCAATTATTTCCCTCGGGATCGGAGTGTAAAAGAATGATTAGGCTCCTTTATCGTTAAAGGGGCTGCCGATAAGCTCTCGGCGACAGAAAATACGACGTCTAAGCTCGTGTTCCTGGGGCAGGGGAGTTTAGAGCGAGTACTCGTTACAAAAGCGTCGTCATTAGTCATTCTCGGTTCATTATAATTAGGAGCAGCGTCGGAGTTTCCGTCTGGAACGCAAAAATTCGAGTAGCGCGGCCTCAAGAGGAACAAATTGCGTCGGCTCCGCGAGAAATAATCAGCCGGAACTGACGAGAGGAGAGCGAGAGAGAGAGAGAGAGACGGGAGAATAAGCAAAGCGACGAATGATTTGCTAGTTACGTTTTTCTTTTTTTTTGCTCTCTCTCTCTCTCTCTCTCTCTCTCTCTCCCCGCTGCGTCGACATTCCCTCCCACACCCCCGCGTTTAAGATAATTAGCACTCGTAAAGCAATGAAACGGCGCCGCGTGACACCTGTCGCAGTGCCGTAAACTGGTTCCGGCGGAGAGATACGGTCGCATTTTGCAACAGACTCAATTAGCCCGACTTCACAGTTCGTTAGACCTTTTAAAACCGGTTTCGCTGGACTAAATGTTTTCAGCGAAGTCAGCGGGCGCGCGCTCGCATAACCGAACACCTCCGGAACGGGTGGCAACAGACAGCGGGGGGTGGTTTCGAGAAACATTAACAATCCGACGACACAGAGTCACTAAGATTCTTCGAGTTATCATAATCTGGACGAGACTGTAGAAACAACCCTCATCCTACGTCGCTAGAATGTGTATTTTAATAAAAAAATATCTTCACATAATTTTTTAGCACAACTACAATCGACCACATATTACTTCCATTTCTGAAGATCAAAAAATCCAGAAAGAATATCCGCATAAAGAGTTGAAGAATTGAAGAAACCCGATTAGCATAGTTAGAGACGTTAGCGTCGCGGCTAGGCTTAACGATTAAACAGATTACGCGATTCTTTTGCTTTGGACGATCGAGCCAGCTCCGTGATTCCATCGCAGGGTACCGGAGGGTTATGGCAAGGGTCCGGCGTTTTTAGTGAGTAATTCCAGGGAAAGGATAAATCTCCCGCATGGTGCTGCGTGCTCGAAGACTACGTCGGGCGTGCATTATTTCATTAACCGTACTTTTCCTTCGTCCTCCCTCGAATCTCTCATCGTTTTCCCTTCCGGCATCGTCGCTACCGTCGATTGGCGGACGCGCGGGGGTGGAGCGAACCAGCCAAAGCTTTGGCCGACGTCGACGCCACTGCCGCGCTATTCTAACCGGCTTTTATATTAATTAATTTGCTCAAGAGTTTTAACGACTTATTGCACTTCAATTAACTCGTTCTAAATTGCATAGTCCGTCGATGTGGCCACCGCGGGGGTGGAAATTCATTCGGTAATAAACCCTCGTCTCGGACGGCCCATTGTTCCGCGAACTTGTACCGACGCAAATCCCGCTGATATTCCTCGCGATCATTTTTTCTACAACTAACTCCGTTCATTTTATCCAAGAGAGACCAGAATTTCGCCTCGGTACTTGCCGCTTCGTCCTTTACACTTTATTTACCGGAAGCTTGTTAACAGGATTTTGTATAATTGTGCGCCATCAAACGGAATCTTAATAATCATCATTTTATACAGTTTAACGACTTAATGTTCAATGAATGCTCTGGCGTCGTTCAAACTTGTTATTCCGTGTTCGAATAAATATGCCGCAAGCATCCAGCACAGCTTTTAATTGTATAATGGAATAATCTGCGTCGACGATAACGATGCGCTCGCGGAGAAGTTTGTTCGACAGCTGCGATCGATCGGTTTTATTTATTTCCAGATACTTAGCGATACGAATCTCCACTCGATCGGCTAATTCCTGCGACAAATTGCCGTCGGTGAACTTACGCACGCTGCGAAACGAGCGGGCTGATTTTATCTAGCATAAATCTCGGCTGGTTGATTTATTAAAGCGAAGTAGAGCGAGCGTAATGATCAGACGAAATTTAAGATGCGAACGCGGAGATACGAATCCCCTGCGAGCGTAAATTGGGACGTAGAAATTTTGGGGAAGCTGTTTTCCTATGTTGCTCGTAATTTTCATCTACTGGTAATTTCGAATATTAAATGACGTATTCATACTGAGAATAAATACAAGCAAACTTTCAGAAGCTCCAAGTTTTTTTCAGAAGAAATACAAATATTGGTGCCTCGATTTCGACGTACGCTCGACAGTCTCGGAAAATCTGAATTAGCATGAGCGTCGTCTGGGGTTGCCAGTAACTTTCTAATGGGCGCGGACAAGTTGTGTGTTTCAGCCCGGTTAGAGCAAAAGGAGTGAAAGTTTTGAAGACACACACGTGACGGGGTCGACGCGGAAGACAGCAGAAGCGCGAAAATTTGCAATTCATAAGGGCGACGGAGAGAGAGAGAGGGAGACTGGGGGAAAGAGACAACAAGATACAGAGGGTGCACATTTATTATTTTTATGGAGTAGCAGCCATCGTACCGGCAACAACAAAAACACATACCGTTTCAGCTGTTTAATTCGGAACGGCGCGAACGAACATAAACGTCGGAATTAAATCATCCAGCGAAATACTTGCTAACTATTACCGGTGGAAGTTTGTTGCTCGGCTAAACTGAATTTGTGGTGACGTTGAAATTATTTTTCAAGAAACCGGCGGAGCGGTTGCCGTTCGACCATAAAACTTCGAAAAGGACGGCACCGCCGCCGTTACAAAAGAGAGTCCGCTTACAAATTCTCCCGGGAAAGAAGTCGTAAACTGTGATACGGCTTTATTATGGCCTAACAAAATGCTCGGCTTCGCTGCGGACGTCAACAATACAGAAAAACATAATAAACTGCCAGAAAATAATGGCGATTCCCTGCATGCCGCCATCCTACTCGCAATCGTTGCACAACCCGCAGCTCTGGAACTTCTGCACCGCAAAATATTTAACTGGGATCAGCGTCCTTCGAGACACCTTCGAAACTCCTTTCGGTAGTCTTTCAGTCAAAAATTTCAACAATGACATTCGGCAACTAATTCCTGAAAGAAATTACAAATTACAGAGCCAAGCGCAGATGAAATGGGCTCAGCGGGGTCCCATAAATTATTTTCTTTCCTGTCGCAATGCCAGTGAGCAAAGCAAAGGAGATCACTAGTAATAAGTAGCTCGGAGAGAATCTTCTAGCCGAAAAGCCTAAATGGCAAACAGTCAGTGTCGAAGAATCAACAAGCTGGAGGTTATATTGAAAGAAAATATGAAGAAAAGATGAGGCACACGAGAAGGTTATAGATGAGGGAGGAGAGACGGGCTAAGGAGAGAGGGGGGCAAGGTATGCAAAGGACGATTTCGTGACGAAGGGTAGGAGAGAAATCAGGAGAAAGAGAGGGAGAGGGAGAGAGGGACACGGTGAGGAATAGTACAATGGTAGGGGGGTAGGAGTAGGGGTGCGCTGAAATGAGGTCGACATAATTGCACCCCTAGTCATAGTGGAACCGGCGAGAGAGCGGTAAAGGCGAGGAGGAGATGAAGGAGACAACGGTGGTAAGAGAGGACTGGAGGGGGGTAGGCTGAAGGGGTTGGTCGCCATCTATTGTCTCTCGTAGACTCGACTCGGCCCTGATTAAATACTTGACACATCCCCCACCCGATCCAGCTCGGCATAACTTTGTTCGAATTTTAATTACGGCCCGGATCGGACTTCAGTTACGAACGAGTTCCAGGCGAGCCGAAAACCCGCGGAAACTTCGCCGTACCCTTTTCTCAATGTCGCGGTTCCTCTCCCACCGACTGGACTCCGTTTTTCGGTACGTTCAATTTTGTACTTCGCCCTGGACCACCTTCTCGAAGAATTCAATGCTCCATTCAGATCGGTGAAGCTGGGTCACAGGAAAAATTGAAACCGAGCAACTTCACCGGGCTAACAATTTTGCATTACCATGAATCTCTACACGAAAAACGAAATTACTTTCCGAACGATCTAATTATTTAATAAATCCAGAAAGAATGTAATTTCTGAAACGAATAGATTACGATGAAAAGGTAAATGGAACGTTGTTAATCGTAATAACAAATATAAATACGATTGTTTCGAAGTGAAAGTCGATATTACAGCATTTTAATCGCATTACATTCATCGCAAACATTTATACGTACCGAATATCCTGCTAAAGTGTCCATCACATGGATCTAGTTTGTTTACTACTCATTTGAGAGGGTACTCAAAAGCGAGCGAGTCGTGCCAATCGCTTTGGCGAGTCGCTGGAAAGTTTGCTGTGCGTATCGATTACATAGAGCATCGTCCAATCAGGCACAATCAACGTTAACTTGCACTCGCAAATTTCTTAACGACTGCGGGGACTAAGAAAATTGTGACCAGCCTCAGAAGTGAAGTAGGTGAGCGATTGTGTTAATTTGGTTCTCTTTTGATCGCAACAGGAATGCATCGATCACGATAAAGCAGGTTACAGAAGGTAGCTGGTAGAGAGAAGGCTTGAGATATTCAAAGCAAACACGGCGGACCGATATAGCCCCGGGAATCGTTCCATTCCGATGCTCGACACGCGCGGAAAGAACGAACCGAGCGGTGACACGTCCCGATTACGAGTTATGGAGCATTAAATTCACTCTTCGTTGATCGCAATCGGAACGCTTACTTTACAAATTACGACGATACATGGTATTTGAATATACGTGGCCGGCATTTCAGCCCGGGCCCGAGGAAAAATACCGGAGCCCGGCTGGTATTTCGTCCACAATCTTCTTTTATCTGATTAGGGGAGGCGTGCGACTCTTAGGCACCCGCGATCTTGATGTATATACGTGTGTCCGTGACGTCTGTTCCTCGAATCACGCGCGACCACTACAAATCTCTGTGGTGCACGCGATCCCGACTAGCCGTCCGCGATTTTTCTCGAAATGAAAAACCCTTTGAGCTTACGAATAACTTTATCGTTCGTTTCAGACGCGGCAATTTGTATTTGCATCGTGCGCGACCCGACCGCCGCCATTTTTTTGCCAGCCCGTCGCGCCTCGGTCCTTCCGAGTTCTCTCTCTCTCTCTATCTCTCTCTTTCTCTCTCCCACTCTTGCTCTTTCTCTCCACAGGTTTGTTCGGCTGTTTCTCGGCGTTTCGAAGTGTCAAAGAGCTAATCCCATTTTTCCGGAAATGCGCTGACAGCGATATTACTCTCGCCACTCGAAATCCCCGGACTTTCAATTTACATATTTCACGAAGCGAAGTTCTTTGAACTATGCAAGATTTCCTGATGGAGGACGTCCATTTCGAAATTTGTTTATACCCGGACTTGCGGTCCGAATTAACAACCCATTTATAAATTAAATCGCTGTTTCAAATGCACAGATTTTCGTTTATTTTCGTATTCGATGTTCCAGAACGACAGAGAAAAGATTCTGCCTCGAGCAAATAAAATAATGTTTTACGATTATATTCGACGGGAATTAGCAATGGTAATTTGTCAGTTACTATTCTATAGAATGTTTCAATGTGCGAAGGACGAGTACAGAAAATGAACGATTGCAGAGTCATTAGGTATGCCGCGTGTTACAATATACTCTACGGGGCTGGATTCTTCGGTATTTTTCGACTGCAGCCGAAGCGAAAGCAAAATAACTGTGACGCCTGGCAGACAGGTTTATTAATTGCATTTCGATGCTAACAAATCCGAGGGAAGAAACCGGTAACATTAATAAGAGAAGCGCATTGTAAATTTCTATCCCCGAGTCTCTCCGCAAAACCAGTATCAAATTTATGGACATCCCGAGTCGGGAAACCTAAATCCCTCGTGATTGTCTGTCAATTATTTATGATTGGCAACAATTTGTCCAACGGCGTATAAGCCCCACCGGGATGAGGATTTACCAGCTGTCATCCAATGTTTCGGACTGTATTACCCGTTTTTGCTGTTGCGCGGCTATGTTGGTTAATGTAAAAGTCACCGTCAGCGAAAATAAAATCGTCAGGGACGATGAACAAAAAAAATATATACTCTCCGGGTCTACGAGCGACGCGGAAACGCGACGAGACTGCAGAATTTTCAGACGAAACGGAGATTATACGAGGAATCTTGCCGGAATAATGATATACCCGCAATAATAAATCATTAGCCCGTCCGTTTTTTGTCTCACTTTTTCTGTTTCACTTGCTCGGGATTTTTCAAAATTTACACCATCACTTTCGATTAATTGCAACAACGCGGAATCAGTGAATTTTTTAATGTTTCTGTAATAATATGAGTCAGTTGAAAATAATGTCTTGTGAATCTCCTGCAAATTAATTTACGTTTCAGACAGAAAAATGTGATCGCGGGGAAGTGTCTGAAAGTGGCGACGAGCGCGGAGTCCACAACAAGGGTTAGAAAATTGCAGCGGGTCGGGGCTAATCGCAATGAATAACAAGAGCGGCGGCAATAAACAACGCGATTAAACGGGGCGGAAAAAAGTGGAGTATGAGGTCGTCGAATAATCTTGAGGGCGGCTGTTCGTTTCGCGGGCGCGCTTATCAGGCGGAATTCCCAGGTAATGGGACTTGTACTGTCTAACAGGTCGACATGCTGTTATCGAGCGGGCGTTGAAAAAAACCGGTGGGCGGCCGTCACGGAAAAGCGAGACGAAAAGTTGTGTCGCCGGAAGAATGCCGTGCAAATATTTTTCTGGGCCATTTGCAGAGGAGGCGCGGTGAATTCTTTCGAGTTGGTTGCTGGCCGGCCACGCGCCGATAAGCTTCCTCCGCGATGAACGAAAGCGGAGGGACTCCCTCGCGTGATACGTTCGCATCGATCCACCCCCAACGACGACCCGACGTAACTCCGACTTGGCTGCTCGTTAATTTTTGATTATAATTTAAATTAACGGGATACACACGGGCCCGCGGAGAGGCCGCGCGACGCGACGACGATAACGACGCGACGCGTCTCGCGATAATACGTCCTATCAACGCGAGAGCTCGAACTTGCTAACCGCCGCCGCGTGAGAAACTGCCAGCCGATTCCCCGCTTAACCGGACAACCTGCAAAAATTAATGGCTCGCTAATTGCCCGCCGAATGCCTCTAATTTAACCCCGCGAACGAGTCGCGTCGCGCAGACCGAGCCTCTAATTGCCAGTCGGTTAAGAGACAGTTAACCGCCCTCGGATTCGACTTTTTATTCTCGCGGCCCCACGATCCTTGTAATTATAACACCGACGTTTATGAGTTCGTGAATCATAAAGCTAACGTCCAGTCCAGCTGCAAGATAAATAGAATCACCATACGAGATAAATCACTCGGAATTACGTGCGAACTTGGATTTAATTGAGTTTTATCTTGTTCTTGATTTATCGACCGCGGTTATCTGCCGTATCGTGTTTTTGTTATTCCGCAGTCCTCATCATTTGTTATTCAAGCTGTAATTCTCACGTTCGTACAGTTTATCACGGCTACGACGCACCTATTTAGCACTTCGAATCAACATTTTCTGATTAAAATCTAAAAGATCAACAAATTTTTTCGGACGCCCGAACATCTCCTGCTCCAATGGGAAATATCCTAGAGAAGCTGATTAACTTCCGGACCGGGTGCAACGATGCACGCATTCAAAAAGAATGTTGCAGTCTGTTAGAAACTTTTTCAGTTGACTAACTTCTACTTGGTCCGTGAGAAAAAGCGTCCTGCAACTTAATAATTGAACAAAATTGCTCAGAGCTACGTGCCAAGATATTTACTGTTTAATTTCCGTTATCCAAGGCAGCAACTTTATGTCAGCGGTTATCGGTATTTACTTTGCCGCTCGTACACGTAAATTTCCACAAAAGCACCATTGCTCTACTGTCTACTAGACACTGTTACTATCCCCCAAAAAGTATTTTCAATTAATTCTTCTACTCTAGAATTAATCTCGTTGAAACGAACGATCAATTATTTATTAAATCAGCCACCGCATTCCACCCGTGCTATTTGTCTAGAATGGTCGCGACAATTGATTCCGGACTAATTAATGAATCCTGTCAACGAGGGACGTATCGATCAATTAATAAGTCCCATCGGTTTCCCCGTTCTGCGTTTAGCGTTTCCCCAGTGAGCGGGGACCCTAATCATCTCTTTGACGAATAAATACCTAAAAAGCAATGGATGAACGAATTAAAGACGCGTCGTCCCGATTGTCTCTTTGAATTAAAATCATTTTGATCACCCGACAGATATTCCCGGCCGAATAAAATATTCTTTTCCGGTGCGCGCCGGAAAATAACAGTGTTTTATAGCGTAATCGCTCGGGAATCTCGATTCGATAGGTTGTTAAAATTATCCTGCCACGCAGCCCGGCGAACGTGCTACTAATTTTTCAACGATTACACCCGCGAGCGATGGGAGAGCCGCACTTGCCGCGGATTTATTACGGCGAAGCGCGCGATCGCCGTTTCATTTTTCATCGCCGGCCGAGATTAAATGAAAATCCTGTAACTATCTTCGCGCGTGAAACGTGTCCGCTCTACTCTCTCTCTATCTCTCTCTCCCTTTCTATTATTTTCTCACTCTCTTTCTGTGACTCTCTCTCTCGACCAGCCTGTTTACAAATTCATATCAAAGATTGTCTCCGCGGTGCAATATCAGCAACACTTGTTGCTCTTTCTCTGAAACTCCTTGTAGGAGACGGATGTTTCCATTCCGCATTCACCCTTGCTGATTTTTATTCATGAATCCCATGACGATTTTTTACAATCCGTTTTACGCGTGTCTATTCAATGATCCGAACGCGTACGACGATTGTCTATTGTCTGTGGACTTGTTTTCAACCGGGAACCGTGTCTGATCACCGGTCGGCTCATTCTACTTACACTTGTACTTTTTTATCAACGCTACAGCTGAGAACTTTAAAAGTGAACTTTTTATTGCAGTTGGCGAAATCGTGACTGTCCTTTAACCAGAAACTGTTCAGCAAATTAATTATTTACAGATCTTTTTCTAAAAAACTTGTTCTAATTTCAACATAAATAATACCCCGTTTTATTTCACAAATTTGAAATACCTCCTCCAACGAAGAACGCAATTTAGTTCAAACACTAGACTACAGGAAATAACACAATCTCGCTGAATATTAATCCGGCACATAATACGCAATTTAAGATTTATTCATAGAGACTGTACTCTCTGCGCACCGGTATTGCAAATGAACGATATTAAGATTTTATGGGAATATTTATACAGTGTTTTATCGCCGCGCAAACTTTTATACCCCGTCCTAAATTTAGTTCTTGCTGTTAGCAAGCTTGAACGCGATTAAGTTTTTATCAAGTTCGCGAATATTTTACACAAAGTGGACCACGTAAATATCTCCGGTATTTATGAGTCAGGTGTTATGTTCTAAACAGTTCATATACCTATAAATGCCGGGGATATTTACACGAACTCATTTACGCGGCGCGACCCTTACATGAAATGGGTGCTGAAAATTCTTCGCGTTCCTTCGCCGTGCAAGAATAAATAACGCTGCTAATATTTGCAAAAATTTCACACAATTCCTCCGGAACAAAATAGTCATCTGCAATTTATTTTCACTGCAGATTTTCCCTTAAATTATAAAATCCCTTTTAAAAATCAAGACGAAACTGTATGTGACTGGTACACACAAAAAATAAGTTACTCAAATATTCAGAACAATTCCTAGGACCTGTACAAATCATCGGACCTCGCCAAGAAGCTGCCAACTGCAACATGTACTCGATGAGGAGAGCAAGCGTGATCGCTTCGAAATCGCCGAAGACAATGTACTATGAAAATCGCGACGAAGAAATGGACTCACCAGCAGCGTAGTCGAAGGTCGACGAATCTGCTCACCCGCTCCTCCTCCACGCTCGCGTTTACGTTTCCGTCGTCATGTCACGTCGTAGTCCCTAGAGTCTCCTTAGCACAGATCGCACTGCACCTCACTGTCCCTCTCTCCTTCCCTAATCTCTCTCCCGTTCACTTCTCATACGAATCATCCAGCCATGAACTGTCCGAGTGAACGCGAAGAAAGCCGACCGAGCTGTTCACATCACAGGATCACGCAGCAATGTCAATCGCGTAAACAGAGTCCACGTCGCCGCCAAAGAAGACCACGTGTCGGGAGCGAGGAAAACTCCTCTGCGCTTCGAGGACCATACAGAGATCTAACGAACCTCCGAATGATCTAGACCTCTGTGAACTGGTCGCGGTGCAACCTCCCCGAGAGTGTCGATCACGAGACCGATTTACGCGGACCGATTACGGAAACGTGGGAGTTTGTGCAGAGATCGAGGAGCACCACGAGTCTCGTCACGTGGCGAGGCTTATTGATCGCCGCCGACCTTGGTGCACGCTCCTTCGAGGTCAACGCGAGCATGGATCGAGGCCTCGACGATCCTGGATCTTGGTTAGTGAGTTGGTCGAACCATACGAGCGGATCAGTGTGCTTCAGGACCGGGAAGAGGCGGAGAGAGAACGGTGGTCTTGTCCTAAGTTAGCGACGACCATCGGAACTCGGCTGTTAGCATCTCGCAAAGGTGCTAGCCGAACCCTTTGATGGTGGCTTCTGTTCTGGTGGCTAGGACCATAAGAGACCCCCGGTTGGCGGATCACGCGTGTCTCAGTCTCGTGTTTATTCTTGGACAGGCGTTCTCCAAGAGGCCACGAGGAATACGTCCGTTCGCGAACTGTTCGCCAAACGCACTGACGATCCCGGCGGCTGGTTCGCCGGTGACGTTGTGCCTCCGTGGGTTCGATTCCCGGATGGGCATGCGCCACGTCCTACGGTTTGGAGGGAGGCTGGTGTTGCCGCTGTTCTTGCTACTCGCGGAGGTGCATCCCTCCGCGGGAGGGTGGTTGCCAGGGGTGCACCGGAGGGCCTCCTCTTTCCCGTCTTTGTAGACTTTTGTCTTCTTCCGTCCTTCTTCTTCCTGGCTGGCTCTCCCTGCTGCCGCCTCCTTATATGTGTGCGCCAGTCAACGTATGTGTGTTCTCTGACTAACGGTGTGTCGGTGTATGCGTGTGTGTGTGGGGTCTTGTTAGATTTTCCTATCCCTACGACGACGCTGGGAAATTGTTCATCGGCGAGGAATACCGCGCCGGTTTCGATCCCATATCCGCGGATCCTGTGTGCCGACTTCGAGGGCTCTTCTGCTGCCTTTGATGCTGTGGGACAGTGCGTAGCTGAGTGGTTCCAGGTGTCACTGCGGTTCTTTTCGTTCGACTGCGTACAGTTCGATAATATTTTCGGTGGGAAACGTGGAGCAGAGAGTAGAGACAGTAGATTAGGATAAGGAGGGAAAGAGTAGAACGAGTAGAGAAGGCAGAAAATAATTGGGAACGCAGAATAAAGCATACGGAGAATTATCAATTGAGTAGAGATGCCTCGCTTCTGATTAAAGATAGAGAGTTTGTCGCGCAAACCTGCGACGCATTTATACCTCCGCGCAAGCTCCCAGACACTCGGGAGCTGTCAAGATCCGTCAAACTCTCGGAAGGATGAGATCTTCGAAACTCTTAGCGTATCCAGAAGATACGAGTACTACGCGGATGCATTAAAGGGACAGGATCCATGAAAATTTCCGACGATGTTCAATGTTTAACAGGAGTTTGAATGCGCAACGAAGTTTACAGCGTATTAAGGATCAACTTGGTTCGAAATCTTCAAAAATTGAAATTTCGTTGTAACTTTCAAGGCTCTTCGGACTTTTAAACTGATGTTAGGGGAGAGTTTAAATATCGTCGAAGAACGTCGATCAGTCCAAAGAAGAAATTCTGATTCTTTTGAATTTCGCGATGAAATTTTGTAACTGGTGGAAATAATTACAAACGTTTCAGTGGTTTCAAGGCGAGGATAACAATCTCAAATTATTTCCAAAAACGCTTAATGCCAGCTAAACGTGTCTGGTAGAGTCATTCTCCCTCGTTCGCAACCGGAAATTGGGAGGAGGAATGCAAGGGAGTTTCTTTGACAGGAATCATCGCCGAAGTTTGACGATTTATTTTGCTGTTTCTGCAGGACGCAAATTTCTTAGCGAGAGTAAGCGTGTCTGAAGCGAAATTGAGGATAATTACATCTTGAGCACTTGTTGCTCTTGCTCTTGTTACATGTCTGCTCGTATTCTCGGAGGATGCGTTGAATGTTTAAGTACGACTGGTCGTAGAGGAATGAATCCGCACCGAAGAATTAATTTCGCCTATACTAATGATATTTGATGTTCCTTGGAAATTCGAACTTTATTAAACCTGTGCAATGTTAAACATTTCGTCAATTTTTTTATCACTCTGATACGTTGCTAGAAAAATTATAAAATTGTAGGATTACGGGTTTACGAAGCTGGGAACGCTTTCATTATTTTGTTCTGATTTACTTTGTTTCATTATCAAATGACTAATTTTCGTCTGAAAAATTGAAGAATGGTTACGGGATAATTTTATCTGCATACATAAAATGAGTTTTCTAAAGCTAGTCCATACATATGCTTCAATAAAAACGTGTACCTCTCTTACGATTCGATCAGTGATCCCAGTTTTATTGTCGAGAGACGAGACTTCCCTCTATCGCGCGCACTTTTGCCTCCCCAATAAAAGAAATGACCGATAGGTAATCAAAATCAAGATATCGTGGACGAAATAAAACAAAATTCGTCCTCGGTCGTTCCAATCAGTACGGGTATTCGGGCTAGACCAGACTTCATTCAGAGAACGATTCAGCCTTGTATAGATGCGGAATTTGATTCGACCATTCAAGGAAAAGGATATCCCCTACATAAAACGTGGTATACAGCGACAGTTAATTCTCCAATTTTTCGAAAAATCTCTCCGAAAACGCAACGTAAATTCTTCGCAGACATACGTAATCTGCAGTTTAATTTTCTTTTTTAGAAACACTGCAGTGAATCTTTGGAATAACTCTGGAAAGTGTTGTCTGGTTACGTTGGCTACGACCAGATTAGCCCTGAAAAAGAAACGCGGACTCATTCGCGGCGAAACGTTCTGCTGCAGTCACTCGAAAAATTCCCGTTCTAATTTTCAAGAGATCGCAGACCGGTGAAACAGTTTCTTTACAAAAGGAACGGGGGCGAGTGCGTCGCACACTTCTATGCGCCGGGTGATCATTCTATTCTCGGCGTGAATACCGTTGCATACGCGTGCCTCCACGAGATTCATAAAATACTAGATCACTGGGGGGAAAAAACGACGCGAACAGAAACTGGAATTTCCTTTAATAATTACCTGCAAACATGGCGCGGTGTGAGCTGTGCTAATTATTGAATTTTTTAAACTCTTTCCTAAAGGAATGGACCAGTAAAATATTCATGTTTGTAGTTGAGGAAACGTTGTGGAAACTGTTTTCGGAACCTCGGTGAATACACAGGGTGTTGAAGAAAGGGTCTGTGAATTTAGGGGCTTGTGGCACTCTGCAGAATGAGCAAAGGGATGCTGAATCCTGAAACCAACCCTTGAATCTTTACTGCACCCCTTCGATACAAAATGCTAATTAATTATTAGGCCGAGGATTTTTCTGGAAATTTCAGTGTCCATTTACTGAGTTACAGTAATGAAATAAAATTATGAAGGGTCAGTATATTTCATGTATTGTTTAAAAACAAATTTCTGAATCTTGCTGGTGTATGCAGCAATTTGCCTCTCACGCGTACATCCCTCGACATTTCCAAGCCAACAGGAGTCCGCAGCCTGAAAAGACGATTCCGAGTCCGAGAGCATTGTCTCGACCATAATAACGACATTAAAATCGTCATGCTGTTCCGCAAAGACCTTTAACCCAGGCATTAAACAGTCCCAGTGAACCCGACATCCCCGCTTATCAAGTATAATCAAAAGTTGCGCTGAAGGAAATTAGAAAAGCGGTAAAGTCAGAGAGTGCTCTGCGGTGTGTACGAAGTGCTGTTGCGGTAGACATCTTCTGGCCCTTGTTTCCGGCGGCGGAGGACCCTTCGCCCGACCTTGGCGGGGTTTTAAACCCGTGGCCCTTCGAGTCTGTTGGTCCGCGTGCACCGTCCTGCACCGGGCTGCGCCGTGCTGCACCAGCAGAAGCCGCCTTTTCCATTCACAGGGGAATGGAAAGTGCTCGAGCCGCCGGTCGCGAGTGCAATTAACTGCGGCACGGACAAGCGCGCGCCGAGCACACGACAGAAACTCTCGCTCGTAATTCGTAAGGCATTTCGTGCGGTTAGACGAAACTTGGTAAGTTCGGCGCGTGACACCTGCCGCGCGTAATCAACCTGCCGAGTTAACTGGGTTTCTCGTTCTGTTGCTCCCCCCGCCCCCTCTGCAACCCCTTCTAGCGAACCGCCACAGATCTCTCTGCACCCTCTGGCCACGCCGCACCCCACATTCCCCATGCACCGTGCACCGTGCACCGAGCGGTGCATAGCCCGTGCAATCGTGCAACTGCGCTGCCAGCCGACGCGTATTGTCTCAATCTCGGGTTATCCGGGCGTCGTTCGCGCGGATTCATGCTCGATCGGCCAATGGAAAGCGCGACGTGTGCCGCACGAGCCAAGCCGGAACTCTCTCCGTGCCCTAACTCGCATGATTCCGCTCGTACGACCATAATTGGCCCACCGCGGCTCCTGCCGACACGAATTTCTTCATCTATCAAACCGTGCTCGCTTTATAGCCGATTCATCGCTGAGCCAGACGTACTTGCATTAAAACACGGACACAGACTTCTGCTACCACCACGTTCAAAGGTTTATTTCCCTACTAAGCACAACATTCAATTAAGAATTTTTCTGAATTTTTTAACGCTATACGAACTGGATTAGTTCTTGGAAAATTCACCGGATCGCACCTTCGTTTCCTCTCGAGGGCGAACGCGCACCGTTCACCGAAACAAATTTGGCGAGCTCAAGGTTCGATTCCATCGAGCGACCTATGGGCGGCCCGGTGGCTTTTCATCGAGTCCGTGTTCCCACGTAGCGAGCAATTGATTTAAAAGTAAGATAGGTCATCGATTCGTCGCGGTCTTTCAATCGGGACAGATCAATGAATCGATGAATGAAAGGAGAGGTTCGTCGGATTTCCCCGTGCTTTCGTGTGTATTAGTGAACTATGACGCCACGGGATTACGTTCGCCGATTGAATACGTCCCTGCGTTGCCATTGCGATTTTCCTCGCTGCCCTCGAAATGTCTCTGACGGTTTCCTGTATCATAGAACCACGATCACTCCGAATATCCAGCTGGTGGAACGCTTTCGAATAAAAAGGAATTACGTTCGACAGTAATTAAAATAAGCTATTCAATTGAAAATATTTAAGCGTTAAAATCTAGACTGATTTTTCGTAAAATGATCTAACGGAAGCTCGTTTCGGATCTCTGTTTCAGCAAGAAGGATATGGAAAATATCGAGACTGATCGATCAGGAAGAATCTGGAACGCAGTTCCAATTACGCATAATTTCCGGCGGCGCGGTGGACTAACAAAGAATTCGCGATTTACATTCCGGCGTGGTCCCGTTGCACAGACAAGTACGTATATCGCATCACGTGTAATAAGAGACTGCCTTATCAACCACCGGTACATGTCCAACCAATTTTCAACGTGACGGCACACGCCGCTTTTGTGGTAATATCTATTATTCGGTGTTCCGAGACCGGCTTGTGAGTCCCGCTCTCACGCATCACACACGTGATCTCCTCCGTGACAATGAGCTCGTGGATACTACGGAATTCCCCACGTTCCGATCCCTCCGCTTTTTAAATCAACAAGCACAGATCGCTCGTAATTTCGGCCACCGCCGTAATATCTCCAGTTTTTCGACGATCCGGTCCCGTCAAGCGTTTTCTTCCAAATCCGTCTCCAGACGCGTAGAACAAATTTCCTTTCTTAATATATTTAATATTTCGAAAATAATTCAATAGCCCATTATTCATCACGCCTACTCATTTCTTCCATACATGCATAAAATCCGCTGTCTAGTTTAATCTAAATTAGTGTAGGAATTAAGTCGTAAATAGAAATAACACTTTGATCCCAAATATGTTGAATACAATTAATTAAATTATCTCATTTAAATCTCCGTCTGAGATCAATCACGTCTTTTCTATTCAATACGTCGAACCAGAATAATAATAACCAAATAAATCAATACGTAACTAATATCGAATCTTCGCGTCGTTACAGTTTCTAGCGACGCGACATTCGACGGAATTCTCGCCGCTCGGAGATGACATCTCCCTACATTAGTTTAAATTTGATAACGATAACGCTAGACGTTTTCGTACCAGCGGATGTTTAGCATTCAATGCAAGTGGCACGCGACTCGGCAACGATTTACGAGCTAGCGTCGGCTGTTTATTGGGATCGTATCGGTAAAATACAGTATCGACGGAAGTTTAAGGGCTGATCCAATTAACTGAATACTTCGGAATCGCGTAATCGTCGTACGGGACGGAATTAACCCTCAGGTAGGGCCAAACCACGTTCGAAAGTCGAGGATCTCAAAAAGTCGAGTATCACGGGGGTCCGTGGGTGTGGGGGTGGTTGGCCGTAGAATTTCCGCCTTCCTGCACCTACGACCGTTGGGCAGGGCTAATAGGATTCGCGAAATTAATTACCTGCATTTGCATAAGCCCCCGTAAACGTTTTTCTTTTCTTCCCTGCCTCCCCTGCCCGGAAACGAACGGAGAGGAGAGCCAGGCGAATAATTTTCACGGAGAAATTCGTGATTACGTTAACGATATCCTTCTCTCTCTCTCTCTCTCTTTCTCCGGTCCCCCCTCTCCCGCTTTCCCTCTCTCGTTCTCCACCGTTGGACCGAGCCATCTTCGTCTCGCTTGGACGAAGCTTCCCGTCCTTTTTTCTTTTATTCCGACTGCAACGAGCCACTGCGTTACGCCGTTGCGTTTACATCGTCAAGGACGACATTGTCCTCGCCGTCGTGCCGCGTTGTCGGCTATGGGCATAGCGCGGCTAACGAGATTTGTCGTCCAGGATAATTAGATTATCCGCACTCTGGACGAGCGGAGCGGGGGAATTCACGTAGACGCGGAGACGGGAAAACGAAGCATCCATACCGCAAGAACGTCCACCCTGTAACGAGGCTGCGCGTATGTTTCTGAATTTTCGGCGCTAAGGCTCTCGAATATCTGCATATCCCAGACCTTTTACGGTTTTAACAAATTGAATCAACAGAAAATTGTTCCGCTCTCATCGATACGATAATTCACCGGCGAATGAGCCGTTCACTTGTTAAAAACTTCTGTCGAATTTTTATCCATATTTCACTGTCGAAGCATTTTTCCGCAGTCATGTAAGTTCGATTCGGCAGAAACGCCACTAATGAACGGAATTATTTCCGTCGGTGGTGTGATGGTCGAGGGGACAGAGAGGAGTAGTCGATTTTTTCCCCAGGACAGCATTCAATTGTATTTCTGTCATTCTGCGGTATCGGTTACATCATTGTCATAAACGGTTCGACGCTTCTGCTGACCCAACCGGCAGCAGTTAATGTGCCTATCGTGAAAAATTCGTTAATTTCACAGTGACTGCGCCCGGCTGGTTGTTCCACGTTGTTGTATACAACCGGCCCCTATTGTCCGCGTGTATGCTCTCTGTGTTCTCTCTCCTCTCTCTTTCTATGTGCGCCTCTGTAGCATGTGGATCTGTATTCTGTATCGAGCCAGGCAAACCAGGGCGACACCGGTCTCGCGGCAGCTTTTCGAGTTCCCACTGGGAGGGTTTCTGCCGCCCTTCCTGCATCACGTATTATTGACGGCTTAAATTCATTAGATACTCTCGCGGAACCACCAGAGAGCCCCGAAACTCCCCGCTGGGGAGAGCAACCGAGATAGACACACGCGTGCGAGATCTCTCGACATCGTGATTGTTGAATCGCGCCAACCAGAGGGACAGATTCGAACCGAAAAAAAAGAAAAAAAAAATATATATATATACGCGCTTTTTCAGAGTCATTCGAAAGCAATTTAAACCGTTCTGCTTCGGTTTAGACGTGCGCGTTCTCTTTTCTTTGTGAGCGATTGTTGCAACACAATCTACTACTACGCGGAAATTGTCCCTCCGAAATTCCACCGAGAAAATTGCTTTTAAAAATTTCGATAGAATCAATTAGAGCGTGACAAAAGTGCTCTGTTTTGAATCGGTCGCACAAAAAGGTACAAATTCGAATTGTTGCAACTGGCCATAGAAAATTTACACAATTGTTCAAAGTAGTGAGCCATCTTCACACACTACAAGTGTTTCTCAGTAAATATTCGATCTAAAGCAACGGGACCTGTATGATCTAAGAAAAATAAATATCCCGCTGCTGCGGGACAGATCGGAACTTCGTCTCAGGTCATCCGCAAAATATCTGGCAAGCTCCAGATCGAGGAGAAGGTGGTATCGCCGAGGACGTTACACCCTGGAAGGCCTTCACAGTGTCGAACCAAAGAAATAACTTACGCCCCCGTCCTCGGTGCCGGAAGAGAAATGCGTTCGCACCAGGCGAGCGATTGGAGGGTAAAAAATGGATGATGGAGGTATAATTTGAAGAATGCTGACGTAATCTTAAATCGCTATTCTTATGGTGGATTAAACGAAGCCTGTGTACAAGCTCTTATCCCTGAAATTGTTTAAAATTGTCGAAAGTAGACGCTGTTGAACTATCTCGTCCAAACGAAAGCTCCTAGATGTTTAAATAATTTCTGTCGGCAATTACCGGTTAGGCGATCGTGCTGAATAGTCAAATGAAAAAATTCCAGGTGTCCCGGCAGGTTTAAATGACTTTAAATGCATGGGCGTAAAGCGCGTTCCCCATTATCACGCTATCATCTTTATCGTCTGGTCGGAGTGATTAACTTCCCTTTCATTAACGCAGCATTCGTGACCTTCGTCGTCGTATCCGACGGCGGTCTCTTCCTCGTCTGGTGAAGCGTTCTTGCGCATTCCTGTCGCATTTTAAACGGTCCCATCCCATCCAAGGTTATATCTCACCTTACCCTTTCTGTGAAAGTCTGTCGAGGCTCGAGTTAATAATGTCCCCACAATTAATAATCGTGAAATTAATACCGAGGCACTAGAATAAAGATGGATGGATTATCGTCGACGGTCTCTCTCTTCTTCTCATCCCTTGTTCCGACTCTCCCTCCCCCCCTCTCTCTCTCTGTCTATCCTTCTCTCTCCTCTAGGCGTCTTACCACCCCATCCGCCACGGTGCTCGGGATTAAACCTTATCGTTAGCTTCCTCTTTCAGTTTGATCTCGTGTCTTTCACGCGATCTTCAGCCCGCATCTTTTAGCAGAGACGCTTTGATTCGTGCTCCTTGTAATTCAATCGGATCTCCGGCCGGCGTTCCCGGCCGGTGGAAATTTTGTTTACGGCAGGCTGATTCAATGACGCTCAAAGTGGATTTCTCGTCTGTGAAATGTTCTCACTTCTCCTTTCTTTTTCTATTTCTCCTTCTTCCTTTTTTTAAGGGAAATGTCGAGCTCTCGGAATAGCACATTCATTCTTGCTCGTTATCCGGCTTACACTATGGCACACTCACGAAAATCATTCGAGGGATGATCAGAAAATTGGCGCCAACCGAGCGGACCAGGAACTCGATCGAATCAATGATTCTGTCGCAGGAATCCAGCGCTGCGAAATTACTTATCTTAGAGAACTGATGATATGCCATTCTAAAATATATTTTCGAGATCAGTTTACGAATTCACGATGAAATAATTAATCCTGGAATTGATATTTTTTAGAGAATCAATAAAGACGCTAAACACCGCGTATCGGCGTGGTGATTATTATTCGTAATAACGGTAAATTAGCAGGAATTCGCACGGTATAAATAATAATTCTTTTTTCTCGGTCGGGGAACCGGGGGGAACGCCGAGCAAATTCATGCGGCGCGAACAAAAGGAAACCGCTCGGTACGAATTCCCGGGAGGGGTTCTCCCTCTTTCTCTCTCTCTCTCTCTCTCTCTCTCTCTTTCTCTCCAGCTCCGTGGCGAATCCGAAGCTCGGTTTATCGCGTATAACGAACGTCACTGCATTAAGTCCTGTTGCGGCCGGTAAGCGATGGCGCCGTCGGCTATTGCGTAATCTGCAATTTTATGCACGGCTGTCCTATACGATGGAGCAGGAAAGAAAGTAGAGATTCCGTGGTTTCTGTAATTGCTCGCGCGAAAATAGCACGATAATAACCAGCCACCGGAGTCGGATATAAGGGAAAGACGGCGCAGTAACCGGGCAAACGGTCTATTTAACCACTTACTTAATGCAACTTCGCAAATCTCCGCGATAAAATTAATATCCGCCAGCCCCGTCATCGAAATTCCTACTTCGCCGAAAAATTACTATATGCCTACTCCGTTGAAAATTTATTATTACAAATATCTCGTCAGTCTGGAATTATTTCCAAAGCGGAAACAATTTTATCTGAAACGAACTATAAAATTCACATTTCGTATTTCATTTAAACAATTACAGCGTAGGATGTTTCCGAGTGATCCTTTGAAAGGATCCTGTGTCCTGCAACCGATACGAAAAATGGTTGATTACCATAAAACAATCAACCAGCTTGATCTACTGCGTTTTTCTCAGTGCAGACATCACAGCATTCTCATCGACAGAATTTTCTAACAAGGTAGTAGATCCTGTTGCACACAATTTCACCTTTCCTCAAAGCATCCTCCCCTTCGAACATATTCCCGCAAAATTCAAAACTGCATAACTCAGCGGAGCATGCGAACGAATGCACGAGTGGGTGCCTGCGTTTCGTTTCGCTCAAAGCCTAGCGAACTCGAATAAAGGAAAGTTTGGATTGGATCGAAGCACGGTATCGGTTCTCTAACCGTGCACCACGCATGGGTTAATTTCGATGGTTAATTGCGGTAGAGGCTAAATCATTGCGTGGTTCGTATAGACATAAGGCAGAGGAACGAGACGAACGTAGAGGAGAAGAAAGGAGAGGAGAGGAGAGAAGAGGAAGGTTGGTCACAATATGAAAGAGGAAGAGGTAAGGGAGGATAAGGGCCATGGAGGTACTCTCGATGAGGGATCCCGCCGTGGGGCACAAGAGAAAGAGGAAGACGGGGGCGTGAGAGGGGCTAAAGGAGGGGAAAAGAGGGAGGGGGAAGGAGGGGGGCACGGTGGCATTGAATGCTGCACCGGCCTTCCACTACCGGCCCCGCAGTCGAGCAGTTCCCTTTAGTTTATTTTTCCACGCGTAATGAACTCCTCTCCCGACCATTCGTCGTTGCATCGATAGGGCCGACCACCCTGTTACTCGCCACAGACTAAACCCTGTTTCGGAATTCTATGCTATTTCACGTCCGGCCGTTTCCCTCCATTTCCCGGCGTTCTCCCTTTTGATGCCGCACCGGCGCGGAACGTACCAGACCAGCTTCGTGACTATATACATATCTATATGTATATATCTTTATATATATATATATATATATATATATATATATATATGTACACATATATATACATACATATATATACACACATACATATATCTATATGTATATATATATATTTTTTCCTCTAAGTTTCGTCCATACCAGTCGAAACTTCGCTGACTGCGAGAACGTGCGGGATTAACGGCAGTTTCCGAAAATGGCGAGCGATCCGAACACGGTTTACCGGACGAAAGATCGCGGTTACTTTTTACTGTCCGCCACGTTTATTATCATGCTGGAGCACCGTCGATCTTTTTTTCCGACATAATGGACAGCGTACGAAATATCCGAGGTAGCGGAATAAAAATTATATCGCGTGAACAACCCTACTGAAATTATTCTACAGTGATCGAAAGAACGGTTTGAATCGGGTCTTGCGGGTTTTCTGGTGTAATAACGGGAACGATAAACGCGGTCGCATTTTTCGAAGAGTATCGAATGCGTGATCGAGGCGCCATCACGATAGGAGGACGGATCGCAAAGTTTACGGGTCGGTCAGCAGCGATAACCGATTTCCATCCTCTAGGGACTTACGTCCGGTGGAGGCAGCACGATGTTAAATTGACACGTCGATCGATAACGCCAATACGAAACGTGTTTATCATGTTTTACAGCGACCCCGTTGCGCGCTTCTGCGTCCACGGTATCTGGCAACCTGTAATGTCGTGTTAATTGCGCCCGATCAATCGTTGATAATGTCCGACGTCAATAATCGATGACATTAGCGGACGAAGGCCCGGCCCCGACACTTCGGCCGTATTTTCGAGCAACAAAAACTTCCGGGTCCCTTGGCGCGTCAATATTTATTGTCCGAGATACGCTCGAAAAGCCGAGAAACGACCTTTTCAATATTTATGTAAGCGGACCATCGCGATTGCAAATCTTTAATTGCAATTTAGATGCATTTATTTCAGTATCAGCTTCAACTGAACATATTTTCAACGTTGCTTTAACAGTAGAGGTCATTAACAATTGATAGAAGTATCTGTCTAAAGAGAATATACTGTCTTTAAATCTAGCGCGCTTAGTATGCTCCGCGCGCGCTTCTATGACACCTGCTATATGTCCCATCAAGCATTAAATGAATCGACAGCTAGGTAGTGTAAGATAGATAGAGAGAGAGAGAGACAGAAAGAGATAAAAGAATTATTAGAGAGCACGTGCTATGATAAATTATAGTTACAAACAATATCGGTGATTAAGAGAGACGTAATATCGGGTATAATATAAAACTCTTATTTACAGAGAAACTAATTTGGTTGATTAATTCCGACAATCCCAATCCCAGATATATAAAAAAGATATTATGTCTGCATGTAAACTTCTTGTAAAAATTAAATTATAATTTTTGATTCACATTTGTCGTGTCTATGTCGTCATCAAGGACCATTTTCATTGACCAGTTCCCCATAGACGGTTCGAAAACATTGGAAGCTCGGATCGGGCATACACCCCCGTGGATTTCTATACACTATACTCGATGAAGTTTCGCGGAGGAGGTCAGGGACGTGAGAGCAACTTTCGCGAGTAGAATTTACTAGTGGCCGTGAGAATGACTTCCGAGAATTCCGGTACGTGTGGACCTTAGAGCGTTACTTTCGATAGTTACCCCCGAAAGTAGAATTTACTACGGCGGGCCAACTTCGGGGCCAATTTTCCGGCAGCTGCCGCATCCTCTACACCTGAATGTATAACTCGACGAGGTCTGGGATCAAATTGGACACGTAGCCGTCCGACACCGAGCTAAGAAACTGTGGTAGAATCTGCTAATTTTGTCCACCGCAAGTGCACCATTTTTGGGGAGCTGAGAAACTCGGAAAACACGCACGGTTTCTTGGCTTCTTGTTTCCAAAAGCACTGAAATTCTCTTTGGAATGTTTTATTTGATTACCCTGTTCAATAATTTCCTGTATTTTTTTTCCTTATTAATTCGGTAACGTTCCGACAAGTTTACCAATAAATCCCTGCAAGAAAAGTAATTTTTCCATTTATTTCGATTGAAACGATATTTCCAGGCAAATTCAAGAAGTAAATCATTCCAATAACTACCCTATCGGGAAGTTAATAATTTTATGTCGATCGTAATGTTAAGATAATTAGAATTAATTTTAGTGGCGCAATGGTTCGATCAAATTCTACAACTCTAGCAATGTTTGTAATCATACCCAAACGTGTAGATTCGGATTTGAATCTTAGTGTTTGAGGCCATGTTTTGCTATTCAAAAGTTTAATAGTTCGGGAAAAGAGAGGTGGTGTTTCATCTTAGACCCGTTAGAGGACTCATCAATAAGGCTATCTAGCGGGCCCTGCCTTAGGGATGTTTGAAGGCGTTTGAGGAATGTGATTTACACTGATTGGTGAAATCTCAGTAACTATCGAATCGACACGTTTGGGTATGCTTACAAACATTGCTAGAGTTGTAGAATTTGATCGAACCGTTGCGCCGCTAAAATTAATTCCAAATTCGAGAAGATTGAGAAACAATGTGAAGGAGATAAAATGCAGTGTAAATACGTGATTGTTAAACCGTACACTGTTCCAGAGCACGCTGGTGGTTTGGACATGAATGGGCTCCTGAAACCGAGTTCTCCAGATTCAAGTTACATGGACAATGTATAGGGGCCAGCAGAGAAGGTGGTAAGGGGGAAGGATAAAAGGGAGAGGAGACAGAAAATAATGATGCGTTTCATTGGGTCCATTGTACCGGGAATTCAAGTTCACAGATACGATTGATGTGTATCTATTGCCGCTACTGTCGAGTGACGCCATTCAATCGACTTCAATCTCTGAATGGTGTCGGCTCGCGAGAGACTGGACGAAAGGAGCCGGTCCCCTTCGGCTTCCAGCGGACATTAGACGCATTGTATCTATCGATTCGAGTTAGAACCCGTGTGTTGGAAGTCTTTACGCCGCCATCTTCGACGATTCCCTCCATTTTCTCGAGTACACCCTTCCTGTCTAGCTCTAATTTCGTGATTTTCCAACGGGACTACATATTTCCACAATTTTCCTGCTACAGTCTTCACGGTAGCATCAGCGTGGAAAAATTCTTCACTTTAACGTTTCTGCAAAACAATAAAATATGCTTTACAGTCAGTCGCGTGTTACGGTTTGGACATTTTTCGGTTGTTCGCGAATGTTTTTCGCTCGGCGAAACGTCCCACGGCTCAGTTTATTTTATTGCAGCGATAAAACCGCCGAAGAAATTGCTTTCTCATTTTCCCACAGAAACTTTTTCTCGTTTGCTCGCGTATAATTTAGCTGTTATGAAATGTTCGGGTTAAATCAACAATCAGGCACGTCGTTCGCGATGGACTCGATAATTTGTTATGTGCACATACATAATGTGTCTTTACATAATCGCTGATTAATACTGGCTCGCCGAGTACATATCCACTTTATTATACCGTTGTCATCGTATAATGCACCGGCAACGTAACTTTCGGTTACGTCGGCTGATCTTAAGTCTCACTTTCACGGAGATTGCTCACGCAACGATCTGCAATCTCGGATTTAATTGAGCCGACAACGACCACACGGGGAAAGGTAACATGTGAAAGCAGCTGACTCGAGAATACACGTCACGGAGACAACTTGCGTTCTGAAACTCCCATGGACCGACATGTGAAAAATAATAACATCGGTCCTCTCTGTTCTAGAGATTGATTATTCACGGCGATGACTGCAATCAACGACACGTCCGGATTGGAGGTTGCCGTTCGACCGAACTATTACGTTTTACATAATGGCCTGTCATCATATAATCAGACGAACTTCCTCCGGGAATTATTTCGAACAGCATTCTATGGAAATGCGACGATTTTAGACGGCGCGAAAGGAAATCATCCGGCCGTGTAGGAGGAACGCTGCTTATTGTGCCAAGCGTCTCCACCTTTCTCCTATAGTCATTATGGGAAGAAAGAATATCCACCAAGACCAACCCGATAGCGAATCTTCAACCTTAATAACGCAATCGCACAAACTAACATCATTTCCCTCACGTCTCGAATCCAGAAGGACTTTAAAAATAAAAATCTAGTTGGAACATTACGTTTCATTCTACTTTGCTCCAAAAAAGTATTTAAAATCATTTTTGTCACGTCTCGAATCCAGAAGGACTTGTAAAATAAAAATCCACAAAAGTATTTAAAATCATTTTTGTCACGTCTCAAACTCAGTAGAACTTCGAAAATAAAAATCAAATTGGAAAGTATATTTTATTTTCTCTGGCCACGAAAATATTGGACAGAGAGTGTTTCTTTATATAGGGGCAGCAGGAAATAAATGTTCGGGAGATGGTTTAGTGAATTTGATTTGTGGACGAGACACGTTTATTTGCGAGTTCCGTCAGAGTTTCGAGTTGCACTTGTTAGCAGGGGGGTCTCAAAGAAAATAATAGCGACAGTTTCCGGCAAACTTTCTTGATTTACAGTTGACAAAGCTAAATCGACACCCGTCCTCCCCACCCTGGTGAATTGGTCACGTACGATTCGACTGATCGCGCTCCGGTGCTTTCATCAAGTAAACGTGACCGGCGATTATCGATTAGACGCATCTTCGATCTTGCATAGTAATGCGATCGTACATCGTGAAATCACGTTATACCTGTCGCGAATGCGCCAACGGATTTGCATGTGTCAATCCACCGTTACGAAATTTCTACGGGGTGCACGTGTTTACCGTGATACCTCCATTATTGCATTCTAACCAGATCCATTGAATTTTTCCGGCGGACCAACAAATTCGTACGACGAACCTTTAACGAATACAAGATCTGAAATATTAATTCTACCTTCGATTAAAATTCTGTCTGTTTGATATACCAGCAGCAGTTTCGAGAGGATTAAAGCAAAGTGGAAGAAAAATTGGCTGTCAGCATCGTTTTCAGTGGAAAGAAAGCTGAATCGGTGCGGAGGGAACGGTCTTGGGCGACCGTGTCGGCGTAGTTCATTTATTTACCGGGTTGTGTAGAGATCAGGAAAAACCGGTCTCGTTTATTTCGCCCGATCATTGACCATAAGGCAGAAAAAGGTTCGCGCGCGCGCCAGCGATCTCGTGGCGCTTCTCTGTCCTCCCTTTGTGAATACTTTTCTCTCCTGGTTTTTCTCGATCGTTCCCCGTGAATCGTTATTGTCGGTTACACCTGTAAATCAGACCCCCGAGGCGGTTACCACCCACGGGATTCGTGGGCAGAACACGAGCGGTCAGATCTACAGATTATACGGACGACTGGTATCTTGTTGCTTTCCTTCCCTCTCCTCATGTTTCAACTATGCCATGGTTCCCTCCCCCTCTCGACCCCCACGATCACCCCCGCGCTTTATGTACAGCTATACATACACGCGAAGACCATCGTACACGCATGCATGTACACGTACGAACGTACATATACAATCGCTGCTTACCAGAACAGCCGGTAGCATCGGCTATCCTGGCCAATCTGAAACAACCTCCTGCCTTGGCTCCAATAAGCCAGCAAATAGGTAATTTAAGATCGGTTTCTGGTTGATACGATTAATTTTCCAGTTGCGAGTACGAGCTGGATTGCATATTAACGCTCCAACGGTCCACGCTATTACAGCTTTCGCGAATCCGATGCTCGGTGTTATTCCCTCCTACTGATGCCACGATAAACCGACCTCCAATCTTTTTACTTTCGATCCTACACCTTCTCGTGTCCACCGAGACATTTGATCTTGCACTCTGGATCGTTTAGGATGACGTAGAATATACTGGCTGATACTGGGAACAAGTTACTTAGGAATGGATCTGATTTGAAAAAGTAATTGGGTTGTGTTCAGGATTGGCTGAGGGGATCGACGGCGTTAACATATAGATCAATAACGCTGAACCGCGATTAGCTGGATCGCTGGTTTCGAGGAGATCTGGAATCGATTGTCAGCTCGCTGAGTCATTGGCTATCACCGTTGATACATATTACTCGCGATTATCGACCGCGGAGCGGACTCGGATTGGCGGATCGCGCTATCGATCAGCCTATCGGATTTTCGACGGTGACGGCTAACGGCCAGCTGATCGATCGATACCAGTACTCTCTAACGATCCAGCAAGCGAGGAACTAAACTTCTCTTTATCTAAAACGAACGTCGCGCGTCTTTTTGACCGGTTCTGTTATATTTATTATATTATATTAAAATACATAGTTCGGTTTAAGTGGCACGAACCCACCTCGGGCGAATAAAGTTTACTTTAAGACACATTTCGTCGAGTGACTCGTTTTCATTCTTCAACTCGCAAGCAGGTTGCATTAATTTCACCTGGTGGGTGCATCGACTCATACACACAAAAAATAAGGTAAGAAGCTGTACGTATTATGACATATGATGGTTTTTCTACTTTGATTTAAAAAAGAGCTAGTAACTTGTCCCAGTTCCAAGAATCATCTTGTACAAGCACAGAACGTGCTTGTACATCTTTGTCATTGAAGGTGTTCGACTTCGGGAGAGGGAAATCGAATTTTTGATGAACCAGAAGTACGACCCAACTTCCGAAAATGTGAGATCGGTTTTTCGGCGGCAAATCTGGTCGATGGAAGGTTTTCATTAAACGGAAAACGTGACGGAGGGCTCGGCGTTGCATTGTATGCAGGCGCGGCAGCCACCGAAGGCCACGAGTTATCGCGCCTGAACTGCATTTAGAGCGTTTCCTGCAATGGATGGGTCGGCGGGGCGCACGCGAAGGGAGAAAAGTAGCAAGGGAGAGAGAGGTCTTTGAGGTCGATGCATTATTTATCACGATGTATGACAAGCATTTTCATGTTAATAGCGCCCGGGCCACCGAGTCATTACGAAGATTTGCCTGGCGGTAAAAGTGGGAAAATTCGAAGGGTGGAAAAACCGATTGAACCTATTGCTCGGGTGTGTTCGATTCCGGGCAACTTCGAAAAGTATCTCGTTAGGAAACATTGTATGCATCTGGTTCGTTTGCGGAGACTGTCGAGGCTTTTCAGTGCAGCCGACTGCTTAAAATAAATTCTAGGCCGCTTGTTGCGTCCTGAGAATAATTTTTAGACGTCGGTGATTGCAGTGAAAACCTACTGTGCTGTTGGGGCTAAATAAATGATTGTTGAAGCGATCAAACAGATCACGGAAGAAAATGAATTTGCAGGAGTACACTTTCGTAGAAATTGTATCAATGTCGATGGTCTATCGGCGAAAGTAATTTCTCGCAGTGCGTAATGACGGAAATCGTTCAGCGTAAGACTTCCGCGTGGCTGAACGGTATCCGCCCCTCCCGGAAATGGAAAATCGAATAACTCGGTGAATCAGAGTCATAAAGGGCTTCCTTTTAATTTTCCATATTAGCCGCGAGCTTTTTCCTCGTAGCTCTTGCTACATCTTTTTTTCTCTCGCTCTCTGTCTTTCTCTTTCCTATCTCGACACACAGGGCTCACACGATCCGACGCCGCAGCGTACATGCAGTTTTCATTTGCGTAAAAGGTATCCGCGTATCGTCTGAATCGCGGAAGGCCAAAGCGAGAAACATCAACACCGATGAAAGCTCAATTCGAAAACAGCGGGACGCACTTGTTCTTTTGAAATCCGAGGATTTCCATTCCCATGGAAGGGCACCGAGAGAAAGAGAGAGAGAGAGAAATAGAAAGAGAGTGGAGTTCCATCGGCAAACCCCGTTGACTCTGCATAAGTCTACATAATCTCTTGATTACACGCGAACAAATTTTCAATGACTTTATCGGTGAAATAATCGCGAATTGGCTAATTGATTAACGTGCGACCAGCGTATCGGACAGTCTCGTCATTCGGAGGACGTTGCTATTGATTCCATGGTCTACGTGTCCATTAATTACCACATAATTATGTCTGCCAAACACGGTTTTCGAAACACCTCCACTTCCGATGCTGCTATACGTCTAGCAAAAATGATACGATGCTTGAGATCTTTTATTTACCATTCATATGTTCTGTGCAATTCACTGGCTCGTATTTATTATAACATATAGCAATTTTAAATTTTTACTGAACACGGTTCCTTGATAGACTGGTCTTCACGTGTGCCCATAATCATGAAAGTGGTCTAATTGAAAATTGTAAAGAAATGAGTTTATCAGATATTCCACATCGCATTATTTTAAATGAATCGTCAGATAGTGCTTGTTACTTCGAAACAAGAAATATACATATATGAGCACATATATTCACAATTTAAATAGAATATAAAATGATCACTTAATGTTCCCTATAATTTCAGCGGTCTATAATTCACTCGCTAATTTATTCTCATTGTTTCAAGAATGTGTCTGATTTTCTATTAAACACAATTCTCTAGAAGACTGCTTCCCAGCCTCAATTTAAATAGAATTTGACGAGCACGGCTCCGACAAAAGAGACTTCCAAAATGGCTACTTAACGCACCCCATACTTCATCGTTCCACTATTCACACTGCTCAACCCATAGTCTTCAATCTATTTTTTCAAACAATAATTGTGATTTTCTATTGAACGTCACAACATTCTCTCCGATCCACAGTTTAAACAAAATTTGCGTTCGGCCAAAGGGGCTCCCAAAGCGGCCACTTAGCGAACCCTATATTTCAGCGGTCTACGAGGATTATTACGTTTCGAATGATCGATATTCAGGGAAGCTATGAAAGACAGTCGGCGCTTTGGAAGTCGATCCCGTGAGACGATCGCGTGCCATTTTCAAAAGGACCAGAGCGGGGCAAAGAGTTCGTCGAACCAACAACGCCGTTGTATCAATGGCAACCGGTTCTCTCCCAGAGTTCTCCGTTGCCTAAGTGGCAACACGATTCCGCATCGCTTTGCACGCGTCCCATATGTCGGTATACACCGGGAAGTACAGACGCTTGAGCAACACCGCTACCGAAATTTTTCGGACCACTATTTTTTCCAACAGACCGTTCATTAGACACTCTTCTGGCGGATGACGCCGATGGAACAGTTGGTATGAAGTATGAACGATGCACTCGCGACATCCTTCGCGCGGTATGCTTGACGACTTTATAGTCGACCATTAGGGTACAGATACAGGGTGAGTCCGCAGAAACAAAACACCTAAATATCTCCATTTCTTTTGGTTGTACAAAAAAACTTCGTAGGACAAAGTTACACTGTTCCAGGTCATATTTTAATGAATTTCAAGGTCATCGATGTTTTTTTAAATGAAATGATATATTTTCGTTAACGTAATGTTGTAGTTGACAAAATAACGTACATTCATTGGCAATTGATACTTCGTTAGAATACTGTTGTCCTTTTTCGATATTTGACAATTCTCTTTTCGACCCTTCTCGGCTTGGTGAATTAAGAATTTCGATATGAAATAGAGACGGGTCGGTGCATGCATATACGCGAGTTCCGTGGAATCGATAATCGCGAGGAGCCCACGTAGAAGGTGTTCGCACGTTCCTCGAGAAAAATTATTCGGCGTGCGGCGCCGTTCATCTTCGTCGGTGTGAACGACACACGGGGCGCAAACTGCGCCACACGCTGCCGCCATTTTTCAACGGATAAACAGGTACAAATTTTGCGTGGACGAACGGCACGCCGGCTGACCGGTTTAAACATTCATAAGGTAGTTCGCGGGCGGGGGGGGGGGGGGGGGGGGAGATACGAAACAATGGGGCGTCGTATGAATTTTAGAAGAGTGGCGAATTTGAGACACGCTGTTGGAACATTTCATCCGGTAGGAAAGCGCAATCCGGTAACCGAGCTTTATCTCTCGGCCTCGGGAAATTTAAAGGATTATCTGGTGGAATAAAAGTCAGGCAAGCGAAGATGCACGCCGTTGACGCAGCAACACGAAAGAACCTTCGGGGATCGTGCCCGCTCGGAAGACAACGCTTTAATGCTGTCGTAAAAACCCGCAATCAACACCCTTTATCTACCTGCGCTCCGTCATCTGCAGAAATCCAATCCGACTCACATATTTTTTTTTAGAAGTTCGCGCAGAATCGATGAAACTCTCGTTTGATCAATTCTCGCGAGTTCAATCAATTCTAAATTACAGTAACTTCCCTATAAAATCGGGAAGTTAAAAGATTGTACAAAAATCTGTAGGATGGAAAAACGAACAATAAGAAGCCGAATTATTTGAAAATTCGTAACCACCCGTACTTTACGAGAGGCTCCCGAGAGGGATAAGATCGTGAGGCCACGGCTGCCATTTTGTCGGCAGTCAGTATATTCACGACGTACATTTTCCGCGGGTCCACGTACTGTGATGGCTGTGTGCGTGTGCGATAACGCCAGTAAAAATAACACGATAACCTCGCAGATGTCACCTGCCAGGACACTCGCGCGCAGCCGACAACTGCATCTGGGCAATGAAAAATAAAAAAATAAAAAATCCGGTGCGCCCTGCACATCTGAAAAAATGCCGGACGCGTTCTCTGTCTTGCTCCCTCGGATCCGGTTAACTTTTCTCCCTCTCTCTCTCTCTGACTCTGTCTCTAGCCGAGGCTTCATTGCGATTTTTAATTAGCGATTATCGGAGGCCCAGGTGTCGGTGACATTGCACAGGACTTCGAACGGATTTCGATCGGCGCTCGCTCGCTCGCTAGTTCGGCCGCGTCACATATATCGCGGACCTTCGACCGCACGCACATGAGTTATAACTTTAATTATATAATAAATCTTTCAATTTCGAGCGGTAAAGCGCGGGCATGCGCGGCAAACACGCTGCACTCGCGCAACAATGTCCCAGTGTGCACGGTGGAAGCGTAATTTACACATTATTCGCCGCGGCCTGCTCTGGAATTCCCCGTGAATGTTTCAGCAACCTTGATTGAGCCTCTTATGGAGCCGGCTATTGAAAATTATTGCAAATCGGTCCGCAAGGAATTTTCTTTATTCGTCCCGACAATGACGATCACTTTTGCTAGCTCCCTCTCATCTTGCAGACCTCTGAAAACGTTTCATTGAAAATGCATGCACACTTAACAGCACATGGTCGAAGCGACCAGATTCTGTTAACTGTCCGTAAAGCATAATTGGCAAAAAACCGAGCGGGCCAATTAAATAAAGTCATGCTCAAGGTAAAGGAAAATCAGATACGTTGTTCGTCGGCGACGCGGAGGGAACGAGTTCTTGCCAGAAGAAATCAGAGTCCCGTAGCTTTCTCTTTAATCGTTTCAAATTGAAACATACACCTTGGCTCACGAATTTACCATAACGGAGGACAGGTATGGCGGACAAGAAGGGGCCTCGAAGAAGAGACTTCGTCGCGATTTCCCAAGCGGTGTAGCGCACCTGCTGCTGCGGCACCGCTCCATTTCTCGCGTATTGCGATGCAGATCGTCGCCCGAGATTCCGTCGGGACTGTGGACACGCTACCAGTGTTTTCTACCTGCTCAGGGGGATCCCTCGGAACACCTGATTGCTCGCACATGCGCTCGAGAGAATGTCCAACCGGTCCTCCGGCTCGTGACTCTCCGGGATCGAGACCGGTACCGATATTTCCACCGGCGCTTCGCGACCAGGTGGTCCGCAGATGCGGCCAATTCCTACGGGGACGGTGTTAAACGATGCGAGCTATCATTGCGAAAGATGATGGAGAACGCGGCTCCGCTGGCAGCCACGTATCTCGCGAAGAATCTCACCAGAAACGAGAATTATGCGCCGCAATTAATTCTTAATGCACCGACGTCGCTTTTGTAATAAAGATTCAACTCGCCTGATGCAGTTTTAACATGCCCGACTCCTGGTAATTCGCACCGTTGTGTCCCTGAGTGTTTGAACACGTAGAATTTCATCGAGAGAGCACCTTCACGAGTAGTTACGATTACTTGGACTTGATATACGGCGCTGTAGAATTTCTATGGTATAGAATTTACACTAACAATGGAGACTATCCAATTGTAACACAACGATTTTAAGGGATTATGCGTATTTGAAACTATTGAATGTCGACCGCTGTATATACAGGGTGAGTCACCTAACTTTTACACCTCAAATATCTTTGTTGTTTCTAAAGATACGTAAAATATGGTAAGGACAAAGTTGAATGGTACAATGGGGCTGACACGATGCCAAAAAAATTTGTTTTTATGTCATTTTTCTTAGAGATATCAAGGTAAACTTGACTTTTTTAAATGGAACCACCCTTTTTTAAACACCTACAATGATAGTCCCTTACATTAGGAATTTAGTGACTATAATTATTCCAAGGTCATTCATTAGAAACAAGAAAAATATTTGATGTGCAAACGTTAGGTGACTCACCCTGTATATGTATATGTATGTGTGAAATATTTTTTAAATCGTCTGAATTCGCTTTCCTTTTCACAAGAAATAGTGAGCAGTAGCAGAGAGCAGTTGTATATTTAAGACTGAACGATTAAAAGGAGGATTAAGATTGGGGAGTCTTTCGGGCTTCATTAGAAAACAGTAATTTAAAGTTCGTTCCCCGCGTAATAGGCTGAGACTCGATCATAGAAGAATACGAGGATCCATAACCGCGCCAAAAGAACGTCAAAAATAATTGGCCCTTGTCACTAGCATGAATCGGAGCTCGGCGAATCTGGGTCGTGGTAACAACTACTCTTGCTGGGGATGATCAAAGTTACCAGCTTTGACTCCTCAATCGAAAACGCAAAAGGTAATGCGCATACTTCGGGCAATTCGTGCATAAAGAACCGGGGGGAGACGGATCAAACGGTTGAAAATCACCGATCGCGTTTCAGATTTTCGTTAATTGCGGCGAGTCATCCGATGCCTCCAGGCATTGGTTCATTTCAAGGGAGACAGTCTCGAACTTTGTCTTCAACGATTTCTACGCACTCGGACAAACAGTTCAAACATCAAATGATATAACAGATTTTCTGGTTTTGAAGTAACTAACCGACATTTGTGATTGTCTAGGCAGGTCCTTGGCCGATTTGAATAACGGAATGAGTTGAAACGGTCCTCGTGAGCGCGTAGCCATTAAAATTCACTGGATTGTTCAACGGTGCTCTAACGCGAAACAAACGGAGCCGGCTAAACCCGATATCATCGAAGCTGGTATTAACAATCGACCGCGATCAGCATCGAAATTTACATAGAATTTACTGGGGGTTGAGGGAGGGAAAGAGGGAGAGAGAGAGAGCGTGTACGAAAAGAAAATCGCGACTATCCGTGTATAGAAGGAAACGAGGTAGTAACGAATAATCTCGATGCACACGGTCTCATACATATTTATTCGCGACTTGTGTACACGATGAAAGCACCGGGGCCGATCCATATGCATGTGACGACCGAACCGCACATTCGAGGTGCAGGATAGCCTTGTATAGGGTCTCGTTCACGGTCAAAAAGCGCAATCACTTTCTTCTTCATCGATTAATCTTGTATAATACCGAAAAACACGGACTCGTTGACACAAGCCCCAAAGGCTCGCGCGCCGACTTGCCTCGGATAATTAATTAGCAGGTGAATTACGAGACGCGGTTTATGATCACGGATGTGACGTCGCTCAAGTCTCGGATCGGCACTCGTCCTCCATTATGCACGAATAATACACGATTACGCGTGCCCATTATATCGTCGCGTAATAGGATTGCACTTTGTGTAACTTTTAAGTGTGTTGCTAAATGAAACATTAGGAATTTACGGGCATTCCGTATTAATTACCGCGGAACGACTCTACGAATGATTTTCCGCGTGGTGATACGCTGATGTTACGTTAATTAATTAATTCTAGAACACGCTTGATAGCGAGCTGCGACCAGAGAGGAACACCTTATAAATCAATTTTGTACGGTCCAAGGGAAACCGGTCGATGGCAGATCCGTTTCGTGAAAAAAATTAACGAAACCAATTATCGCGTCACATGAACGCGATGCCGAGAAATTAACAGCATGAAAAGATCCTTTGTCTTGTTCCTCGGCAACTTCACGGTGGATTCGCGCTTGATCTTCTGCACGCGTGCTGTGCCGTGGATATTGACAGGTTCATTAATTGAATATTAATAAGAAAGATACACGGCCGATGACTGTTCCGAATGAAAGAATCGGCGACGCGTCGATGTCGGCTGCGTCCAATGGAACCGAATGACGAGCTGCTTTTCAGCGGTAAACACGTCATTCTCTTTTCAGCCCGGATCCTCCAGGGAGACACCGTGTGTCCTTTGTGTCTATTAAAATCTCATCAGGATATCAATTCCCTTTCGTCAAAGTCCCCGTCGACGCCTCCGCTCTCTATTTGATCGATCCATCGACTGAATTCTAATTAAACAAGAGTGAACAACGCTTTGCTGCCAGCCAAGCACAAACGTGTTTACGGTACTTGATCAGGAAAGGAGCGAGATCATCGGGTAAATTTAATTTATTCAGATGAAGCGAATTCTATCTTTTTATCAGGCAGAATACGAAAAGGCACAGAAGAATATGTGTAACTGGAATTGAGTGCATTATTCTCGAAGGGAAATCAGGAGAGATGGTCCATCGGCTCGCATGAGACACCAAGGCTGCAGTTAGTTACTCCACCGATCCAGCCGGCCTTTATTTCACCTGGCGCAGACTCATATTTCACCGGTCGGATTTAAAGCCAATTGAATCTCTTTATAAAATTACCTGCGAGGCGTCTCGCGGCCGCGGGAAAAGGTGGCGTAAACGAATTTTGAATGCGATAATCCCCGGTGATTCATTCGCCTCTACGCAAAATGTGTATTCACGGCGCGGCAAGTGCCTCGAATTCTGCAAGGCTGGCTTCCCGGCGCGGAACGATCGATTTCCAAGCTCGAAGAAACCTTCGCTGTCCGATAGGTGGGCCGTAATCCTCTGTGCAATTCTAACAAATCGCTGTCACTTTCAGTGCTCTGTTGTTCCTACGTCAATATCTCATGCTGGGCAAATATGTTTTCGGGAACGTGTGCTCCGAACGTCTGCGATATTCTTTCGATACTTGCTTGTACTTGAATGTTATTTTCTTGCAAACGTTTTACAAGAAATTCATTATTAGCGTGTACACGTTCTTGTATTCCATAAAGTACATACAATCCGCTTTCTGAAGCCGGAGCAGTTTAACCCTCCGATGCCCGACAAGGTCCCTGGGGACCTATGACGTTTTGAACGATGCGGCATTTCAATACGGTTCGTCTGAACAGCCGTAGCTTTCGTGACTTTTATAAATGGGATGTCTGGAAGCAATTACAATCGTCATTGATACGATTCCGTGAAATTTTTCATCATTACCGTCGGGTTGAAGTCATTTATGGCGTCGATGCCCGACAAGGTCCGCAGGGACCTTGAGGGTACTTCCATGTACTTTGTTCTTGTTTTTTAGTCGTGCAGGTATTTTCGTATAATTTGTTCGTGTTTTATGGTTTGGACGATTGTCGAGGAAGTGGTGCACTTCGAAAAATGAGTGATTGTAAACGGATACAAACGTGCACGATCGGAACAGCACGGCGGTGACGCGCTGCCTCAGTAGTTGCGGACTAAGGATCGCCGCCGACTCCGTCGTCGTAAAGAGACGGCCACCAAGGTGCCGAATGCATCCTTTGGTGTCTTGCCGATAAGAAGGCTGAAATAGCACCATTAGGGTTAACAATAAAAACTATTACTCACTAATCTAAACTAATCTCACGCCATATTAATAGAGAAGGTCCCTGGGGACCTTGTCGGGCTTTGACCGTTGAAAAAGTTGTCGGCCATCGGAGGGTTAAACTTGAAAACGAAACATTTCTTCCTACCTACAATAATTCCGTTCCGCATCATCTCTGTTTTTTATTCTATATCTTGTAGGTCTGCAGTGTGTAGGAGGATTAGATTGCGGGTCTTTATGAGTTCTTCCCTTAATTATTCGAATAGAGGAGAAATCATATATTGATATCTTGAATTTGTAAAATTTTCCAACAACTTTCAATTTAATAGCAGTCTAATAATTATTGAAGCGTGTAGGAGAAGATTGAGGTGGCGGAGGATTTGATAAAAACGAGGAGTTTCAATGTCAGTTTGTAGGACGAGCATGTAACGAGAGAGATCTTGTTCTAGGAGAGTTATCGTTATGGCGGCGTGCTGTTTCCCGAAAGTCGACTCTCCACTTCAGGGAGGATATTCGCAAATTCTGTTTGCAGCAGTTAGCCCTGGAGTGCCGTGTACAGAGCCAAATATCGTCAGAAACGATTTCGCGGGTTGGAAGGTACGCTGTACGTTCGCAGCGGCACGATAAAAGTAACGGATACGGTAATTTAGTTCGTTAATGAACTTCCAGTTGGCAAGCCCCGGGATCTTGGTTGCGAGAGGCTCGAGCCAACTGGAAAGATACATTGTCCCTGGAAATTGGAATACCACCGAGTCAGGGAGCATCGTACAGATTCTACACCGGGAACAGAGATAAAGAGATAGAGAATAAAATTGTACGACGGTTCTCCCCGGGTATACCCTATGAAGTGGAATCGTGCCGTTGTTGATGAAGGAAAATAAGGAATCGTTTCGCTTAACGGGGGAAACACTCGAGGCACGTATTACTTAAACACCGTTTCGATGGTGCTTCTACCTTCCGGATGTTTAACGACGCTATTGGAATGTGCTCTCGACGGTCTTGTCTTAAATATTCAATCCTACCTCTGCTTATCTTCTCCACTAGATTTCCCCACTCTCCCTCTATCTCTCTCCTTCTCGAAATCAAGAGTATTTAGTTTTTACGAGACTCGACCATTTTATCACTGATTCCCTGTTTAGTTCGAGGCATTTCATTAACCCGAAGCTCGCGAATCAGGAAACTGAAATTAAATTCCGTCTTCGCGAACTACATCGCTAAATCCGAGGTGAAACTTATGCTTCCGTTTATGGGGAGTGCGTAAGCGAAATTCCACGGTTTATGTATACTGCGACTCTACGTGAAAAACTGAGCGGAAAATGTGGGACAACGTTTTTTTTAAACGAGCCTTCGTTTTCGAGAGAAATGTGCTCGAAGTGCATGAGCGAGTCTGGTCATGGCTGAGTGAATCTCCTGGTTCACGTGGAATCCCGTGTGAAAAAAATATCGCTCGACATTTTTGGCTTGTTCTCAAGTGGACAATCAGTTCGTATAAGAATTATTCAAAATATTTGAATAGTGTTCTAAAAATTACAAACCTTTTTCTCAGAGCAGCAGTGTGATTGCAGGGCGTTTAAATTCTGTATTAACATTTCTTACGTGCTAATTTATCAGTTTTTCTGTAAATATATGTTTATTGTATACATTTTCAAACCTTCTCTTCTGAAACTTACATTTTCCCTTGCAGCTGGAGTTTACAACAAATGAGAACTCAATAATAATGTTTGAAAAAAAACTTGTAGAATTGGCGGAATTAATTCCAGCGAAGTGGGCCGGTTAAGTGGATACGGCGTGAAATAAACATCGAGGCAGATCTGCGGGAAGTACCGCGGGATGATCGGGATCGTCATCGTGGCGCTTGGAACGAGTCAATTGCCTCGAAAACGGCATTAAGATTCATTTATGTGAATCGCTAATGGGATTAATGGCCGCCGTTAAAAAGTCGTGGATTAGCGCGTTAATGAACCGTGCCGCGACGTTCAGCCGATATGTGTTTGCACGGCTATTCTATTATCGGCCACGGAATTTCGTGCTTCGCCCCCGTCCGGTGCTTTTAACATTTTATCAATGACCGTGTGGCACCTGTACGCGCTCGCACACGCACTCGCACGCATAAACAGCCGCGCGAGTGTTGTGGACAAGCGTGTTGCCGCCGGTAGGCCAATAAATAGCGATAATGCCGCGGTATTATAGCAATAAACGCAAAATATAAATACAAATTTAGTGAGAGGCCGAAAGTCAGCCGGCCAACGACGCCGATCCACCGAGTGCAACGCGCTGCAGAGTGCTGCAGTATGGCGGCGAAGGGGGAGGGTATGCAGCAGGACAGGGGGTAGGAGATCACAGCCTGAAACCGGCTTATTATAAATTGATCTAATCTATATGCATTAAAAGCGTGTTCCGATACGCACACCTAACCACTTGGCTGCCGCCGATATCGCATTTTGATAATGCGCCGGGGTATTCAAATTAGGCAAGTTTATCAGATTTAGTGGAGTGTCGCCACGGGATCGCCGATACGCCCCCGCACCACCCACCAAGGCCGTATCTTATCCCTGCGATTTTTCCGCGGTTTTTCTTCGACAATAATCGCGAATCCATGGCATTTTCCCTTTCCGCATTCCCTATCGCTGCGATCACTCCACTGTTCTTTTCTTTCATTAATGATCGAGTTAATTATCCTGTTTATGCAGCTGGGATTAATCCACGATTATCACTTTGTATCTTCTCTTAAATTTTATTTAGCTGCAAGCAAGAAAAATCTGCCTTTCGAGTCAAGTATCATCCGAACAGCCCAAAAGGGTTTCTCACTTGGAAGGAAGCATTAATCTTTGAATTCTATGTAGACTGAGTAGTTTTTAGCGACACTTACATTTAATTCCAACGACAAATCATTTCGTCGAGGAAGCATAACAAGCCGTAGAACGAACTGTTCCCTCGCACGCGTCGCTTCAATTATTTAAGCACCGGTAATGAATTCCGCATATTTTAGCTGTACACCCGGTGGCTCAGCACGGCAAACGTTTGATGGCGAAAAATTATTACCGATGCTCAGCCAGTATACTTTCAGGAAGAAAAACGCGGCACTCGGTCCACGCGCTGGAAATTAGCATCGTTACGCTTGATAAAGAAAACGAGGGGACGGGGGTGGATGCGTGGCGCGTAAACAGGGGGTGATTATCTGCGTACATACGCTTTAATGGCGAGTTTCAACAAAAATTATCGGCCGGATAATTTTACGGCAGCGGCCGGTTTAGCATTAATTATTCCCGTGTCCGCGTTGAGCTTCGTTAGTTGGTAAATTGAGAACATAAATTAAAAATAGTAGCTTAGTTCCAGCCTAGCATATGTGACGGGGCCCGTGTGCTTCAAGTAATATATGAACGCGGTGTCTATTATCGGGCTCACACGCGAATTTACGCTGTGCGTAAACATTAATGTCGATTCACCGGCCGTTAAGTAACAAATTCTCGTTCGCCCCGTAATCCCGAAAAATATGCAACCCCCGCCAAATGGAATTCCCCGCATCGAAACCGGTTCTCCTTTCTTCGCCGATTAACAATTCCCCATAGCTTCTTCTCTCGTGCACACACATCACCTATCCCTCTTTCTAAACAATTACATCCTAGAACATATATCCTAGAAAAAATCCTAGAAAATACAATTTGATAAAATTCAGTATGTTTTTCATTTATATGGATTGACAAGGGCTATCATTTCATTCCACTTCCTTCAAATTGATCTACAAAAATTCCGATTGTAATTCCCCAATTCACAAAAGAATTCGTTGACTCTGACATTGTTCGGACCACGAATGGTAACATATACGGTTCCCCTGACGAGCGATCAGATTTCTCCGGTGATCTCCGGGCAGGTGTTTCCAGGTGGGCAAACAGAAAGGCGGGAGATGAAAAAAAGGAAGACGTTCGGAAGGAAAGTTCTGTTGTTGGGTGCCACGGGTGTTCCTCGCGGACGCCACGGCCCTGAAACAATGGGCCTATATATCGTGCGGCACATGCGTGCGAAATCGTATTAATTTATCGTGGGGCAATTACAAGGAACCATATATTAGGCAGCCGGTTACGAGCGTAGCTCTGGCAGACCTACGAAACGGAGGGGCGAAACGAAACTATTCGAGAGACAAGGTTAGGGAATGGGGTCTAACCGGAGCATGAAGAAGGAGAGGAGAGAACGATGGAGAGGAGAGCCTGTTAAGGGAGAAGGAAGGAGTGACGGGGTGCGAGTTAGAAAGAGGTTCCCAGTTCATTTCGATTCGCGGGCTGCCTGCAACGACAACGCATCTGTCGCCTTCCTCCCTTATTTCTAGAACCCTGGCACCATGATTTCTGCAGCTGAAACGCTTTGGCTCTCCCGGAACCGGGAATTCGGATGGGGAATTTGAGTCGCGCCGACTTTTTCACGCAGCCAACTGGATTAGACCGAAAATCCATTACGAAACTGCGTACACTATCAGACACAATTTATGTCTGCTGTAACTAGAATTAATTAAATATGTACAGATATTAAAAATATTATAAAGCATACATTTTAACCCTTAGAACTCGAGTGGTGATTCTGAAATTTCTAATCAATTACAAACTGTTTAAGTATATTATCCAAATTTAACAAATCATGCAGAATGGAAATAGTTTATGTCATTGGAAACGTTTAATTTTCAAGTTAAAATAGCTCCGAGTGCAAAGGCTTATAACAACTGTCGTAGCTCAACTGGGAAGAAAGATCGTATGAGATTTATAAAAATGAATGTAGTCCTTGTTTTAATGAGTATTGTGAACGGATCGATCGGGGTTTCTTCGAGGCAAAGAGATTGAGAAACAGAGTAATAACGGGATCGAGATTTCGAAACGTTGCGTTGAAGTGAATTTCACGGAATTCAGATAAAATGGAACACACATGAATGCCCGAATATACAGTTCCTCATCTCGAGGGAACGTAAGAGGATGGAATTGGACTTGGGATGTGTTCAATTCTCGAAAAAGAACGTACTGTCTATCGGAGCGAGGAGATTCAGAAACGTTTGCGAGACTCTAAAATTGCCTGCGCTTTAGTTAAATTCGAACAGAATTCCTCGTATGTCACAGATGGAATTTTCGCTTTATGCACGACATCGTGGACCGTGTTGCGGCGATTCTTATAGCTGGAGGCACTTTTCGTTCTACGAGTGCTATGACATTTTTAAGGAATCTGGAAATGGTCCATTCATACTGGTAACAGCAATCGGAGAGGATTAATAAGATATTTTAATTTATTAATCAACGGTGTAACATTATATTTTGGGGATAAAGAGTGGCAGATGCTATTTATGAGCGAATTTAATTTGGTCAGGTATTTCTACACGCTCAGCTATCATTCGAAGATCTTCAACCTCCAGAATTACAGTACTAGTGCTGCCATCTCTCAGAGAATCTCTGTATCATCACTGGCCGTTGGGTTAGACCTTGATCTTTACTACTTCTGACCATTCCCACTGTATTTTTAACTTTGTCGAGCTATTTCTTTCAAGATCCATATTTAATTCTCACGGCATCCAGGAAAAAGTTTAACCCTTATTGCTGTTCCGTATCAAAAAATACATCTCCAGGTAGTTATTTCAGCTTCAGTTTATTTAAAATGCAACAGAACCACAATCTTTTATTATGATATCACGTTCATGATCAATCTACGAAAGCATTAAAATTTTTAGTAGTAGTGGAACGGTTTAGGAATGCAATTAGCAGAGATCCATAAATAAAGAAAGCCAAGAGGGTTCAGGGAGTACGTTCGCAAGCACGAAAATAGAAACTCCGTTTTGAAATGATGCAACAAACGTGCAGCCAGAGCGCCAGCCACTTGATTGCACGCTGGCCCATAAAAATCCACCCTTTCTGAACTTTTTGAGGACCCCGAATCGTTCGCGGTTGGTGCGTTCAGCATATAAAAACTTTCGAATATACTATTCCAGAGAAAAAGACCATGGAGTCATGGATTTTATCGCGCTTTGCGAAAGGTATAATTTTTTCGAATATACTGGCAGGTAGAAACGTCATCAATTGAGTGGTTAATTTTTTTTAGGGGTGGAGTCTGTTAGAAAAAATCAATTAATTTCGTCAACAGGCAGAAGAACAAAGAGCAGAAACGAATCTCTCCCGCTGCCAACGCGAATCCAAGTAACGCGAGGCAAACTGATCGAAAGTAAGGACTTCATTTATATCTATCGCGAGGAGTCGGAGCGAGTTCGTGGGTACGTGTTCGTGAGGGATGAAACGGGGGATAAGGGATGAAGGGAAAATGGGATGGTCGGGCCACATGCAGTTACAACTTTGATTCCCTCTCTTACTTCATGCTCGATAGGAACGAGAAGAGCCGGCGAACCGGTATACATCCTCTCTCAAAAGTCTTCGGCCTTATGCAACCTTCTACGGTCCACGGATTTTTCAATTATAAATATTAAAATCTACGTAATTTCCTTTATACGTATCAGCGTGAGAAATTAAGGGTGAGAGATTATAGTTGGACATTCGAAACCGCTGTGTATATTCTGGCCTGCGTAACTATGTGGTAGCATATTCAGGACAACGTTAAACTACAGTTCAAGCTCCGAAAAGCTCCGACCCGTTTCGAACCAGTCATTCGAAAGTTTTTAATCAGCGGTCGTTTTCGACCAGATAACGACCGCTCCCGTTGCTTGCTTGGATTTTTCGTGCATCCAGTATCAAACGGGGAGAGAAAATGAGACATTTCTAGATAAAGCGTCGTTCGTTGTATAGCCTGGGTGACATCAAAGCGGTGCCAAATTACGTATCCGCATGTCAAATTCTACAGTGTGAGAACATCCTCAATTTTTTTTCTTGTCTTCTGAAACATCCCCTTACTAATTAGTGACGCCACCCTGAATCGAATGAAGCCAACCACAGTGTCCTCTCAGAATTCACCCACCTTTACATTGTAAATGTGCTTTTAATTTCTGAGGGTGAATGAGCACTCGGCAATTAAAACAAGTGAAAAAGTCAGATTAAATGCGACGTTTACGTTGCCCGAAACATGCTAAATTATGACATTGGTGCTTCTTACATCGGGCTCTTCGGGGTTTCGGACGGGAATGAACATGGAGGGGGCTAGACAAAATAGATCCCGTTAAAGAAGGCGCAGTGACCAGCTCGGTTTCGGAGAAAGTGGAACGTGAAGGGAGCAGGATAGTCCATCGTTCACGAGTCGAGGGAAAGTGTGCGCGGGAAGGCTTGCACGGCTCCCACATCCATTTGTCTCGTTATAGTTTATCGATACGGCGAGCGAAACGAGTCGAGTCGATGCCAGCCCCCCGCGAAAGTGTGCGATGACACTTTAGAACCACTTCAAACTTCGTGCCGGACTTGCACGACGTGAACCAAACGACGCCGAAGAACTGAGAGAATCAAAAGGGGTGGTGACGGGTGCCAAGGGGTACGGTTGGAAACGGGGAGAAAGACGGAGACCAGAGACGAGGTAGCAGTGGGTGGGGACTGTCGTTTAAGTGTTGAGAATTTATTGGGAATAATGGAGCGAGTTTGTTCGTAGGTCGTAGGCACCGATAACTCGTCGAGACAGAATTCTCTTCTGGATAGACGAGGCCAGACTCCTTTTTATATATCCTTTATAACAGAGAACCCTTTGAAGTCTAAATTGACCTACGGTCGACGACCATTACCAAGATCTTTTCGTCTCCTCCTCCCCTAACTCTCTCCTTTCTTTCCACGAGGATTTCCTACGTTCTTCATTTACCCCTCTGCAACACGACAGTCCATCCAAACGCGTTTCCACGTGCTACCGACCGATTCTCAAAGACTCATTCGCAGGAACTACCGACTCTGCTATCCGGACGAACCTGTAACAATGCAATTTTCTATTTAGCACAACGGAACAAGTATAGTAAATCTTTCTTTCGTGGTCGTTTGCATTATTTTCTACTGTTGTTAATTGCACTCTCAAAGCAGACAAAAGTTTTCTTGCTGTCGTTTCGAAAAAAGGTGCTTTTAAAGCAATGATCGTCCTTTTTGCATGCCTCCCAATCTTGGAAACTAGAGGCATTGTATAGTCACGGTAGTTACAGCGATCGTATTAGTTCAATCGCACACGAAATCGAAGACAGAGTGTATGCTGCTCGCTCTTCCTCCTCCTCTACCAGGGTTCTCTCGGCACATTAAATTTTATTGAACGAATTTCGACGGAACAAGTGTTTCCCTCTGCTCTTTGTTTCCAACTTTTCGCGTCAATAAAAGATGCATTAGTCAGCGTAGCGCGCTGGCATAAAAGGAAAAGGAAAGGAAAAGTTTGCCGGTGTCATCCTTGGCCTTCCGTCGGTAAATTTTTGGGGAACGGCGGCGTTCGAGGTCGTCGATGGCCAACCGGTGGGGGGTTCGCGAAAGAAATGTAGCAGCAATGGTGGAAAGTAAGGTCTGGCGATGCGCCATAGCGATTTATTTATTTTTCTCTCTCTCCGCGCAAACTTCCCTTCGGCAGAGCCGGCTAGACAAACAAGGGAACAAAAACGTTTTATTACGCGATTAAGCTCAATGATGACGATATTTTAGGAGGTGATAAAAGAACTCACCAGACGCGAATATTGCCAACGAGAGGGAACCCGGCGATCTTGAACTTTGATTCTTTCAACGGGCACGATCTATTCCCCGAATCACTTTCAATCAAGATCATTTAGACTGGTAACGCATACTATTATAAAATTGTTTAATGCCCTCGGAAATTGATATTGTTTCTCCATAAAATCTTTTAACCCCCCATTCAGATTGTATCAATGAGCATTAAGGCCAAGTATGATGTAAATCAGACCACGAACAATATATCCCTCATACAAACGTTGCAACCCCTTTTCACCCAATTAGGGGTTGAAATTTGTAAAATTCCGAAATAGGTGTTTGATTAATTACATCAAAACCAATGGAAGAAATTACGCATCTCTAAACTTCCTGTCTCGCTGAATTCCACTATTTATTATTAGCGGTTGCTAATTTCTCGCAGGCGGCCAGCCCCACAGGAAATCGACGACGGCGGAAGGACGGAAGGAAGGAAGAAGCTGTAAAGAGTCCTGTTCATGAAACATTTATGTGATCATAAAGACAGTTCATAAAGTTTATATGTGTGGACGTAGTTGCTTAGCCGTCGCACGTACATCCTCACTGATATGGCGCGGTCGAAAAGCTCACGAGCTGTGGGCAACGTCAGCTTTACAACTATTAGTCCTGCTGGTCTATTTCTGTCGCAGGATATTTACACGGATTTGTTTCTCACAATTGCTCTTTTTGTCTGGTCGTTAAGATTAGACGCGACAATTGTTTTCACAGCGAATAAGACACCTTGTAGTTTTCAGTGAACGGGGAAAGTGTTTTGTAATTGTTGCGAATGGAAGGAGCGAGCAGATTTCGCAATCGGCAGTAGATGATTCCCGTCAGACTGAAATGAATTGGCCCCGTAGCAGGTCGCAAACCGGCGTTTATAGTCCGCGATGTTCCAATAATATAAATCCTCTCCGTTATCGGTCCAAATTTATTGGAGGATATTATCGAACGTCGATTATCACGATACCATCGTAACCGTACGTACACGGTGGCCGATCTGGTGCGCCGGTGTGCGTCTGCCGTCGGTGGACCGCCCCCACGTGGCTACGTAATACGATTATTTATTACAAAAGCATTATTTATTGGTCGGGGATCCTTCGAGCGTGCGATACGTTATTGTTTCGCCGATCGAATTTAACGACTTCGTCGTAAAACTTTGCTCCCCAGCGTACTTGATATCGAGGAATGATTTGATGCCACGGTAAAACCGTGATTATACTAACTGTTCTGCCAATGGGGCGCACACTGCTTTTTATTATACGTCAGATCCCGTCTTCAATTAATAGAAACATATCATTCATTTTTAAAAACATCAGTATGACTCTTTTACATAAGGTTTTAGGTACGACAGTTACACGAACAGTAATAACAGAGTCTCCAAAAACTATATCCACTCTGGAGTGGCGGTAAGACTGGGCACGTAATTGGAAACCATTCTGCAGATAGTCCTATGTATCAACAACTCGGCGGATAACGAGACGTTCTCTTCCGCTTATCGGATAATTATGGGGATGAGTCCTCTTTGGCGCGGATTGGAACGAGAGTAGGATCGTCCCGGGAACAGGCTTCCGCGGAGGAAAACGAAGTCGTGGGTGGAGAGAGAGAAAGAGAGAAAAAGGATGGTATCTTAGGTTGGGGGTGAGACGTCGGAAGCCGAGATAGAGAAGAAGAAGGAGGAGGAAAAGGTGGATGTAGAGTTTGAGGAGGTGGAGGAGCAGGAGGAAGAAGAAAAGAGAAGTAGTTACAAAAAGTCAAGTCGGATCAAGCCGAAGGGCTGCACACTCGTGTATGGGGGTGTAGGCGTTAGATTAGCGTGATCTCCAGTGATAACGCCGGGAGTCTCCCACCCATCCCCGCCATCCTCTCCCTTGCCCTTTTCTTTTTTCCTCCGACAGCTCGTAGCATCAATGGAAAAAAGAAAAGCTCCGCTTCCGTTATTCTTACCCTAGGCGTCACGACTGCCGTTCACATCCCGGACCTCCTGGCTCCACGAACGGACAGCATCTTAGCACGTTGCTAGCGTGCAATTACTGACCCCTTAACGAGGAGGGTTGCGGATGCAACTTTTGAAAATCTCCTATTAGAAATAACGGTCCTTCGGGCGTACGTGTCCCGGCCTCCTCGGCAAATTGGAATCTGCGCGATGAGACGGGCGCACTTTAACCTCCTGCACCCTCACCCCCTAGAGAGACTCACCCTCTCGCTCTTTCACTCCCTCCCTAGATCCATCTTTCTCTCTCTCTCTCTCTATCTATCTGTCTGTCTATCTTTCCCTCTCCTATGCCAGAGAATCGATTTGTGTACTGGCAGTTTCGTTAAGACGCGATTAAGACAACCGACTCGGTTTCGAGAGCCATCGGACGGCCTCCTTCTATCCCCCTCGGGATTCTTCCTCATGTTAATCTGCTAACTTCCGGGGGTCCTTCGTATCTCGATGGAGATTGGACCTCTGATTCCCCACGTGCTCTTCCAGATTTTTATTCGAGGAGCAGCATTTCGTTCGTTCTCCTCCTCTGGAAATATTCATGCGTCTTCAACTTGGTGGTTTCTATATGGAATCGAAAAGGCGAATCAACCCCTAACTGTCTTTTATTTTCGCAATGGTAAAATATTACGGTACTCCTGGGAAAAAAGTTGACTTTTTTTTATTTGGATGCTTAAGTGGAACTGTCCATACGGTCTGGTATACATCAGTGAATTATTTAACAATCGATGCAGGAACTTTTTAATTTTCGTTCGCAGAACAGGCCCCACCTCGTAACGACTATTTAAAGAGGCAATTTGTGGAACGTCTAATTCAGAGATTGCCCGACATTCATCGCTGACGGAACAATAATTCAAAAAGGAACAGCTCAGATTTTCTGCACAAATTGCAGCGGGGAGGGGGAGAGTGCGGATGGGCTCTTCCGGCCCATTCTAAAGTGCGACAAATTCATTTACCTGAAGTGTAGCTTCTAACAATGCAAAGTAACGAGCAAAACATCGGTAACGCCATTAATGCGGTCATTGTGAAAGGTTAATGCGACTCGTAATCACTTTCGGATTGTCACCCCTCCCTCCCCTCTTCCTCTCTCCGCTCGGGCATCGGCCGCTGTCAATAAAGTTCATTTGTATTTGTCTAATTGACCACCGCTGTATTGTCTATGACAATTCCGGGCTTAACTACGGTTCCGTGACGCTCCGGCGTAATTAAATTCTACAATAGATAGATTTAGAGAATTCTGTAATAGTTATAGCGATTCGAATCACCATTGATCCTGTTTACCGGCGATGGAATTAATTCCAATATGCAGCAATCAATTTCGATTGATTGTTTCGCTGCGATTCGCACCGGACGGCTACTTTTTCCGACACGAAATTACCTACGCACAATTTTCTAACGGTCCAGCTGCACAACGGAAAACAAATTTTGACAAAAATAATAAAAATCTTGGTTGTTTAGAAAGGTATTTTCAGCGAAACCAATCATTCCAACTCTTTCGCTCGCCGAGGGAAATTACTATATTTCGCACCGCGGGAATTGGCAAGAAGACAAAAATAGATATCCGCGGCGATTAACGCATCGAATCGTTAATGGAACGGTTCGATCCGTGCATAATACTCGAAAACGAGGCAGAATAAATATTTATCGAGTGGACCGGGCGTTTCCAGATTTTCATAATCAGTGGGAGAATTTTTGCCGGGCGTTGCTCATCAATTTCTAATAAAGTCAATATAATAAAATCGCATTATCGTTGCGCTGCCGCTCGCCGGGATCTCGATCTACCGTGATGCCGATTCCCATTCGGCGTGGTGTGCGGGTCGCATCGTTTGCCCATCGCGCGACATCCGTAATCCGTTATTTTACGGTGTGTCATGCAAAATTTTCATTATATTTTTAATGAGATTCCACGGGGGTTCCGTTAAAGGCTCGTTAATGCTTTTAATTCGACGCGATACGGCCGATAGATTTGGCATCGGGGGCTTTAAAAGCTTTTCCATAAGCTTATCCGCGTCACGGGGAAACGCGCCGAGGAATTTTTCCAGGAAAAATGTCTGCGTTATGCACCGGCGAATTCCTGCGCCCGCGTAGCCAGCATAAAACACACCACACCGATTCTCTCTCTCTCGCTCTATCTCTGTGTGTCTGTGTGTGTTCGTGAAAAATATTTCAGTATTTACACCGGGGCTCCCTGCCGCACAATATATATAGTGAAGCCCGAACAACAAACAAGGTATTCAGCTATCAAAAAACCGAATAAAGCCGGCCCCCTAAGAGATAAAACTCGTTCAGGAAAAATAATTATCACTCGTGCACGCGTGAGAATCGCTTCTCCGACGATCCTTGTTAACGAAACTTGCGAACACAAAATTTCGCGCTGCTAATCCCCACCGGCTTTTCCCTTCGCGATAATCAGATCACAGTAGTCTCGTCGCGGAATTATTATTTCGTTAAAGAGAATCGGACTCTTTAATCCTGGCTGTGCGAATTTTTAATCCACGGAATTCGTTTCCGCGCAGCATCGAACGTTTCCGCCGGACAACAACCTGCGACTCGCGCAATATGTATTTGTTATTTCGACGTACCGAGGTCCCAGCGAAAATTCGTTGATGGTTGTTTATCGAGTTAATGATATCCCTCCTCCCCCCGGACATCGGCGCGTTTCTTTGACAGATAGAATTTCTTCTATCGACACAAAGGGACGGTATCCGTGCGTCCTTGCTGGAAATAAAAGTATTGGGACCCCGCTAAAAAGCTCGATATTTCAGATACAGCGTCCTAGTAATTTTATACAGGGGCACACAAAGCGCACGGATAAAAGCGACGCTGGAATAGGCGGCGTTTAACCCCTTGCACTATAACGTTGAATGCGACATGGAGAATGTTAAACGAATCTGGTAAATTATTCGCTCTAGCAGAATCGTTGCCATTGTATTTGTATTTTCGGCTGTTGGCGATATTGTTCTCGGAAAAACAAATGAAATGAAAGATATAAATAAATCGATACAAAATTTGTTCAGAAATAATCATCACAGGTTGCCCTGTTAAAAGAGTTTTCAAAATTTATCACCGTAAAGCTATTTACACTATTCACATTATTTACATTCAGTTCCACGAACCTGTTAAAAGAGAAACGACATTCCAGTTGTCTCGAACAATTTTCCTCTTACAATTCTATTAACAAACACTTTTAATTAACTCTTTGATTTTCCGCACACGTGGTTATCTTCTTGACTCCTCTCCTGATCGATCTGTATGTTTCCTACTATATCGATCTTACGAGACCCGGCGTCATGACACCATGTTTACATTAAAGAAATATATTTTCTATACATAAATAGTAATTTTCTTCCAGGAAATGATCAATGACGAGAATCAGGGTGAAAGATCGACTGTTTGCCGCGGGAATATGAAAGTTTCCGGAGCGAGAAAACGCGAGACCGTACGGCCATTGAGCGAAACGAGTGTCTAGCGAGGAGAATTGCCATTCTTCGCGCATTATTCGCAGTAGATTCGGCCAGACCGAGTCAGACCGTGGTAGCGTCTGACAAAAGAGAGCAACAGAGCCAGTCCAAAGGATTTCCCAGCGAACGAAGTAGCTTGTCCTCCTTTATTGGGCTCGGAGAGAGACGTAACCGGTAACGTTTCATGCAAAACGCTTTTCAAGTTAGGCGGTGGAATCGTTAAAATTTGAAATGTAAATGAGCCGAGCCCCGGCCCAAGACTCGACTCGATAACGTCGAAAATCCCGGCAAAAATCACTTGCTGTGTTACTGCAGTTTCGCGCGCTTTACCCCCGCTCTCTCGCTCTACAGCAGATGTTGCGATTTTATTTTCTCCCGGCGAGCGCCACGGTGGCCGGCGCACGATTATTTCGTATCGGCCCAGGCACCGCCATGTAAACGAGGAGATTCCGAGTTGTAACAAGAGGCAACTAAACGCGTAAGACCACCGGAGAAAAAGAGCGAGAGAGAGAGGGAGAGTAAGCGAGAGCCTCTCCCGGCCATTGGTTTAACGAGAGCGTAAAAGTTAAAACAGTAAGTGCCCCTTAAAAGCGCTTTTCCACCGCGGCTTTAAACGGCACGCACCCTTCTATTTTATACCCGCTGTCCAAGCAACTCCTACCCGTAGACTTTGCGCGCCGTTGCCGAGCCGGGAAATATAGTTTTCGAACGAGTGTCGCTGCAGTTTCTTAGTCTTCGCAGTCGTTTGCCAGGCTAAACAGATATTCCTCCTTCGACCGCGGAAAGGGGTCCGATATTACAGAATTTCTCTTGGCGAAACTAAATGAAGTATCGGTTTCCAATTTTTTCGTATATTCGTAAAAATTTTCGTAGAAAATAAATATAGTTTTTGCAAGCCATAGAATCACCAGATCGATTTACAGAAAATTTCGAATGGGAATGGTTTAAAGCGGAAATAATGCAACGCGAGTCTTGCTTATCACGCGCGGACGCTTTACCCTCGATTCCGCAAACAAGCGCCGCGCGGCCGAGGTCCGCCATTTCCGAAAATGCCCGTGCCGATCTAATTTCTATTGTTCCACGCTTACACGCCGGAAACTCCCGGGTCGGACCATCGCTTTTCCGAGAGATTCGACCCATAAAAACGAATATATTGACGCTCGGGTTCTATTGAATATAACAGAAAAGGAAAGACTGTCGGTTACCGAGCGGAAAAAAAATCGACCGTTTCACCATTTTGTCGAGATATTCGCTCGGATCGTTCTGTGTTTTCGTTGTGCGCGGCCTGATCGACGATCCAGGCGCGCGTGTACGCCTCGTGGACAAAGGTCAAATCAATTCGAACGATTCGAATCGAACGAAATCGAGTTGATGATGCTGTCCCGGTGATGGTGGTGGTGGTGGTGGTGGTGGTAGTGGTGGTGGGAATGCAGGAACATTGGAAAGGGACGAGAAGGGTGTAGGGAAGGGGGTGGGAGCGGACAATAGGCGGTCGTGCAGGGGCGAGGGTGGACGATGATCCTCCAGTGGAAACGAATTGTGGGAGCAACGGGGAAAACTGTTGCAATTTATTCAATGCCAAAGTGGAATGGCCGCGCGCGCCCCGATCCGCCGCGGCGGTCGAGTGCCGTGGAATTGCACTCTATCGGGCCATAACAATTATTAGCATTGCGACGCGGCACGGAAGTAGCACAATAATATGCATAGGAGGGCTTACAGGCGTTTCCATTACATTAGCCTTCGCGCGTGGACGCGAACGCGAACCCGAAACGGCGGGCGCGGACGCGGACGCGAACGCGAACGGCGGCGGCGTCAAACGATCCGGAAATAAAGCGGAATTGCATATCGGAAACTTGGCTGTCTGGCCAGCAGCCAGCCACTGGAGCCGGGGAGCTAGGACCTCCTAATTCTGTCCTTTTCGAAAAATCGACACTTTATTCGTGCCCCACGTTCGTAAGTTCTCAAGGCCCCCCGGACACCACCGGTTAGCCAGATCGACGAGAGCCAATCCCCGAGTAGACGGCGAATAAAGGGGAATTGGTATGGATAGTGTACGGGACCCGGGCACAGTCTAGGGGGATGATTACAATGTAACCGCCCCATTATGCCGTTGCGTCGCGATTCTAAGGGATTTACCGCATGCCGACGATCTGTTACCACGCCGCGCCGATCTGATTATTCGACCTGCCTCTCGCCACCCCTCCTCTCTCCCTCTCTCATCGTTTTTCATGAATCTACGCTCCGTATTTTGCGTCTTCAAAGTCTACTGTTCCTTGGGTTCTTCCACCAGTTATCTAAAACTTTACAACTTCATTAAAATTGCGGCCGATTTCGCGCGATTAGACAGTGAACGAGATTTTTGCTAAGGACAATCGATCCCCGCTGAAAACGTCACCACTGTTACGAATTGCGGCGCGGCGGTATGCGAATGACGGAAAATTACAAGCTCGTAACGAACATCGATGCGAGCAATTAGAAGGGGAACGACAAATCGCCTACACCTAACGTGCCATTGGTTCGCCGTAAACTGGTAATTAGTCGGCGTGCGTTCGGTGAAAGCGCAAATACGCTCTGTCACCGATATAATTAGTCTATAACTCTTGCGACGGGATCAGAACTCGGTCGTGCAAGCGTTCGTGTAATAGCATAAATTATTGCTGAACCATTGTGAGGCACAGGGTTCTACTTCGTCCATCGTCGACGACCGACAAATTTTATACGGTACAGAGTGACCCGTGTCGATACAATCACCTGATTCGCTGCATAATTTACCGGTACGCACCCTGTTCCCCACTGAACCCTTTCACGGATAATTCAGGAATCGAGCTATCCACGAGCAGGGTGCAAATCGGCCGCTAATTGCACTATTTCATTATTCTGTTCGCTGTTCTGTCGCGCAGGAACAGCACACGTGGTTTCTTTCGAACAATATTCATGGTGCGTTCGTGAGTAGAAATCTTCCTCGAAGATTCGATCAATTAGAGTCTTCTGGTGACCATTCTAGACATTGCCAGATGTCTATTTTCCTGCATACATTAACCTTACAGCGTGTCATTAATTCGGCCACGGAAAAGAGTCCTGTTTCAACCGATAAGTTCGGTGTCAAGTGACGGAACGTCTCCTTCACGAATCGTCTCTCTCTTTCTCAGAAACAGGCCTCCTTCTGAGCCATGGGAAAGAAAACTAACATTCTTGAGGACGCTGATTGGTGACTGCAACTTTCGGCAGGAACCATGAATGCATTTACATTACTACGTCCATATAAAAATTGTTTTAAGATTATTGAGGGATGATAAGCACTCCGAAGGTATTTCCTAGGAAATTCCGAAATCAGCAAGAAAATGTCGAGGCTCGCGGGACAGCTGATTCGTGTGCAGGTACAAATCTGCTTACGCGGAAGCGTAACAAGCTGACGACCGGCATGGTTGGTGCAAAAAGAACAGACGGGTGGCGGTTACATGGGGCGTGGTAACGACCAAAGGGCTAAAGGGCCGGGCCAAACGAGTTTTCGAATTTTCCAGCCGACCGCCCCGATGCAAGGGTCAACTAGGTTAATTTTTCCCTCCTGTTCGACCGGGCCCGTCCTCTCTTCCGCCTTTCTCTTTCGGCGTTGTCCATCGGTTTACCCCGTGCATATTCACACCGTCCTTTCTTCTCCCGAGATTCTTCCACCCGCCGAAATACCGTTTTCTCCCCGATTGTCTCTCTCGTCGTTCATTCCAATTTCTGTTCAGACGTTGACCCGTATTTTCCTGGAGGGAGGAGTCGAAATTCCAGGGAAAATATTCCCGCAGTCAATGACGAGTTTCGACGTTTCGAGGAACGGTTGAAATTGTAAAATATCGACTTTTGGCTTGGTTATTGAAAACCGCGCTAGATAGTTAGTCAAGGGTGAGGTGTTTTGTGGCTGATGTGGGAACAAGCTGAAGATTGAAGACTAGAACGGAAAAATGCTTATTAAGGGATGTGAAAATCGTGGTAGAGTTGGCAAAGAATAGTTCAAACTATTTTATTCTAATTTATTTTATTGCGCATTACATAGTGTCTCAACAAAAATTACTATTAAAACAATTCCCGGTAAATAAAGTGTCGATGATAGAGGACCACTAGACCTGATTAGGTGATAGAGTTTTCTCTCTGGTGCTCGATTGTCTCTGGCAACGTACTCAGACGTTGACCCGTATTTCGGATGGCATCGGACGAACGAGAGAAGAGCCGGGGCCGCGTCGCGGGCGAAATTCGAGGGAAAAATTTCTACCGAATGAAATATTCCCGGGGTCGATTGTGAGTTTGGACGTTTTCCGGTTGATCGGCCGTTGCACCGTGACCGCCGACGCGGAAACCTCCATCCTGTTTCCGGCAGACCGCGCCGCAGCCGTCACTCCGTAATCTCTGACACCTACTTCTGTGCTCCTCTCTTCTCTTGTTCTCTCTCTCTCCGTAACCCGTGGACGAAAAACTGATCAGCAAAGCCTCTCCGGTCTTCGGGCCGGATATTTGCTTATCTCCCGCCCAGATTTCCCAAATTAATTTCTGATCGCGGCTGGCTAATTCCCCATTTCTGCCTCTCCGATGCTTATCCAGGTGTTCACTCGCGAGGACTTATGATTTGTACTTTACAGATCATGGAGATAATTTATTTCATTTTGTTAAGAAGTAATCTCTGTATGTGTGTATGAAAGGGATGCCGAGGCAACCCGAGCGTTACCGAGCCAAGACGAGGTTGGTTCGTGCTCAGACGTTAGAACGTAAGCTTGTAAGAAGCATTCCCGCCAAGTGTAAAGAGTGTATTAAACCAAAAGTAATATATATATATATATATATATATCACTAGTTATCTTATACAATAAATACTGTTGTTTTCTTGATTCTACCTCGCAACACATTTACTTTTACAGATCACGAAGATTATATAATCGTTATCCAAAGTTAATGTATCAGAGTCGGAGGGATTAATTTTCGGTGAAACGAACGAACCGAAGTTCCACGTTTCGGAGCGAAGCGTTACGCATTAAAAAGGGAAGGCTCGCGAGGCGATTCGATAGAGTCCCGAATTCCCCCATCCCTGTTCGAAATGGTTCTATGAAAAGGAACATCATAAATGTCGTTCGCCGATTAAAACGATTACATCGGGGACGGTCCAGGTTTCGCCCGGTGGTGGTTCGTCTTATTTTAGCCCACAGCGATTTCACGTTTATTACTACGGGAATAAACCAAGCTTTCAGATTATTACGGCGGAGTGAGGGTACTGTCGAGGGGAACGGTGGATAGGGAGGAGACAGGGAGAGGCGGTTTCTAAATTTACTTCGGGATCGTCCGAGTAGTTTTGTCGATATATGTTAGCCGTGAGAGGGTACGAGGGAAAGTTGCGGTATAGCCACAGAGAGGAACAAGCTGCGATTGACTGACCGCAAAGTTTGACAGTACAATACCTCTATCGTTACAATAAGGCTTCGGAGACGCGACGCATTACTGCGCGCATCCACTAAATTCCTCGTATTTCGACGTGTACCCGCGACTCTGTACTTTCCGGAACGTTTCGCTGCATCCGAGGACTCGCACAATGCGGCTCGCAAAAGTGCACCTGCAGACCAATCGAATTTTAACTTCTTTAACTTCTTTTTCAGCCTCATTCGTCGGTAAATCCATTATTTAGATTCTACAATTCACCGCAAAATTACATACCCTTCTAACGTCCCTATTCCTCATTTTTTAGACAGCCCCTTCTTTCACCGATGTACACACTGTTCATGAGAAACTATTGTTTAATCGTGAATTTGTTTTCGCTACATCGTCAAGAGGAAATTGATATCTCAAACTGAAACATGCTGTTGAATTTCTAAAAGATTACGAGCTACAAAACTCCCTTTGTGAGTTTAATTTAATCCGTTACTCACACTGACGTGATGGTTAAAGGATTAATATAATAACGTTTCTAGAATAACGACCGTCGAGAGGAAAGGGTCCATTTTTAACATAAAACGGAAGCAATTATATTTTACTTGTACTTTGATATAGGAAAACAAGCAAGGATTATACTGAATATTTAAATTTTGCAAATTTCGAGTGTATTATTTACCTAATGAGCAGATTTCGTGCATTTACGACAAAGCATTTTCAGCTTATTAAAATCAATAAGCAGTGGGAGAAATGAATGCAAACAATTTTCAGTTTGCATAAGGATCCGCAGTCTGCTAATAAGCAGAATTTTGCTATCAAGTTGAAAATCGTTTCGCATTCTAATTCTGAGGATGAATTCTTTCAGCTCGGTTACAATTGTAACTTTGTCGTCGAGATTGACAGTCGAGGTAAGTTATAGTTAATCAGTTGTGGCCATTAGGCAGTTCGATAAGGTCTGAAACAAAAGCGAGAGACGAATCGGGCTTTCGGTTCGCGCGTTGGAATACCGTTTCCGAGTGATTTCCATTTATTTACAGTTTATCGTTTCGCAGACGACTCTTGTTATTTCACGTTTCCCTTGTTAGCACAGAAAAGGCCGGGTCTGGGAGGGGGGTCCCGGCTTTTCCCCGTTTCTTTTTGACATCTGGATTTCTCCGCGCTGTCCGGGATCGAAGCTTGAAACCCGGGAAAGGTTTTGCGCCGGGTACCAGCCAGACAATCAGACGAGTATTGAGGCCAGAGACAATCGTCGTTCGACCGGATGGACTTTGTCGCTTCCACCTCCGATTATCCTTTGACCGACCTATAGATGAGACAATAATACGAGAGAGCCACTCGTAGGAAAGATAAGAGGAGCCCCCACGGGTGGGATGGTAAGCGGGAGGAGCGCACGGTCCGGAACCGTTATTTCTCGTTATCGGTTGTTACGTGTGCGAAACAAACGAATCCGACGATGGTAAACCCTTTGTGTCCTTGACGAGCACCGAATCCCACCCTACAATAGTTTCGTTTCACCACTCTTCCCGAACAAACTTTGAAAAAGATTTCATCGATTCGGATGGACGGGGTTGTACCTCCGCACAATGCTAGCCCAATCAAATTCGCTGTTTGTCCAATCCCCTGCTAAACAATGGACCGGGGCTGATGCGACCTCGCGAACGTCGATGGGTTAATTAGAATTTTTATACTGACTTCGCAATTACTCCCCGGATATCCCGACTTCACCGATCGCTCTTCTTATCGCCTCAATTTTCATTCAACTCCGAAATGACTCGATCTTTATTACGTCCTATTCCTGTCTAATTACTTCGCTTTTAAAAAGAAATTTGTTCGAGTGTACAACGAAATGCACGAACCACACTAAGGAGCAAAGGATCTGTTCAAATAGAACCACTAATAACGGGGTTATAAGGGATTACGATAATTAAAGGTATTGATGAAAGAGGATGTTCTAACTTTATTGTCTTACGGGTTAGCCATGGGCCAATGGTTAACAACCAACTAAACTCGCGTCTCGGACGCCTCGACCGCTACGCGCTCACACGTACACAACGCACACACAAGTCTCCTCGGAGACACCTGCAGTAGGAAAAATGTAAACAAAATGCTCTCGTCCAGTTCCTCGACTTCGGAGAAATACAAAAAACAGAAACACGCGCTCGTCGTTCGCTTTCTTAAGAGCTACGCAATTTAACAGGATCTTTTTTAACCTGAGTTTTATTACACTTCGAACGTTGCTGTTCCCTTACGCGACTACCGAGCCAGCCATAGCTTTCCTGTCTTTACTATTTGCTTTTCAGTGTCATATTGTGTTATGTGCGATTTAATTCACAATTGATGTACGTTAATTCCACGAGCGTAGTGGAGATTCAATAAACACTTATTGAACATAAGATACAGATTTGCACCGATCCAAAGTTAGCTGCCCCCTAGTAAGATGGTTTGGAGGTTCGTTGTTAAAACTGCGCGAAAAGCAAGAAGACCACTTGGGCCGCGAGTAGCGAGGAGGCTAGTTCCGATTTGCGAAAAAGTCTAGGGCACGTTGTTTCCTCGTTAATTACAACAGGGTTCGAAGCATTCGTGGGCGTCGGCGTCGACGGCGCGATGGCAGTGGCGGCCTCACCTTAATCCTATTACGCATTTCCTCTCTTGAAATTAATATCTCGTAGCCAGCGATGCAGCAAACAAATACGGCCGACTGAAAATAGTAAGCACAATGGCGCGCCGGGTGAAATTCATTATTTCGAAATCACGGAATTCGCCGTCGGAGGCTCGCGCTGACAAAGGACCAGCAGGCTTTTGCTGAACATTCGTGCGGATTCATAGTCCGGCAAAGCTTATTGAAACTCGTACATCAATCTGCGTGCACATGGATACACGGGGCTGCATGCGTGCCCATGGAATATGTACTCGCGAAATGGACCGACATTCTGTTACGGACTTGGTGAACAAAGAGAGAGAGAGAGAGAGAGAGAGAGAGAGAGAGAAACGGTGGATAGTTTTGGAGTACAGAAGGAAAAGAGGGGTACAAGGGAGAGGGCGGTCCCGAAAAGTAAGCGTATCCATACCAGAAGGACCGAGGAGAGGATTAGTCGAACTGTTCGCATGAAATTGTTGCTGTCGCCGGTGGAATCGGGTTGCTTTGCCTTGCTGACTTCTCTTCTCTAGCAGGAAACTCGCCTCTCTCAGAATCCTCTGTCTGGCGTACCCTTATTTCCTGCCGCTACCATCCAACGGAGACAGTGAACGCGTCGGGCAAAGTCGATGCAACCCGTTTGATTACACTCTACGATCCGATTATATTCTCGCAGACGTGAACGAGTGTGCTTCGCGCGATTCCGAACCCGTGAACTTCCCCGCGACGATGGATTCAACGCGAATGGGCTCAACGGGTTTACCTTGTCCCTGACACTTTCAACCAACACGCTCTGAACATCGTATTCTTTGTTCCTGCCTCTGTGCCAAGAACTTTCGGCTTGGTTCACGCTTACTAGCCAGTCCAATCGCGTTTCTTTCGGCCCTCCTCGCTTCCGATCAACTTTATTTATTTTTACTGCTGTTGGTTTCTTTTGCAATATACATATAACTGAAATGATTCGTGATTAAAAAGGCTCTTTAGGTTTTAGAACTATAACAAACAAAAAGATAAACTTTATTTTACTCAGAGAATACTATGGTACTTTCCCTACAAAACATCAGGCAGAAGTGCCGCCTCCTCTCCTGTACACTAACGGTCGCATCTACTGCGCACGCTTCTTGCGCAGCGTCTCCGGTCACACATATATCTATACAAATGTACCTTACATTACAACAATAACGACTCGCGAAAATACTTGAATATATACTTTATATGCAATACTTAAAAAATATTTTTCTAACTAGATTTAATCGACAGTTGTATCGTAGACTCGGAAAAATAAAATCTAGTGGGCTGGAGGTAGCGTAACAAAAATCGTAGTGTGCTTGAGAATGAAGATAGCAGGGTGCTAGGGGAAATTTGCATAAAAATCCCGAGTCCATGGGAGGTGCTCGAAGACCGTAGTTAATCCAAGGACACCATTGACTCCGATTGTACCACTCAAACGCACTATTCCTCGGGTATCCGAGGGTTCGGGTTTGAAGGGGGTGTATCAGGGGGCGTACGCGAAGCTTATGAATACGTCTGAAAAGTGTATCGGCAATTGCCATCTCTTTCACGTAGCGATATCTGCCCATGGTATAATCGGATCCTGCCAGTGGCAGTAGCGGCAATTGGACCGATAGGAATGGCTACCATTAGAGTATCTTGGACACGGCCCAGAAACCGGTTCTGCAGTAAATGGATTTTCTTTGAAAGACATCGTGTACCTCGGTAGCCAGGAGCCGACAGCGTTTTCATAACTCTGTCCGATTCATCCGCGAAATCAGCGTTCCCGATTCGATCCGTGGCTTGTCGACGCGTTCATCGCTAAAAGCTCTCGCTCTCTTTCACTCTCTCATATCGGCTGGCAATCTTCTCCCTTGAATAAGAAACTCCGTGTAATAATAACGTAACCTGTAACCAAAGATTCCCCATTAGAACCTGAAAACTGTGCCAGCCCTAATTGTTCCTCAGGTAAGAAAATACATTATTTGTGGCGGCTAAGCTACGACAGTCTCTTCGATATCATCGAAAAAATTTTATTACTCAATTATGTTCGACGAACCCAAAATACAAGCCACGGAGATTTCACTTGTACTTCAACTGGCGAGACGAGATGATTTCTGTCGCGAACACAATGTCCAAGGATTTTTCTTCAATCAGCAACCTTCCTGTCGAAATCCTCGGGCTGATCAGCGCAGATTATTCGATTTCCTTTGATCCGAGTCAGCAAACTGCAAGGGTCACTAAAGCCCAAACATTTGCCGGTACATACGCGAAACCGACTGTTTCCGATCGAGACGAGCGCATATGCCAGCCGAACACTTATTCAAACATCAGGAGCAAACTTTCCACGCATGGTCAGTGACACACGCACAAAGATTCGACAAAAAAATCAGCCTAAAAGAACTTGGTCAAACAGGGTTAATTCTAGATTGCGACTACTGGACAGGGGTCGATGGTTGTTCCAGAAGGAAATTTTGACCAAACAAAAGTCTTCGTTTGGCTAACTGTGAATGTCCCCAATAGCGTTCACGAAGTTTACATATGCTGCAAGGATTTGCCGATTGCTGATCTCGGACCTTTAGCTTCTCCCTTTTTTCCGTTCGCGGTTGATATGGCGATAAAATACAGAAAGCCGATGGTAAAAATGATTCCGTAGAGCTGTGATTCTTTCGGATTTTACGGTTCAGAGGTATCCAGGCTCAGGGCTTTCCGCATCGATTGGTTTCCACGCAGGGACAGCTCGGCGCAATAATGAATACGAGGAGCCGTCTTATTTATACCACGTGGATACAGAGTAAAAGGGCGGAATTATTATTTTGGCACCGTCCATTTATTCACGCGTCTCGGTAATCTTCTCGTCGAACGGATTCCGTGCCAGCGAGGAGCTTTGACCGTGTCAAATTAATCCTTCGCCTCCGGATTCCCTCCTTTCGATTCCGAGGCGGGTAATTTTCTGTAAAACAGATCGATGAGTCATCCCCGACATTTATACAGCTCCACCTCCAACGCGAACGATTCAACAACTCTCCGCCTTACACATTTTCGGTTAGTCCAAAATAATGAAATATAAAATCGTAAAAGCTGACCCAGGATTTATCGAAATTCCGAATTTTTGCCGCATTTTATGTAGCTCTTTACGAAAGATATTTTGTGTCCACCGAAGCACACATTTTCTTTCTTCCCCGGTAAGACAATCATAAATTCGAAGCGTTCGCGCAGTTCTCACAAGTGTCCTTTTGGGAACATTTCACTTTGAAGCATCGCCGAGAAAAGCATTTCACTAGCCTCCCAGCTAGGTTCCTCATGGGGCACAACACAGTGGACACTGTCAGGCAAAAGTTCAATTTGAATGTGCCTACCGCATTTGAAAATGGCAAAAACCGAAACCAAACATTTCTCAAGTAATCCTGAACTAACCGGAATTATTGGATCATTCCATAAACACATAATCATTATTTCATAGTAATTTTACACGACTAGACATGTATCTTTATGCGTTCATGCCTTCTAAAAATTTTCAAGAGTCCAGCGTTAAAAAACTAGGGGGTTAGGGTAGACCTAATATTTCTATTAATAAAAATATGCATATTTTCCGAGGTAGCACAAAGGGAGTGGAGCCGGAGATACGCAGCGAGATATAGGCTGGGGTAGAGAGAAAGGAAAACAGGGAAAAAGGACAGCGCAAGCGGGAGTAGACGGTGTCCCAACGTGCGATTAGATGACTTGTCAACCTACGAGAAAATTGCGTTTTACAAACTTGTTTCGAGAAAAGAATTGGAGGGAATTGCGGATGAGGGCGGTCGGAAGGAGGCAGGTAAAGCAAAAGAAGTGTGGGTGGGTGGAAAGGCTGAGGTCCGTCGCGGAGAACCGGGCAGAAAAAGAGAAAAAGAGAGGAGGAACCAGGAGAAGATAGAACAGAGAGGATCGAGATGAGGACGAACGAGAGAAAGGAAGAAGAGGAGACCCTTCTTATATTAGGGCGAAGCGGTTCTGAACCGAGGCTACGACCGATGCAAAGTCGCTGCGCCGCCTCTGTAGCACCCTGTCCTCCCTTTTCCGTCCTCCTCGTCTCCATCTACTTCTTACAAAGAGAGACACAAATTGCCTTGGAACTTAGTTTCGTCAGATATAAAGGACTTTCCGATTACGTTAGCCGTACTCCGTGATTGATCCGAAGATGACGATTGCGACAGCGACTCGATGTGACCTTCTTTCTTCCCGGGAACATTTACCGTTCCTCTTCCTTCGACTCGTATGGAAGTACACGTCGAGACTGACGTTTTTGGCCCTCGGCGTCGCTTGCAAATGCGCTTTACGCCGCGCGAAAACGCGAACAATACTCTCCGGTTCACAAAACTACTCGAGGTATATAGTGCGTCGTTAAATTCGCAGCGTCTGTTCACTCATAGCTGACAGAAGTCTCTAAAACTTGGTCTACTTACTCTTTGAGTAACATTCCTCGAAGATCATGTTTTCCTCGATTCTATCAGAAGCTATTCTGCAACGAAAAGATTCGTCGCTGGAAAAGTATCACATCGGTAGCTGATCGACCTAGCCGCGATCTAATCTCCTCTTCTCTCTGATTTACGCTTTCATTCGTAGGACGATGAAATCGACTCGATCGGACTTTCTCGGATCCGACCATAATACCGTTCGGCCCGCATATATGTTATCGGATAGCGTCTCCTTGTCGGCCACGAGCTTGAATTATACGATTAATCTCCTATCCAAAATTAGGTTACTGGGCTACGATGGATTGCGGTGAAATTCTCTTCCGAAGAATGGGAGAGAGTGCCGAGTACGGACTCCCGGGAACATCTGAACAATAAGTTCGAACGAAGGAGTGTTCGATTAATCAGCGTATTGTGTGCCTGGAAGAAGTTATGGAATTATCGATCCCACCTGCTCGTAAATCATAACATTCGCCCCTCCAAGCTAGACAGTGTTCTGCGGACATTAGGTTGCTCCGAGTATTCTTCGCAAATGAGTCTTCCCAAATAGCGAACGAACCCGTTATTAAAATATAAATTAATTTCATTACGATTGACTACAGCCCTCAAGTTTTGCCGAGGGTGTGGAAATTGTCTGTGGTGTTTCGAGTGGAATTTAAGGGTCGGAGTCTCTGGACAGGCGTAGGTCCAAAGACGGTTTGCTCATTAGCAGTTCCGAGGCAATGGTTTTACGTTCGCAATAGGAATGCCTGTATCGAGAGGGAGCGAGGCCCCCGATAACCGTTATCTCCACCAGCTCGCGATATTAGCCCGAAAATGCCGCGGCGTAAACATCGTAACGTGACAGTTCCTGGTTGCGCGGGCTAGCTGACTTCCTAATAACGGCAGGAAGTGCAGCGGCGAGTGCAACTCTCTCTGGCTCCGCCCCGCCTCAGCCCCTCTCGTTCGTTGGTGCTCGACTCGCTCCAGGCCGGCGTGACGTAGATAGGAAGCGAACAATAATTGATCGAACCCTCTAAGCTCCGGCTATAAGCCAGTGATCCTGTTATTGCAGATACGCATGAATATGAGCGTCCGTGTCCCCTATCCCGGCTGCCTAAACGCGCAGGTTTTACTCCAGATTTGTGTCGTGCTTTTAACGAGCCACTGCCGACCGAACAACCTACGAGATACTACGGGAGTTTATCTGAATCGCTGATTCAATCTTTTCTGATCGTTCCAGACGTTCCTCCGAAGATTAAGGCTCTCGTTCGATAATATTCCTGCAAGCCGTGGTCGAGAGATAAACTGTTTTTGTTTGCTGTTTCGAAAAAGCTAGTCTCGCTGCTAGACAAATGCGAATAGCAATTCTATCGAGGCTCATTCGATGATTGTGTTCACTGTGCGTTGTGTCATACGAACAGAAGCCAGCAAAAACTGGTTGAAAACAAATTTTTAAACCATTCAAACTATACCTCACGTGTGTTTATGTTTGCTCGTCACCATACATCGTTCTCTTCGAGCTGTCCTCTAAAACTATCGCTCGAAAGTCGATTTGTGCAGGCTCAATACCGTGAATTAATTTCGGGCTTCACTGTAACAATATCTAAATAGAATATTCAACCAAGTTGCAACCAGCTCCGAAGCCAAGCGCATCGAGTTCTCAGCGTGATTTCGGCTACGCCCTGCGTTTGTATCTTAGGTCGAGGTCCATGAAAACAGCGGACACGGTGTTCAATGAATACTAAACGCGGTTCAATGTCGAACAACACCGGACCCGGCGCTTTCATTTTGATGTCCAGCCGGCGAACATTGCTCAAGTGTTGGCCGAATGTTTCAGACTGTGACAATAGCTGGGATTATCGTAGGTGAAACAGCCTATACTCCCATCAAGACCAACTATATAGTCACGGTTAGGCCGCTTATCTCCGTACGGTGGCATGCTAATCAACGAGCCGCTATACCTACATCTGTATGGAGTAAACGTGTCTGGATAGTTATCTCGATTTCTCGAAATAATCCCGTCGCTAGTCCCGGCACACGTTTCTGTTTCGCTAACCGCTGATCCTTATCGACGATACTCCCTCTGATAACCTGATTTTTTGTGACCAATTAAAAAAAAAATTGATTAAAATCTTCGAGACCTGCTCGAGAATTGATTGGTTTGGTTTTGGGAACGTATCATTAAGATCAGTGTTTTTATTCAATGCATACGTCCTCTTAAACACAACCATATGTTATTGACCGACAATGCTTTTCGCTTTCAGATTCACTTTCCGTTCGAACGAATCGGCGGCAAGCTTTCCCAGCTCGAACTCGGTTTTTCCGAATGAAATAAAAACTGTCAAGCAGCCGAATTTCGGGGGCGCGCCTCCGGTGGCATAACAATCTCGTGTCACCGGTCGGAACACGCGGCCCAGGAAAATTGCGTTTCAAAAGTCTTCGACGAGAACTTCGGAACCACGTAAATCAGTAGCAGATTCGCGAGGAAACGTTGGAGGGTCGGTCGCCTCGAGGACAGTTTTCTCGCTTTGCGCGTGGGCGGGCGGCAAATAAATTGCAGTTTAGCTCCGCGGGGGAGAATAAAGGAACGTCGTCAGCAAACAAACGGTGCCGGCAAGCGTTACAGGTGACGGACTCGTTTGCGGCACTGTCAGCCGAATTCACGGGGTTGAGCCGTTCCAATCCGACCGCATTGATTACGCTCCTGTCGTTTAAAGACGAATCCGAGGAACACCGGAACGAGAAAAACCCCAAGACACAGGCACAAAACTGCCGACCAAGAAATGTACCGGGTGGTCGCACCCGAACAGGCAAAATTCGAGACACAATTAAACAGATTGACGATGACAAATTTTCAAATGCTCATCTCACATTCTACCTTTTGTATATGAGAAAGAGAGGTAAACAGTTTCTCCTCATTTCGAAAGGTTTTGTTCATTTAAGTTAAATAATCCAATGTCAATCTTTGATCATGATTACTTCGCAATAATAACTGAAATGAACCTGGAACCATTATCTGGTACCTTTGCTACCATATCAAATAAATAATAAATCTCTAAAGCTCAATTAACGCATGATATAAAGTTTTTTGAAATTCTGACATGCGGCATTCTTCCTTCGTTATGCCTCGATTTATCGAGTCGGCAAGCAGATTGCATCGATTCCGAGGTAGTTAGAACTCCTTTAAAGCCTCATCGAACTTCGTTTAGCTTCCTGTGCGCGGCACCTTCGCCCCTGTTGGAGGGAGCTCGAGCCAATTGGTAGCGCAGGTGTACGAAACAATAAGGTTGCTGCTTAAAAAGGGAAAGGAAGTGGATGTTTAGAGTGGCCGACGGGCCAAGGATGTACCGGATGGGGTGATAGAAGAGAGAGAAGGAGAGAGTGAGAGAAAGAGAGAGAGGGAACTGAAGTGTAGGTGATTTCGCCGATTACAGAACGAATCCGGAGGATCCCTTTCATGCTCTCCTTTCACGAACGAAGTCAAGTAACAATTCCGAGATTACGCCGCTCCCGAAATGAAATTTCATTCGCGAGTCCCGAAGGACCAAAGCGGGAACGGGGACGGAGGCGTTTCAAGGGGAGCAGAGCTGCGACGGAGGCCGGTCTCCTCTCTTTTTCGCCCAGTTTTCTCCTCCCCTCCCCACCATCTCTCTCACCTTTCGGCTTCTTCTCTTCTCGGGTCCTCTTTCTCTTTATCCACCGTGCAACCGGTCGACTCCAGTCTCTTCCAATTTTCTCTTCGTTTCGAGGCGAACACGCTGGTAGGGATACGCCACCAGGGAGTTTACCGGAAAGATTTCGTCGCGGGACGATATTATTCCGTCTTCCACGGCTTCGGGCTCGCCTTCTCACGGACTTCCTGTTCCTTTAAACCCCTTTCGAACGACTTCACCTGTGCAGTACCACTCGAAACTAGCGCGATCGAACTCGGACCAAACGTTCCTCACCGTCTCGATTTTGCACTCGCACCTCTGGTCTTTATCAGATCCAAGGCGCCAAGATCTTCATCAATTTTTCTAGATGGTCTCCTGCTCATAATAATGTAGGAATTAAGTCGCAAATATAAATAACACGTCCGTAACACACAACAGTTTAACGTTTAATTCCAAATATGTTGAATACAATTAATTAAATTATCTCATTTAAATCTTCGTCTGAGATCAAACACGTCTTTTCTATTCAATACGTCGAACCAGAATAATAAATAATTCAAATTATAAAATATCGCTCGGAGATAACTTCTCCCTACATTAATAATTTTTTGTCGAATAGAAAGATGAAGGGTTGCGGACAAATTGTATGGAAAAATGCAAGGTTTTTTTAGAAAACGGACCAACGATTGAATGAATGTCTATTCGACTTTTAAGAGGGCGGGGAAGCACAGACTGAAACTAATTTGGCTTGTTATTTGTGTATCGTTCGCCGTAATTGGACGGAAAATGACAGAAGAAATTTTTAATATTGAATTACAGTGACAAACAAGGGTGTTTGAAACTCGAGGAAAGTGACTGTCTGTTTTCCTCGCGGCTACGCGGCTCCTCTACTTTGGAACGGAATTAAATCCCCGGGATCATAAACACCCCTCTGACAATAACATCGTCATAAAAGCCCCGCGAGGATAAGACACCACGCGAGAGCACATCTGTTCGCTCACTGTAATTTACTTTGGAACCCCTTGATTGGGAGAGAGTCATTCGCACGGTGCATCAATGGATATTGCTGCAGTCTCCATTATTAATTTAATACCCGGCTGAATAATTGCCAATTTCGTACGTCGGCGATCACCTTGATAATCTCCCGTGACTTGTTTCGTCCAATAATTATAGAAAATTCTTTAACAATAACGTGACTGGTTCGTGGACGCCTTTATCAATTATGTGGTCCATGCGTGGACGGAATTATGCGAAGAAGCAGCAATTTATTTAATGAAGTGGCTTTATGTAATGGAAATTTTTCTCTCTATGTGCTTGGACAAAATTAATTCATAAAGATTTCGTGTGTTCGTTTAAAGTTGTAGGTGCTAAAATATTAGATAAAATATGTTTGGTTATTCTCATTCTTACTGACTCTTTGAGCGTGACTGAATCATTGGAAAAACCAACACTCCGCTACGCTACTAACTACCATCTCCTTGAAATAAAAAACAAATACTTTACTTTTGCATCTAATAACAATAATCAAAAGTATATTAAGTTCGTATGGATACCATCTCACATTGGTCTGGTTGGCAATGAAAGGGTATTGTCTACCAACTATGTGTACCATTCTACCAACTCATCATTTTCGATTTTATTAAGCGTTGTGCACTAAAAATTTAATTTCATTGAATCAATCTTTTGAATAAAAAATGACTGTTAAGTTAAGCTAAGCTAAGAGGCTCATTAAGCCATCATGTAATACGCTAATGGAATTCATGTATTGAATATATGCTATATAAACCACATCTGGTTTAAAGCATTATATAAATAATAATAATAAAATATGTTTGGTCGTGTATTCACTGATTACAGGATCGGGAATCGAGCGCGAGTCGATCAGGACCGTCTGGAATCGGAGGAATGTGATTTCCAATAACCGAAGGTCTGCCGGTTAGGGTCCAGGATCGAGCATAGTCTACGGAGAAGACTAACAGGAGTACTCAAATCCGATCTAAGTCGACGAAAGGAGGAATTACTAATGCGACCGCGGGACGTATGTATATACCGATGTACCGAACCCGGTAGCATTTGCATGGTGCATCGGTAATAAACACTTGCTGAGCAAACGGTGTGTGCTCGACGTTTGATTGGGCCGGGCGCGTAATGACAGGGCATTGTCATGCAAATCTTGTCGAAACCCCGCCGCTTATGGCCCCGGGGCCCATTAAGCCTGCGGGGCGTTCGCTTATCGTCCTGTTTGGTGACCGTAAATCGTCAATTTGCGAGTTTCACGAACTTGGCGGGGTTCGCGCGTCCTTCGAGCGGTCCTTAATTCAAAGGGAATTGATACCGGCCCCCGTTCACGCGGCAAGTTCAAACCCGCAAACCCGGCCGCGCCATCTTACCTGCAAAAAGTATCTGGCCAATTTAAAATCTATTAAGACAACGTAAATATTCATTATTCTTCGAGTGAATTATCGATAGCATTTTATTGAAATTTTATTATAAAATGGTGTAAGGAAAAATGTACGAAGATTTTCGTAGGATTTGGTGGAGTTTTTGTTAGATTTATCTCGGTGAGACTATCGCCTGATACGCTTTTGAAGCGACGAACAATAGGGCTCGACTGTGACCCCTATCTTTAACGGTAGCCGCCGCCGGAGCGACGGATGAAATCGAATTCCTCGAACGTTGCCGTGGCAGAACTGGAACCAGTCCGTAGATAACCCTAGCCACGCTGCTTAATATTCCTTTCGATCAGCAGTCAACTGACCCTCTCGGATTTCACGAGATAACGTCCGGTTTCGGAATGCTATGTCTGATAAATCGCCCCTGTTGCGGACGATCATTATTCCGGGCATTCCCCCCAGATACACCATTTGATACGATTTAAATAGATGGTAATGGTTTACGTGTACCGGGGCATGTGAAAAATACTTTTGCTAGCTGTAACGTTATCTGATCAGATGGGAGACCACTAATTTCACTTGTTAACCGTTAATATCCTGGAAAAGAACCCCCGCACTGTGACAGAGGTTTCAATGATCTGAGAGCCACTCACCTGTGGATTCAAGGGGGTGGTTTCCGCAGGATCCGCCAAAAAGCGAAAGCAGTGGTCTAAGCGTGGCATCAGTCGACCAGGGACGCATAATCCGTACGTCGAACGATATCCGTTAAGTTCTTCTATAATCGTCCGATTATTGGCGAACAGTTTCTCGCTGGTGGGGTGAGGGTGCACGGTGGAATCGGGTTTACTATCGACTTTAAATTGTTATTCCCCTTCTATTTCTCTCCTCACCCTTCCCAGTTAGCCCACCTCCGGCACCGCGTCGACGCCATTGAGGAACAATAAATGATTATTGTCGAGACTATTACCGCCGGAGTGGCGAGCAGACCCCATTGGAACTGTTCAGTGGTCAGTTTCTCTCGGTGCATGTGGTCTTGTGTGTACAAGCAACGCGCGTATACGTGCTACCATTATTTCTCGTATCTCGCGAGTCCATGCACAACCCACCCACCACTACCAACCGGCGCTGCCACACCACCGCGCCGGCACCACCACCTACCGCTCCTCTTCGGTCTTTCATTTTCCCTCAACCTCTCCCCCACAAACCGCCACCTCTTTCTCCCTCTCTTTCCCATGCAGAGAAAGAGCGAGAGAGAAAGGGAGAGGAGCTCTCTCACCCTACACACCACCCACCTAGCACAAACCCCTAAAATACTGGCGATACGAGCAAATAAACTGCGCTCACTTAATTCGCCACCGGAATCTGTTGTAAGGAAGATAAAGCGATTTTCAGTGAGATTGTTATTGAGTGAATCGACCCGCGAGTAATTATCGCCGGCAGGTTTCCCGAATCGACGCGCCGCGACGCTGGAACCAGCTGCCAAGAAAATTCCTGATCCACCCTGTTGCGGCCCGATAGCGAAAATAAGTTGGTTTCAACCAGCAGTTCGACCCTCCCCCACTATCAATCAAAATATGTGTCTTCGATTTTTATTACCACCTCGCATTGTGTTTCTATTCTGTGGAAAGCGTAAGGCTGGTCCATTGTATGCAAATAGTTTTAATATTTAATAGTTCGTTCAGCAAGTGTAAAGGTAGTGGGGAGTTTGAGTAACGGCGGTGTTCGTAGACCTAGAAAAATCACAGCAATCTAGGGTGCGGAGAAGTTTTAAGTAAATCAAATACGTTAATGTATTCTAACAGCAACGGGGCAAGTTCGCTGGGTAAAGGGGCACCGAGAGAAACGAATACTCAAGCGGCATTGTCAACTTTGGAAATCCTATTAATGTAAAATACCGGAATTCTCCGAATGATCCTTTAGATAGGCTTGTTCCGTATTCAGACTCCCGTGTGTGGCGGACTCAGTCGAAAGAATTTGAATAAAACGAACGACGGATCGTGAAGCCTCTTCGGAAACTTCCAAGGACTAAGATCAGAACTACCATCAACTGGCATGACCCGGATTTCTCCGTAGTTCCAGGTGCAATCAGACCGGCGTTTTCAATTCTTTAAACCTCTTTAGAGTGTCTCCGGGTATCGGGATTTGACTTCTGCTATCCTTTACGGGGCTTTACATAATGTACGGTCAATACATGCGAGCGGGTCGCGTCCGTCGAAAGTCCCGATTTGTAGAAAACTGTTGTGCAACTCGCTGCTGAACTTCTTTACATAAGAAAATTTATATTCTTCCTTCCACCCGCGTAAAATCCGACCAAGAAATAAACACTGCTTCGTTGAATTTATTCTGTTGAATTTTTATATATGTATTTTGTTTAGAGAATCCATCGGCGAATGCTAAAGTATAAGGAAATACGGGAAACGTAAGGGTTGTTTTGTAGGCTGTCGCCTCGCTGTTCCCTTATTAAGGGCAGAATAACGTATCGGAAGGCAGAACGAACGCGCGATAGGAACAAGCGTTAAAATAGAGACACGACGAGACAACGGATAGTTGAACGGACGCGAATGAAACGAAAGTAACATAATAAAAGACCTCGGGGAGAGATAAAACGACGAGCGTGGTAATACGGAAGAAAATGTTGCCGGTAAACTGCCACATTTTTTCGCTGCATACTTTTACGTTGTGTTTTCACGCTTCTTGTTTCTATTTTTGCTCGTCAGTGCCGGGGCTTCCTCTGTATGTGCGATTCCTTTTTGTCGTCGAGCGTGGTCGTTTGTTGCCTTCGTTCATTGAGAGGAAATATTTCCGGCGGTGTTCCGGAAATATTATCATTCGGATCAACTGTTTTATCCGGAAACGAAGCGTCCGAATATTCCACAGATTAAACGGGGAACTTTTTTAACTGGAACACTCAAAATTGACAATCAAAGTTTCTCCTGGACAAACTCGCTGATAAATCATACGATTCGATCTCACTGGAAAGGGATGATCGAATTTTTCCAAATTTGACAAAATTTCAAATTATTGTGTCGTTCAAGATACACCGCAATTTTGCAATTCGAAATAAAGTTAAATTAAAAGATGTGCGGACGTAAATTGCAATATTTAGATGGCGATAGAATTTGCGAAAATCCGAAGACGAGCACGGACTAATGATTACGTTGGCTTGTTTAACCGTGCCAGGGACGTCCGAAGTTGCGTGAAAATCGTCGCTGAGAATTTCTGAAGTGTCGCAGCCCGTTGCATTCGAAAACTTGTCAGGCGGCGGCGGCGTTGTCATTCGAAACTCGGCGCATTTGCCGGGGCAGTCGTTATTGTAACAGCCGGATTTTATGAGGCCGCAATCACAATAACACCGCGAAGACATTAACGAGTCCCAACAATACAGAGAGAGGAGTCGAGCATCACCTCGTTGTTGCTAAAGACAGAAAATGTCCCCCCTCCCTCGGTGGGTTCCCCGCAAACGTTCCAGTTAGAGGACGCTCTAATTACCGCTTCTGGATGTTACAGTATAAAAGAAACCATTCCATAATAAGTGCCACTGCCAGATCCGCGAGGCATCTTTGCCACGGACTTAAATGAACTACAGTAATTATCGAGCCAGCCAGGCTAATTGTCGGAAGCTAGGCTTCGTTAGAGAGTTTCTCACTGTTGATTGACGTTCAATTGTTGGCTGGCTCCAATACCGAAAACCTTCCCTATTTCCCGTCATCTTCTCACTTTGGCTTCTATTTTTTGGCGACATCACTATACAGAGAAGATCGTGGAACAAATTGTTAAAAATTAAAAATCACTATTTCGATAAATAGGTTTCGTATGGAAGAACAAAACCGGGGGTTAATAAATTCCAGCATGAATGGGATATTATTTGCGATGACTGCGGGAGTGGTAGGAGGTTCGAAAAATGGGACGTTGAAATAACGAGCCGAGACGCAGCCAATCAGTGCGGGCTCTGGCCCCGAGATTCTCCGATATCCGTCGGAATTACCAACTTCATTTCGCCACAATTCCCTAGCAGACGTCGAAGTAGCAGACACTGGCCCGACCTCATTATATGGCTCCGCGGCAGTCAAAGATAACTTTTCCCAATCCGTGGGGCTCATTGGTTGACGCCCTGGTGTCCCGATGTTCCTTGGGTTCTGGGGGTGGGAGAGGGGGAGGGGGCGGGGGCGGGGGCATTGTAATCATCGAGTAGTCGGTAACCCCGTTAGACCTATCTCGCCTGGGTCTTAATGTTGTTCGCCTGGAATTGAAAAGAATCTCGAAGGGGTTCGATGATGCTCGGGGAGGAAGATGGGTCAAAGGGCGAAGGGAGAGAAGTTGCCCGAGCCTAAACCGAAGAAGAGGGACAAGAATGCCAAGCCGAATTCAAAGGGGAGGAAGAGGCCGTAGGATGAGGATACTCTCGCTAGAGAAAAGATGAGGCAGCGATGGTGGGGATAGGACCGATGGAGGGTAGTTCGGGGATAAGGGTGAGCACAGAGGTTCGAAGCTCGATTATGTGATATAAAGTTGCCAGTAAGGCGGATAAGGAAGGAGAGCCGAAGAGAGATGCACCCTCTCGTTGATTGAGCCGCCACCTTCAACGTGCCGCGAACACATGTGCTGGTGGCAACACTCTGATTGGAAGCCAGATGGGCTCTTCAGCCTCTCACCTTCGTGTACGCTCCCTCTAACGTCCCCCTTTGAACACCGTCGCCTCAGCCTCTCGCCTCTCTACCAACGTTTCCATCTCCGGCATCTTTTTCTTCTACGACACCTGAAACACAACCCCCTTTTGCAAAATACCAAGCTATCCTCCCGGTAAATGCTGAAACGCCTCCCCACCGCTGCGCCGCGATTAGATCGACGAGAACCCCGGATGAGCGCGCAAAATGAGGAAACAGAGTCGATATTGTCTCCTTCGAAAGCCTAACTTCCCGCGATGGCAACGCTCGCTCACACCTGGACCGGTTCGTTCGAAAACCGAGTCGATGTTAACGTTTCGAGTGTTAAATCTTTTTGTGGTCTCGCTAACAATAACGTAATGTTCAGTAGCCCTGACCAGAAGGCTAATATTACCAGCACCATTTGTACCCTTTAAACTGACAATTTGCATGATAATTACCCCGCTGTACGTTCCACTTTCGAATGGGTTTTTCATTCAAGAGAAATACGTTTCCCTAAGCCCTTCAGGCGCACTTCGAATAATATTCCATCTGTTTATCGTTGCTCTAAGGAAACTGTGTCAGATGCGATCGGGGGATAGGTTAAGTAGCCAAGCAATGGTCCTCAGTCTCGTCCATTAGCATTATAGAAAAACGCAACGGGCCAATTCACGCGTTGCTTCGTTTTCCATCGAAAGAGTTTTCGAAGAATCTTTCCGAGCGAATTCGTCGTTTCTTTATCATGTAAATCAAGGTGCCCCGCTCTCTCGTTCACATTTAAACGAGTCCACTCGTCGTATGGTAATCCACGATGGCCCCCTCTCGTCCGATACAAAAGTTTCGTATGGACGATATATTGTGTGCACATTCCATAGACGTATAGAGATAGACTGCGCGGCCTGTACGAACCGCTGAAGCCTACAATGGCGGCGTGTGAAAAAGAGAGAGCGATAGCCGGGGGGTATTGCGCTCTCTTTCTAATTAACGTCAATTAGACAGAGAGCGCAATCCCCCCGGCTATTGCTCTCTCTCTCACTCTTTGTATCGCGTGCCGCCATTGTGAGCTTCAACTCGCCCATAAGACGGCGCAGTCTATCTCTATACGTCTATGGCACATTCGCGAGAACGTTGATCAAAAGTGTCTGGTGAACTGTGCATAAACTGCGGAGTACGGTTATTTAAATATACCAACTGTGATTTCAGAGGAGGCTACATAGAGCAGGCTCGTCTGTCGAATTTATGCTGTATGGTGAAAGAAGATAGTCGGTTCTGTAGTTTGACATTCACTGTAACGAAATATTATATCTAGAACGTCGAGAAAAGTAGACTAAAGAACATTTTTCATTTCTCCAAACGAAACCTAGCCAGTATACATCTTCCGAGATCACTGCAAGGTACAGCGAGGACTGACAGGGACCAACAGGATTCATCAGATCCCCTAAAATCGCCAGACAGGGTCTCCATTCTATGGGAACCCTAAAAATCCGAATCTCTCGGCACCGCAAGAAACAGCAGGCGATTAGCGTGGGCGCGGATGACGTCGGTAGGTTTCGAAGCCGAAGGTAAGCGAGCTTGTTAGGATGGGTGGACGAGTTCGAAGGTTTTCGCGGCTAATGAAGGAGCGAGAGCGATGGAAAGGAAGATGGAGAAAGAGAGGGAGAGAGATAGAGCCAGGGTTAGATAGAGAGGACGGAGGGAGGGTTCGAGGTAGCAGGACATGAGGGACAGTTCACCAGCTTTACCCGCCGGCAATCCCTAGAGGTGGCAGTCCCGTTGCAAGCTGAACCTAGTCTGTGGTTGCTGGCTTGTTAGATCCAGTTTGGGGTTGGTACGGTCTGAAGAGGGGGTTGGCCAGCGGAGGGCGCCACTCTTCAGTAGACCGCAATCGGGTATGCAATTTACGTGGTGTCAGACCTCTGCGATCTCTCTCTCTCTCTCCCTCCCTCTCTCTATCTCCATCAACCCCTTATTCCGGCGTGCTCACGTCCCGACCTCAGCATCCTACGTTTCATCCCTCCGCGCGACCCTCATTTCTACCCCTTTTGCGCGTTTTTCCAGGATTCGCAGCCGTGTGCAAAACGAAGGTGCCAGCCAGGTAGCAGAGAAGCTGTCTTCCGTCGCTCGATACGCAACAGAACTCTCTGTACGTATGTCTGTCTGTCTCTCTGTATTTACGTGTGTGTATGTATGTGTGGGCGGCGAGCAGTCCTCGCTAGGCAGCTGAATATTGCCGGTTTAAGGGACGATTGGTCCAGAGGGGTAGAGAGGGCTCCTACGGATATGGCGGAAGGAACGAAAGCCGATGGCTGTCGCGAGCAGAAGCTCCGACGGCGGTTAGGGTACTGCTCCGGGTTTTCTTCCAATGAAAACACCGTAAAATTTCTCCTGGCCGAGGGTTTACGAACGCCGGTAATGACGCCCAGGAAATTGGAAGTAGCGAAGAATTGAAATAGCTCGAGCATACGAACTAACAATTCGTCGGGGGCCCGAGAGTGTGCTACACGTCGCGCTCGTAGATCGTTCCTCTGTTAACACCCCGTCCTCGTGCTGCACGATTGCGACTTCCACCGTTTGCTGGATTTGATCGAACCGTTGTCGCTCGAATCCTTTAATAAGACTTCCCAGCAATGAAAATTTTATTAGACATGCTAGCGAGAAAAATATTTCGGGGTTTCTTCGAGCGTTTTGCTCAATACAGAAAACTTAGGGTCTGAAACGATGAATTTTAATGGTACGCTGATTTAGTTGGATTCCACTATTCGAATATAAATTTAATTTTAGGTTCAAACGACGAGGATAAGTTAATGTTTGTCGAATGCATGAATTTCACGACTTCCAGTGAGAGCTTTTGATTGGAACCGATTTCGATGGATTTAATTTCAGGGTGGGGACACAGGGCGAAGACAAAGGTTGAGATCGATGAAGCAGAGTGTCAGAAGGTGTCCCAGGCACCAGGTGCTATAAAGGTCTCAGGTTGTTCGACACGTTCCAATGTAAATGTCAGGTCGAGCGTTCCTACCTCGCGTAATGCGCATGTTAATCGGCCGGGGCTACGTCGAGCAACGGTACCAACGGCATAATTCGCTCAATTTACAAGCCTTATCACAACCGTTGCATTTAATCGCCGCGAATTAGGTTACATGGTCCGCCTGACGTTGCCGCCTTACCAGATCGATGCTCCCTGCGAATTTTCGTATCGCGAAACCCTGTTCCTTGAATACAACGGTTTACCTTCTTGTTATTTCATCAACCTAACCAAAAGAAACGTTTTCTTGAGATTTTGTGAAATTAGCAACAAAGTGTCTATCTAAAAGTTTACGTGCAGAATAAATAAGAATAAGATAGAGTATAGTGTGAAGACGAATGCCAACTTCTTACCATTTAAAATTAGGTTAAGTAATTACAAGTAAAAGCAATGCCACCTCTACATGAAAAACGAAATTACTTTGCAAACAACTTAATAGAATGACAGTCGCCCCCTTTCAACCGCTGTTTCGATAGAACTGTCATTTGACGATGCCTACTGATTGATTAAATAAATCGACGAAGATATAGGAGTGCCTGGTAAGCGACGGTTATTTCGGTTTAACAATAAATGTTTGATCAATGGAGAGCATTGGGTCTATAGACTCCGGGGCAGAGGCACCGGAGATTTCGTTCTCCATTAAAAATAATTGCATCGTGTAATAAGTACTCGAGAGAAACAGAGAGAGGGAGAGAGAGAGAGAGAGAGAGAGAGAGAGAGAGAGAAGGGAAAACAGGGAGGGAACTCGATTCATCGGATTTTTAAAGTTTTTCTTAGAATGTTCGAAGCACTCGACTAACTTGAAATCTTCTTAGACGAAACGAGGGAAAGTTAAGGAACAAGGGAAATCCAATTTCAGCTCCGCGGTGTGTAATAACCAAGGAATGTCAAAATGGCGAAAATGCAGGTAACATTATGATAATTCGGCTTCTTAAATTTCTTTAAAATCTCGTTATTCAAATCTTTGTTGAATTATTAAACGATAGCAACAGTGTCAGCGAAATAATAGATCCTTAAAGACCCACCGACTAAACTACACGAATACATAGAATTCCGAGCTTCTGTATGTATCCAGAGAAGGGTCTACAAATTTATTGATCCTGAATTTATTTACATCGAATGTTCTTTCCAGCATATTGTTGCTTACATAACCGGTGGCGCACACGGTATAGGAAAAGCTGTTGCCGAGAAAATCTACTGCCAAGGTGGTAAAGTAGTGCTAGCCGACATATCCTGCACTGGAATTAAAGTTGCTGAGAGTTTGGGCGACAGAGCTTTATTTTCGTGTACCGACGTAAGTCGAGTTTGTTATAAAACTACACTCAATATCATTTCTACGGATAAGGCTCTCAGTTATGCCACATAAAATGGCATTACGATGAAAGTTCGCTTTCGACGCTCCGTTCAAAACGTTTCCGGCAGACGATCGCGCTCGCTCGTAACTTACTTTGATCTTAAACTACATCCTCTAAAACAAATCCAAAACTTACAACGTCCTTAAAACACACCCACTCCAACAACACATTTTTATTTCCACCTTTACTCTTATTTTTCTGAGGATACAACCCAAGTAGCACCGTACATCCGTCGGCTGTCCGTTTTATGTCCAGTTTATGTCCATACGTCCGACGTCCGTTGCGTACGTCCCTAGGATGTCCGATGGACTTAAATTTCGGACATCCAATTTCTGGAACGAATCTCGGGCATATTTCGGACATCTATCGGACATCCGAGTGCTACCTGGGAAATAAGCAGAAATAAATTTCACATAATAACCAAGGGAGGATATGGCGTGTATTTTTAATATTCAGTGACAAATGGATTGATGGGTCTGTTTCATAGGTGAGGGCGGAAAAGGACGTAATGGAGAGCATAAAATGCGTGAAAGAAAAATTCGGCGGGGTGAACGTGCTCGTGAATGCGGCGGGGATGGCCACCGTGTTCCCCGTGTACGACTTTAAGAAGAAAAAGCCACATTCAATGGACGCGTACAGGTGCATGTTCGACACGAACGTGTGGGGCGTTTTCAACGTGACCCGCTTAATGGCTCCCTTAATGGCAGAAAATAAACCGGATGCGCATAAACAGAGGGGTGTCATTATCAATCTCTCGAGCACGTTGGCGTATGAAGCGCCACCGGAATTTGTCGTTTACGGTGGCACGAAAGCTGCGGTCGCCGGTATGACAATGCCAATGGCCAGGGGGCTCGCACAAAAAGGAATACGAGTCGTCGGCATATGCCCCGGATTCATAGACAGTCCCATGACGGGTGAGACCATAAATTCTTATTTCTCCAGCCCCATCAACGTCCCATTTTTCTCCCTAAACACGATGATTCGGGGTTTCCTTTACATTTATAATTTACATTCTCCTATTCAGCTCCGCAAAAACCAGAAATCAAGAAAAAACACATTCAAATGATGCTCACTCCCAGACGCTACGGCTGTTGCGAGGAGGTCGCCCACCTGATTCAAGCATGCATCGAAAATCCTCTAATCAATGGAAACAATATCCGCATCGACATGGGATACAGATACAATCAGACAGACGACGGTCAAAAAGAGGACTCGAAATGTTAAATCGTCTTAAGCACGATTCGCTGTTTGATGAACGATTACTGATTTTGTTAATCTTATTGAGTTAAGCGATCGTCCAGGCAAATGTGATTGGCACGATTAATGTGCAGTGAAACAAATGCTGAACGTGCTCATTCCTGTATTTTAATATGCACCTGGTTTTCGAGTTGCCACGATTGCACGAAAATTCTGAATCCGTTAGGAAAAGCGGTGAAACATTGTCATGAAATTAAACAAATTATGTAGAATGTAAGTATTCTAGGTGGAAAGAGATATTTGGGTTTCGCGTTAGAATAGTTCCGAGTGCAAAGGATTGCTATTCGGGATGAGCAATAATAATCTGCGAGAAACTGTTAACCCTTAGGACTCGAGCCGCAGAGCCACCACTAAAAATTCATGTACCATTATTCTAAATATCGTTTAATATTAAAATAAAACTTTAAAAATTGAATGGAAATATTGTTGGTCGAAAGAAATGTTTAATTTTCGAGTTGTAATATCTCCGAGTGCAAGGGGTTAATTGGCTGAGCAGGTGTGTGTGGGGCCGAGCTGAACTATCCGAGTCGCTGCCAGTCACTCCTAACAATCTGTTCCCGGGCGTGATGAAATTGTCACCTTGCGTCCATAAAACATGAGGATATTCGAGGACGCGGGGAACGCGGTTCTCGTGTACCGCAAATCTACACGCGGAAATATGAAAGAAACTCTCGACTGTATGTAGTTCTCGCGTGGGCGTCGATGCCGATGCCTGTAGGGTTGTCGATGGAGGCTCGGTAGGTGTTGGAGAGAGTAGAGGACGCGGAGAGGAGAAAGAAACGAAGGCGAGAGGAGAAGGAGAGGAGGTGAGGCAACCGAGAGAAAACGAATGGTGCGGGAAAGGAAAGGGTCGCTCGAGCGCATATTTCCACCTTGCCGCCTCCATCGTGAGCGTTAAAATACATTTTCCAAGGAAGTGTCGTCACGGGAGGGCCTCCAGCTGCTGGTCGTGATATTCTACATGCGTAATGCTCACGCGGATATTTCCATACATAAATTTCATCCGGGAGAAAGTAGGTGGCGGCGCGGTGCGGTTGCACGTCCTCGCTGATGATGCCGTCTTCAGGACGTGCTCGAGAATCCGCTGGCTGATCGCGCGTCGAGCAACGCTTACGTCCGCTATCGTTCCTGTCGTTACGCGAGCCGTGTAAAAATGTTTCCCGGAAAACTTCCCGCCTATCCAATATTCATCGATACCGACCGGCAAACGCGAACCGATTCCCCGCTGGCTCACAGAACCGTCCGGGCAGTCGTTCTCACAGAACAGCTTCTCTTCCGATGCCAAGTTCACGCAAACTATGAAATACACGGCACTCTGACGTGAACACATACTTTTCACTCAGATCTAAACGGAAGGTGCATCGGTACAGCGTAAGAACTTTACTGGACCAAACTTGTTCCTCACATTTCACATCTGCAAGAGCCCTTAGCCCTTTGTATTCGATTGCCGATGGAAATGGATGAGGGGTTCGGCAGAGTATTTAAGCTCGGAGCTAGATTTATTATTCTACAACCTTCCTTTCCAAAATTATAACAATTTTCGAGTCACTGTAGGTGAACTTTTATCTATTCTGTCATTTACCTTGATTTACTTAGAAGAAGTTAATACTGGCAGTAAGTTAGCCCTCTGCACTCTACTGGGTATGGAAAAGGAAATGTGATCCATCAGAAATGCAACACAACCACATTATGTTTTAAATGCTTCTATATTTTCAATAATATATACGTTACAAGCCTAGTTCTGTACTGGTTTTGTACTGGTTCTTGACATCTTTCGGATTCAATTGAGAAGAGCGCGTACTCCATCGGCAACGCTATCGGACATAGCAGCCAGCAGGCTGCTGACAATGCTTCCACCAATGATCGCAGCTTCCTTCAACACAGCGGCAGCTACAGGAACACCAACAGCAAGAGCGCTCTGGGCCAGGTAGACGTACACCTGCAGGATGATGTTAACCAGATTGACAACGGATTCAGCTGGATTCACGCTGCGGATAGCGGCGCTAAGAGCAGTTTGGATAGCCTCCTCGATGGTGGATGCTCCAGCGGCGATAGCATTGATGACGAGGTGCCTGGCACGCTTGATGATGCTAGCCACTGCTGGCGATAGTTTGTTGAGAGGAGTCAGACCCGATATCTCGGGGATAGGTTTAACGATCTTGCTGAAGTCGACGGATTCCAGAGCTTTTGTCAAGTTGCGTATTTTGCTGTCGCTGATCACTTTCTCGATGCTGATGCCGCCAGAAATGGACAGTTCGATATCCCTCGCGACCCTGACGTGGGCGCTGCCTTCCTTCGTTACGTTGACTGTTTTGGGTAACGGGGGGGTTGAAGAAGATGGTTGGCCCGAAGGAGTTGGTCTGGGTCGTTCAGAAGATGGTCGGCTCGGATGAGTTGGTCTGGGTCGTTCAGATGATGGTCGGCTCGGATGAGTTGGCCTGGGTCGTTGAGATGATGGTCTGCCTGATGGAGTTGGTTTGGGTCGTTGAGACGATGGTCGGTGTTGCGGATCGGCTGGATGCGGTCGTTGGTGGGGTTTATCATTATGTTCTGGACGATGCTGCGCCGATGAATCACCTAGGTACGTCGTGCTCGGTTTAGAACTTTCTTAGGTTGGCGAGCTAACCAAGAAAAGGAGCAAACGAGCTGGGGAGGTGTTTGGGCTATCGAGAAAGATGGTACCAGGTCTTTGTTGGATAAAGCTTGTGGGAGCTAGGACTGGTACGGTTCGTATGTCTGCAAGATAGCCCAGTTTGGGTAGAATGTAACACCAAGCAGAAGAAGCTGTAGTCTGAGAATTCAACGGCGAAGATATTGTAGATGGAGTACCATAGCAGCTATGCTTATGGAATCAACAACCGGTAAAGGATGCTCAAGAAGCCAGGAGGTAAGGGGAATATTCAGGGACTATCAGAGGTTTGGGGATAATTAAAAAAGTAGCAGTCAGGTCGGCGAAAAGATCGACAAGACGAAGTGTCAGACATTTTTATGCACGTTGTCTCTTGGACGTTGATGACTGACCTGATTCCTGATTTTCAACTTTCTGCAAAACTTTGTCGGCTTCATGGGCGATTGTTTGGATCAATCGAACTTTTAATTTGGCTGGTTCCAACACGAAGTTTTTACCCAAATTAACAGCATCATGGACAACGCTCTGAGCCAGTTCGGCGATTAATTCAGGAGTGGCTGTGTTTTTCAGAACATCGTTCAAGAAAGAACTTATGTCGTTTGTTACGATTCTTGACACTTCTCCGAAGACATTGAGCGGCATCAGTGCTATCGATCCGATAGTTCCCGCGGCTTTCTCAATATCATTAACAACTCGTTCTGCGAACTGGGTGGCAATGTCCGAAGGCTTTTGGTCTTCTTCGGAAGACGAGCTAGAACTGGAAGAATCATCTCCACGGTTGATCCCCGGAATATTGCCCAAAATCGACGAGCCTGCATCGCGTCCCTGTGAAAGCCAGAATTCGTTTAATAAAAGGTAATAAAAGGTGGATAGTCCTAGTTGCATTCTAATGCATGAAAATTGAAGTGTCTTTCTAGGAAATATCGATGGTGCAGGTCCTATTCTGTCAATCTCAAACGCGTATGGTAATTTGAAAGTACCAATTCAGGATCGATATTCATTTAAGCATAGCAGTTTAAAGACTTACCGATTGCAAAGACGGAAGTGATGGGATCTGCAGAGCGCACGTGGCGCCAGCGATAGCGAGGATACACAGTACTGTTGCACGCATCTTGATTCTGCGTCTGCCGCTGCTTCTACTCGACTTCTACACCGAATTCGCTGGTATTTATACGGGAACAGCGAATGGTGGGCAATCCATTTACTAAAAACTAATGATAAGACAAATAATGAACTAGCAACTGCGTTCAGCAATTAACGGCAAACAATGACACGTGCATAACAAATGATTTCCGTAAGCATTCCGACTTCCGTAATCTATTCTCACGTTGTTAATGTTTGTTTATCAATAGACACGTAACACGTAACTAGCTCCCAACGCGTTACACACGTGCCGGGAATAATGAATGCATCCAGTTGCAGTCTGTCATCAATTTTCGTCAGAGTCGCTCACTCGACGCGAACGTCTTACTCTAATAAAGGACAGGAGTTACACGTATTCATCAATTTTTATTTCGCCACGCAAAATTTGATCTACAAGTGAAGCGATGGGGAATAGGGTTTCTTTAAGAAATGCAAATTGCGGGATTGCAAATAATCGTCCCTTAAAAATTCAGGAAAAAATTGTCGGAGGTACCGCACACCTAGAGACACTAATTAGCAAGGTGTCAATACTTTGAGAGATCGCTGCAAAGAAGATCGGGGCTCGTGCAACTTTCGCAGCAATCTGATAGATTCTTCGGTGGAAAAGGGGTTGTACGAATTGGATAGATTCCAAGGGAGAAGTCTCATGGCATCGGTTCGCGGTCCCTGTGTCGTTCCATTCATTTCGGATAGCGGCTCTCTTTCATCGTGCCGAAGATCTGAGGAATAGTTGTGAGTTTAGGGGGCGGCGAGGGGTGATCGTTCGTTCCGCTCGAGATTGCGCAAGACAACGGGGCCCACAGGGACAACAGAATCCTCGAGCAAGCGGAAACGCATCGGAAAGATTCTGTCCTGGAATTTTCTTCCCGCGGGACGCACGCACTGCAACCCATCTAGAGGAACTTTGTTCGAATCGTTGGACGGGCGAAAGTTGATCGTTGCGTAACCGTCAAGGAATACCCGGCATCGTTTACGAATCGGTGGACCGCTGACAGGAAAACTTTTCGAAGCCGGGATGCCACGTGCTCACTACCTCGTGGAAATTCCACGATCCTCCGAAGATTCCGCGTCTACATCGCTCTTACTCCTTGCTGGTGAATTCCGGTACAACTTCCGACAGGAATTTCAATTGGGAGTCGTGCCGTATTCGCGATATTCCCGGGATTAAGCGGATGAAAAATCAGAGGCGATCGCTGCGTTTCCCGAGATCAGATTTCAATTAATCTGGAGCGATCTTTGTTGCCTCGTTAGCAAGAGCGTTTTCAAGCTGTCAGTACCAAATCATTTTCTAGGGCCATTTTAATGGACGCGGTGCAATAAGTGACGCAGCTGTTGGTATCGCTTCTCACCGCTCTTCCATGCAAAGGGGATGCTAACGCACAAAAGTGTAGATTCATCCGTCTCTCGCAACTCTTACAGCTTTCTCCTTTCTCTCTAGTCTAGATGGTACTCCTTGTCAGGAATGATGTATCGATACAGATGAAACTATCGAGTACAAGCCTGTAACAATGAGTCTTCGCGTGGGCTGTAAATGAGTGCAATTTATGCGTTCGTCGCTCATGCTATCACTTTACACATACAACCTGATCGAATCTTCTATTGTTAGTTCAGCTTTAACAAATTTCTAAATTACATAGTCGATGGTTCTGGGGAGCAAATAAATTCTGAAACGATTTATCATGCCCTAACGAACCGAGAAAAGTTTAATTATGTAGAATATTTAAGAAGGAAGTTTCTGGATTGCCAGAAATAATTTCATATTTGAAGCACCGTGATTTCGTTCGGTGTTTAATTTTCGTGGCGTCATCTCGCACGAGAAAAGGTAAGGTTGGTCGCACGTGTTCCTCTTAAAAACTGCAATTCCCTTGGTGGATCTGTCAGCAGCAGCCGAGCATCTTCGCAGTGCCAAATAATATGTACAGAACAAGCGCCGTGGGACGCATAATCAGGGTCGGGCACGTGTGCCGGATTCGTGGAAGAAGGGATAGAGAAATAGGGTGGAGAGAGAGAACGAGAAGGAAAACGCGACGAGAAAGAAAACATATCTCAATCGTCGTGAGGCCTCGGGGATGATGCACACGTGTTCGTTCGACGCCCACACCCTTTCCAGGGGACGTCTCCAGCGACGCGGGGCGTCCCGACGACAATCGATGCCCGTCCCGTTCGGTATTTAATACGTTCTCGTCTGTCATCGACGGATTTGATAACGCATTGGGGCCGCCTTACACGGCTGAGGAAAAAAGAAACGGGGAAGATGGGGCGCAGGGGTTTTCTCGCGACAAGAAAAGGGTTCGCGCGTAGAAGGATGCCTTTTGATTTATGTAGTCGCGTCTGCGAAACGACGCCTAGCATCAATCATTGCTATGGAAGCGTCGACGGGGCGGGCCATCCAGCAGCCATATGCGAATCAAGGGAGGACTCGAATCGACAGCTCCGATGAATCCGCCAAAAAACAGCCCCAACGTGTCGTATCCCTTTCACGTCTTCCACTCGCCAGGCTTCGTATATTCTGCCATTCATCTTCTAATCATTTTAATTCTTTTAACGTCTTCAAATTTTATATCTGCTCAATCCATTTAAAAATTTGTCTACAAGAATTGCAAATTACATAAATTTAGCAATAGCTGCAAAAACATCAGTGATTCAACTGCGACATAAACTTGGAGTGATAGCTTGGGTGATGTTTGCGTTGCCAATCGAGAATGAGAATGATCTTGTTCAATGTTGGGAAGGTAAACTTGTCTAAACGATAACTACGATGTTTATTATCGTAGTGGACGACTTTTATTTTTTCCCGCGTTCCGATGTTGAGCTCTCCAGACTAGCGCGATTATCGCATCGCTGACGCACGTGCGTGATTGGCAGAAATTCATTTCGCGTGGTTTACATGTCGCGGAAATTGCGTGTCTGCTGCACGTAGAACCCGAGACCCTTTGTTTAGATGGCAACGTTTGTCATCGTGTGCCTCGCGTAGGCGAACCTGTCGTCGTCGTCGTCGTAGGCGGCGTCGTCGCGACGCAGACGTAAAACTACAACGGGTAGGCCAACTCCCAAGGTCGGGGATATTGGGCACAGATGCAAAGTGTCGAGATTGCTGACAGGTTTGATAATACTCGGGTTCAGCCAACCGGGTACCCAGTTGTCTTCTTAGGAGCCTAAGGGAGAATTAGGTAGCCGAACGTCTGGCACAACCAAACTATACCTACCATTTGTTTAACAGGTTTGCTATTTCATGAAAATTTCCGTACGAATATAGACACTACGTAGTTCAACGGCGTGCATCGTTAATTCTCCTAGTGACATGCTGTCACCGGACGTAGAATTTTACTACATTTTTCGAAAATGTTTCATTCTTATTTAATTCATTCTGCTATAGAATATAGTGCGAGATTTTTCGAAAAAGTTCGGATCGATTTCCGGGGGCGGAGTGCGGTTCATTACGAGTTGGACACCTGGGCCATCAATTTCGGGTGGGGCTGTCTCATCCGAAGCGCTCAGACTATTTTACGATCCATAGAACTATGCTAATACAAAGCAATCGGAGCTCGCGAGGTGACGAGATGCAACTGGCGCATGGCGTGGCGACGTCCTGTGTTTGCTGGCCAGAACGTTCGACTTCCCCCCGGCTAGAGGGATGAAGAGGCAGAGGGACGAAAGGACAGGGAGGGTGAGTTTGGACGCTGGCAACAATAGGGCGGCATAAGAACTCGTTAGAACGTATCGGCGTTACTATGGACGCAGTTGTTCCGAAGACTCTCGAGTTACATGACAATGGGGGAGGACCGGTTCGAAAGGCGAGCATCCGTTCGACAAGTTTTGGCACAAAACCGTAAAGATGGTTCCTCCTACCTCCGTTCGACTGCCGTGGAAATTGGCTGGCGTCGTCACGGGCGATCGTGTCTGGCCATTAAATTGACGTTCGGTTGAATCGGCGTGTCAGAAGCATCCGATACCGCCAGGGATCGGTTTGCTTAATATGGTAGCCAGAAAATCGGTGTGGCTTAGTTCTGCCCACCCCTCGGAAGAATCGTCACTCGATCTCTCCTTCACCTACGTGAAACGATCTTCTTCCTCTACCTACGAGAACTACCCTAACCTACCCTTGCCCGTTTCTATTCAGTGGAAATATATAACAGTCGCCCTTTTGTCGAGCACAATGTCGAGCCTTACGATCGTCCAATATTTTCCGTCAACAAACTGCACGCGTTCATCTCGTTATAAAGTCTGTTTGATCGGCAAACAGTGGCAGCGTCGATGCAGGCCGCACATGCATCGCGTGGCCGATGCATCGTGGCCGGAAACCGTTCCGAACCCTCTTCTAACACTTGATTGCGGACACCAGCCTGTTAAAACGAATGATCATTCTGGAGCGAAAGCCCGCCGGTGCGCGACCGTGAGCGCACTATTAACGCCGTCGTTCAGTGAATTCGACAGGTTATCATGTGCAATCTGCATTTTCTCCCAAGTTGCATTCATCCTCAAAGTATCTGTCAGCCATTACGAAATTATAAACTGTAGGGTTTTGATTAATTGGGGCTGTCTATCCTCAGGTGTAATGTCCTTTAGCCGAAAATTTTTACTAGGAATTACATTTCATTTCTTAGGATGATTGACATTGTGAAGGGTGTGTGCGGAAGGGCAAGGCCAGGAAAGAACGATGAACTCTAGAGTTCGAAATGCAGATTAATCGGCGACGGAGTGATTCATTTAGCAGCCGTTCTCCTTCTCTAACCGAGACCAAACAGTGGCCCCGTAATGAGATACCTTCAGCCACAATACACCCTTCATCCAAGCGGAAGAGAAACAAGAGAATAGCATTATCGGGGAAACGTACAGGCAATCTCGACCAATCAATCGCTACCGAACGTTGTATCGCTATCACCGACAAAAGCGGCAACAAGCGTAACCATGATCGCGTCGATTACGACCCTAGTGAGTATAGGCTAGTGCCCAAAGTCCAATTAGGCGGAGGAGCATACCGGCTCGTAATCCAAGGGCCCCGAAACCATCAATCCTGATTTTTCCGGTCACTGCCAGAAAAACACCCCCTGAAAACCACTATTATCTTAATTAATTTGAATGTTTCACGAGAGTACTCGCTGCACAAATTATCAATTGTAATACTATCAAAATAGGCTTCTATGTACATTTTCTTTAATTTACATTATACTAAGGAAAATCTATTTTAATGAACGAAACTACTGGTTTCCCCAGGTTTTATATATCTCATATTAACAAAATCTGTGAACGAATACAATGTCTTGTATTTTCTCTTTTTTTCCAAGAAATGCACCGATAAATATTTTAGTGTAGCAATGCAAAAATCGTAACCTACAGGAACGGTAAAGAAAAATATTTTCAGTGATTCATTTGATCGTCGATAGTTCCCGGAAGACTGGACCTGGGCACGGTTCGGCAGCAACGTATCGTGTACAGTCCTTGTGAAGTTCCACAAAGCTCAGCCGCGTGAACGCTTCATGGTCCAACTCGGAGGATTTAGACGTGTGATCCTTGATGAAGAGGTCATTGAACCTGGAGCTCGAATCACCACACGAGGATCGGCCGCTCGAGTCGGCAGTGCTCCGTTAGATAGCTTACGAGGCAGTTACCAGGCCGTTACCATGTCGATGGTGCCACTTGTCTCGAGAGGCTGCAACCTGCTTCAAACCTCACTCGCTCGAAGGAAATGGGATGGCGTCTGTACATCCTGGTTCATCAGTCGCTCGAGTGACTTTGACATGACACTGGCATTCGCTAATAATCAATTTTCGACCCCCTTGCCCTGCAAGCCACATTTTTAAACATGATCCTGCGTCATCCATCTTTGCGTACTTGCAAAGAGTTTTCTTTCTGCTTGTTCTCAAGAGTTTCTGCAAAAGCACAATAAAATGAGTAAATCATAATCATAAGTAAAACTAGTTCCGACGACAGAGTATAGACTACTGATCAGATTACTTGTTCGTAATTTTGATCAGCAAATTTCTAAAATATTTCAATTGAATCGACGCTGAAGAATGAATTTGGCTGACGTTTGATAGAGCCTGGGAAAACTAGCTCATTCCATGGAGAAATAGGAGCATCTCGCCGCTAACTGGTTGGCAGTAAATCATCGAAGATTAGAAAGGTGTGGGTGGTCGAATCGAGCGGCGATCGCGTCGTATGTTTTTATTGAGATGCAAGAAAGTAATCGGTGGTTTATGGAGGGAAGAAGAGAGGGCCAATAGGCGTGTAAGTGGAGGCGACTGCTGCACTTTGTAGATAAAACAGACTAGAGTCTAGTGCGAGCTAGATGCAGTGGTCTGACCAACCTACAGGTCCGAGACTGGAGAGCTCCTTAAATCACATGTAATCGTTTCCGACCACTCGCCGTCCGAACCCCTGGGATCAGACACCACCAGTTTAGACCAACGTGTAAGTAACCCTCGCCTCACCTTTTTCGCCTTTTTTCCCTCCTACCGTAGAGTCAATGGTAACAGCTTGCGCTCACTCTCCAGGAAGATAAATGCTCATTTAGTTTACCTTCCAACTAATGAATTTGTGACCGTATTAGCCACGGACTTGAGTTCTTCGCCCTCGTGCTCGCGAACTTGCCGGGCACCATCATTAAAACCCTAGCAGCCTAGCATATCACCCTCTGAGGATCTCCGGATCTTCCGTAGAATCAAGATGTGCATCATCCTAAATTCAAGAAATTCGAAGAATCATTCACCATTTTCACTAGCAATGTATCTTTAACTTCAAGCATCGGATCTCGCTGAGGGTTTTAATTTTTCGCCGGCGTTTCGGTGGGTAAAAGATGTCTGCCATATTTTTTATTGATAGTTAAGCGATTGATCTCGGCGGGCCACGTGTTACGCGGCGGGCTCTTTAATCCTTTCGGCGCGAAAATACGTGTAATTTCGAAGACAAATGTAACAGTAACAAAAACTGTTCGCGTTCCTCACACCCCCGCGCACGGCCGCCGGGGTTGATGCAATATGACACAGTGGTGCAGATTTTGCCCCGGGAAACGGGGAACACGTGCCAGGTGTAGTGGAAGCACAGTGCGTTGGTTGCACGATCGGTGTCATTTGCCTAGGAAATTACGGTCTTCTGTCACACTGACTAATCTACTTCGTTACACGCGACAACGTAACTCTGTCACTGGCACCGCAGGCCCGCTCTGCTTTTCGCTTCCATCTGCTCGGCGACCAACTTCGTTTAACTCATTTCCCTCTTTCCCAGTCTTCGTCCCCTTTTTGCAAAACGATCGTTGCGCAACGTTCAATTTGTACCCGGAGCTACCGGCCCAGCCGCCTCGATTACGCGAAATTTGAATAACCCGGTGCGCGAATCGGTGTTTAGAAGCCAATACGTTTTCCGAGGGAAATATTTCGCCAGCGAAATAAGCCGGATTGGGTTCGATTAACATTTTATCCATTACTGCGAACCGACACGCATTTATTCCATTGCCCTACGTTTGCTGTCTTTATTCAAGTTTCAGCACGACCAGCCAATGAAAGATATTTCGCTTCTCTGGCCAATACGGAAATTTGTCTATCTATTTATTTATTTTCTATTCGTTTCTATCCGTAGATCACCATCGATCTCTTTTTAATCAACTCTGGCGGAATCGAGATTAATTTGATTCCAGTCACAATAGCAAGTAGATTCAGCCTCCGCCCGACAAAATCGGTATAGTATTTCACGGGAGAAACGATTTTTCGCCGGCAGAAAAGGAACCGCGACGAGTCCGCGCGCCATTTCCTCGAGTTTCCACGTACGCGGCTGAGCTTTCATCCCGGTTGCGGCGAGAATAGAAAGACGAAACTTTATTTGTAACCTTATTTGCAGCCGGGGAGTAGGGAATCCCTGGGTCGAATATCGCGTCTCATCGGCAATTTGATCGGATCGTCCGAACGATTAATCTTCCCCGCGGTTGTTACGCTTTCTATTATAATCCATTAATAATATTGTCAGCGGACTATCGTTCATTCCGCTATGACGTCGTTAACCTTCCATTACGGCGACTCCGAAGATTCCGAAAATTCCTTCGCAATTTTTCGCATTTTCCATTTTCACGTCCTGCACGATGCACACGAAATTTTTCGCGAACGTATAACAACCCTGTCTTGTTTCGTGATAGATCTCCGTGATTAACCCCTAGCCGTATTTTAACGAGTCAGACTAGTGACGAAGATTTCAACAAAGTCAATATTTAATTAACAGAAAATATAAATTCTCTTTTCTTAGCTTTTTTAAACGATCGCGAATATCTTGAATTGGATTCTGCTGTTTGCGGAGGTCGAAAGCGTCCACGGTACAGATTTTGACAAGCGAATCGAGGCGGAAACGATCAATTTCGGAGCGGCTCTCCCTTATTGAGTAGAAACGGTAAATAACGAGCACACACCGTCACGAATTAGATTTATCTACGGCGCGAACATAAACGGGGCAGAAGTTGCGGAGGGTGTCTCGGTTCGGCGACTTCAGCTGATTCAGCTTTGCACCTCCGCGACGGCCGACACTTTATCATAGCTTGATATCGCATGCACACGATACTTTGGTCATTAAGATTCGACCACCGTGGGAAAAGGAAAGGCACATGACAACAGCGATCTATGGGCGAGAATCCGGTGAATCGATGACGGCCACGCGGCCGAACAGATCGCTCGTGTTCCGATGATTTGGCCCTTTAACGTTACATCAGCGTAATGGGTTTGGCCGCAATCCTATCACGGTAGAGATATCAGAGCGGTGGCTTAAAATAAGCAGAAAGTTGGCTCGGCCAGACGGAAGTATTGTAATTATGCTAATAGCTTCGGCGCTTCGAGTCTTTCTCTGATGTGGTCTAGTGCCGGACGAGTCCGGCTTAGCTGATCAAACCAACTTTTCCTTCTACTTATTAATATTACCTTGATCTTCCCTTTTTCCCCCCTTTTCCGACGGACTTTCCATCTTTCCTTTTCCCTCCGTTCGTTCTAACCCTCCATCTTTTTCCAGGTCCACTCTTCCAAACTCTGTCTTTTCCATTCGCCAAGGTAGCAACCTTCCGAGCAGAGGAAAAGTCTTCAAGGTTTCTTCATTACTTATGCTCATGCTCGGCGAGTTACCTCCGCGAGCGCGCGCACGCCGCACCGCACCGCCGCGCTGTGGAAGAAGTAACACAGGACGGGTGCTTGACCAAACAGAAACGGAGGCGGTCTGGAGCCACCGTGTACACCCGCAGAACAAGTATTCGGATTTAACGAAGTAAAAATTTGATGGTACTTTTTGCTTACTTTGCCCGCCGACTGAAATGCCTCTCGGGTAAACCGGCCGCGCACCTGGAATTCCGTTTTCAATGATTCCCTTCCTGCACACCGGGAAACTTAACCATTTCGGATCGTGTGTGCGCTGGAACTTTCTTACATTGCTGAAATGCGGGATATTAGCATGCCATGGTTCTGGAACCTCCAAACCATTATATTATACAGCGAGATCATTTTACCGTTTCGGATTGTATCTGTTACACCGAGTTGTTCTTTCGCGAGTCTCTGGTTGGAAAGTTGCCAACAACTTGGCACAAATAATGAAAATTATATATTTTTATAAATTGATTCAAATGGATTGATGGATTCTTCAGCTGGGGTGGAAAATAGTTGTACCAATATTAATAACTCGGAAGCTGTTTCTCTACGAACTCAACGTTTCCAGAGTGAAAAATCTTGAACCAAAGGGTGACATGTAAGGTCCACATTCTCAAGGGAAGTAGTTGCTGCGGATAATCTTGGCAATGTGCTCCGCATAAAGCTGAAAGATAAACCACCCCGGTTTCCCAGCTTCGTTAATACATCCCGAACGTGCGCCCCAGTTTCCCCGTGCAAAATATCGCATAATTAAATAAAATGCGAGTAGTAGAACGGCGGCGACACTTCCCGAGGAAAATCCTCTGAATCCCACCGGTTCCAGATCAGCGAACAAGAGCTCTAAGGTTCGGCGAACACCATTCCCGGAACTTTTCGAAGCAAAATATCGTTGCAGGGTCTCGCCGTATAGAGATTGGGGGAGGATATTATCTAAAGCCAGTCTGCGACCCGTCTATCGGTCCGTACGTCTCGTTGCTCCAACGAATCTTACGGATCTCCAGACAGGAGTGGGAGCTGGCCGATAGGGGATGAGACTGAATCGACGAGAGAGAGAGAGAGTGAGAAAGAGAAGTGTAGAGGGGGTGAACGGTGCAGAGGAAAGAAGTCGGCTTCCAAAGGAATATTTATCGAGTGGATATTGAAATTGATGGTCGCTACCTCAGACATGCTAATCCGACGAGCGAGCGGATTTCTGATAACGCCCGGCGACGGGCAAGAAATAACAGAAGAGTAATTCAAATCGAAGACGCGCCTCCGGCGAGATTACTTATGAGGTTTACTTACGTGCCACCGTGTCCCATCCGTCGCTTTTTCTTCGCGGGTATCGGTTAGGTCTGGGTAAAGACATTTTGTCAGAAACCGTAAGGAAACCAGTCATCCCCGCCGGCTCAACCCCCCCCAGGCAACAGGTACACACTGTTTCTAGTTCTGCTGTTGCATTAAGCGTGAAAGATCTTCGGATCTTCCGAAGTTTACTAAACCACTGACTCGCCAAAAAATTTGATTCCCTAAAGAGGACCAGGGTCACTAATCGACACAGTATCGAAGATCGCAATGTGTCTGCAGGTGTCGGAGCTCTCAGTGTTGCGATCGAGGAGGTGTAAACAGTAAACGACAAGTTTAAAAATCGCGGTGGCGTAGACCGAGTGATAACAACGCTCGAGCGTCGCGTTGCGTTGCATTACGAGAGGGTGACAGAGGTGGTACAGGGTGAACAACACCCCCGGCATCTGGGTGGCTCGCGTACGAGTAGCGGCGCGACTCGGTTACCTCGTTAAAAGTACACAACGGCCGTTTATTCGCGAGCAGATTGTGCATCGTCGTCGTAAATACCTCCGGGCGATTTTATCAGGGTGCGAGAAGCGTGGCTGCGTGTTAGGGGTTGGTGCACGGCGGGGAGACGGAGGAGGTGGAAGCGAACGAACGCGTTCCTCTCTCCACAAAAGGGTAATATTTCCGTGACGCTATTACACTTAGCGGAATAGGGGTGTGTCGAGGCTCGGGTAACTACCCAGTTAACGCAGTGGCGGCCGCGGTGTCGCGACGGTCGCCTGCGACGTCCCTACAAAAGGTTATAAAAATTCAATTAACCCTGCAGTTTTAATTAATTCCGTATTTATATGATGCGATAAACAGAAACTACCCCCGCGCGGCAGTTTCATTTAATCTCCGGGCATTGTTGCGATGGCCACTCTGGCGCGCGCCCGCGGAAACCCGATTTTCTCTGTTGTCTCTTTGTTGCGTCCACCCTCCCCCCACGCTTTTTTTCTCTCCCACTCCATCGGCAATTTTCGACGATACTTTCGATTCGCTCCTTTTCTCCGTATAGGATTTTTGAAAAATCATACCACCCACCGACTGCGTCCGTAGGAACCACCGGCACGCCGGAAATATGCAAATCTCATGTAAATGTAATTAAAAGTAGTGATGGCTGCGGATTTTCTACTATCGCCGATGGATCTGACGGCGGGCCACCGCAAAATCCTCGCCGAACCGCGGAAATTTCCTGCCCGTGATCTTGTGTAATTTCCGAATCCTCCTTTTGCCGCAAAAAAATGAATCCGACCTGGACGCCGCTATGCGTACTGGTTCCGTCATTTTCGACGCTTCTAACACATTTTACCCCACCATTTAACGTTCTCGACATCGTTATGCTCATGCACTAATTATTGACCTAGTTGCTTTTCATTTTTCAGTTCGAATAATTTCTGCAGATCGCACGAGCTGCTTCGTGTACATCGAAACACAGGTATCGATAACATTTATCGTTTCTGAGCAGCGCGTCGTAGCGTTTTCCAGGTAGAAAAGCCTCGATCCAGGAGGCTCCGCATTTAAATTCAGACACCGCAGAAAATTCCGAATGAGCCAATCGGGGTTGGCCGTCGGCTGAGACCCGTGCGATGTGTGTGGGCTTTGCGGTTGGCTGCCGGATTGGCTGGTTAATTTCACACTCCCATGATTATATAGACGAGAGACGGAGGGCATTTATATTCGCGCGCGCAAAAGAGCCGAGGGTGCCTGATTGGCTCCGATATTTAGACAATAAAAAACCTCCGACTTCCATGGTTACGTTCGTCGCCCCCCTCCCCCTATCGCATCCCCTATTCTACTTTATCTTGCTCTCTGCCATCCTGATCGCCGATTTTTACCTTTTTCCGTGCCAATGTTCCCTTTATTTCCCTTCTTCATAGGGAATCCCACTTGACTCGGTTACCACCCGCAATTATTTATTCCGTTGCTAACTTAAATAATCAAGCTATTCCGCGAATAACACTATTCTCTGTTCAGCATAATCAGTTTCCGATTATTCCGCACATTTCGAAAGCATCTGAAAGATCCTGGACCGTTTCGAGAAGATTGCTTTGCCACGTAGAGGTCTATTAAAAAGCAGGATCAGCCGAAAAGGACCCGGGGTCGAATCCGGGCGGACTCCTTTATTGACCGAGCAATTTTCGGTCGGCTCGCGAAATTACAGCGGCGCCGCGCGCATTTTCAATCTCAATAAAGCATCGACTATGCCGGGGGTGGGCCGCATAAAACCGGCGTCATCCGTCAGCAGTCAGTCGGGGTGCGTCCTCGATCATCAATATTTCCCCGGGAAAGCGTGGAGGAACGACGGAAAAACAACAGTCGGGATCGAAGGTACCTATCCCGGAAAAAATCGTTCTGTCCTCGCGCGTTCGCGTTGTCTCTGAACTATCGGCGCTAGCGGAGGCCTGTAATCGTGCAAAATTTGGAAAGGGTTGAACGGGGACGAGCTACAGGAACGCGTGGAGAGGGAGAGGGAAGGGAAAGGGAAGAGGAAAAGGGAGGGATAGGTAGGTCGGACGAGTGGCAATCCGTAGCGAAAATGCGAGTCGCGCGGGGCTCGTTTCGAACGGACCAGGACAGCGCCAGCGGCTTTTAGTGTGAAATGAATGCTTGTAATTACGACGGTGGCCGGGGAACGGGGGTTGCGGGGGGTGTGGCAGATGGGGGAGGTGGACCAACGCTGTGTGTGCCCGGTGGAAAGCGGTGAAACCGTTCGGTGGGGATAGTATTTCGGTTAGGGGCCAGAGGGAAAGAGGGACTAGAGGGGAAAACCGTTCGGCAGAGAGACGCACACTCCGTTTCGCAATGATAGACTGTGCCGATCCGCCGGTCAGTCCGCTCCATTCGTACCATGCTACCTACTACCATAATGTCCACTAATTGTAATAGCCACCCTTTGTGCACCGCTGCTGCGCTACGCTCTGCCATCCCGTTGAACCGTCGAAGACGAAAGAATCGGAACCGTGAACGCGATCCGCCTAGCCCACGGCCTAGCTCTCTGCCTTTTATTGTTACTCGCACGCATGCTACCCTCTCTCTCTCTCTCTCTCAATATATATATATATATATATATATATATATATATATATACACACACACACACATGTATATGCAATGTACGCCGTTGACTTATGTGTACACGACAGGCCCCCCGCCCTCTCTGTGCATAGTCCACCTCGCATGAAATATGCCGGCGCTTAGCTTCTGCCAGCGCGGACATGTTTGTCGAACAAATCGGAAGGAAAGAACGGATCGGGGATCGCTCGGCCTTTGCTGCCATCGCTCAGCATGATTCCACTTCCTGTGATCCTATGGCAAAGTCTACGCGTCTGGGTAAATGTTCCTTCGATCCTGATTATTGAGCAGGATCCAGAAATAGGGGTTGATTCGCATCAGAATTTTTATTGCGTTAAATCTGTGTGTGTGAAACTGAAAAATAGTAGAGGGATAAAACCCGGAGTTCTTTTTATTTTATTAATCAAACTAATTCAATTCTACGTAATATTGAAAATGACTGGTTTCGCAGTCGCAGCTAAAATAAGAGCCGCGTTTCGAAAAATGTAGAAGAGCGAGAAATTTCGCAAAAATTGGAGCTGACGGTTTTGATAAACACAGGAGATTTTTCGCAAATAGCGGGAACCCCGTTAGCAATTTGTATAATGTTATAAAAACGTTTGGACACGGGAAAAGAGGATCCCTCCGTCGAGATATATAATGCAATTAAAATGATTCAATTATAGCTGCCAAACGATCAGACTAACAGTGAAACGAACGAGAAATAAAAATTCTTTTTTTCCTTTTAAATGTGATTTGAAGTCGGCCCGGTTGCGAGAGAGGACGAGAGACCGGTGACGAGAACGTTGTGAGAACGTGTGATGACTCTGCTAGAACAAATTACAGGTGACCTGTTCTTTTGATCATTTTATCAAATTCTCTGAATTCAAAGGGTTACCGTTCACCCCGGCAGCCCTACGCCCCACCTCACCCCTTGATCAGTTAGTCTGGACTTTCACTTAATTGCTCGTTGTAGCTGTTTTCGATTCGTCCTCGTCGAGCGCGGTGCGCTATCGATCCTTCGATTTAATGAATTCGATTGCGACGGACGCGTAGTTTGTCAGCCATTGAATTATTATTTTTATCTGTCGTGTTTATTGAATAGCCAAGTATTTTGACGAAATGTGAAGTAGAGAATAGTTTTATTCTAAAAGTACCAGTGTGTATTTATTAACACTCGTTTTCAATAGCCCGGAATAAAATTGTGTACACAAGGCACATGGAAAATTAAAAGTCGAGTCAGTTCTCCTCGTTTTCTGAATAGTTCAAATTGGTTCGAACTTTTTACGCGGACGTTCTTCAAACAGGTATAGGGCATTTTGAAGGTGGGTGTGTGCATAAGTAGTTAGGTGGTCCATCGAACTTGGCGGAAGTTTGAGGCATCCGCGATAGATAACCGATTAGACGGAGAAGCAGCAAGTTTTCCGTATCGGTCCAACTACCACGAGAATTGTGGCCGAACCCCGAAATCTGCCAGCTAAGAACATTTCTGCGTAACGCGACCCATATATCTTATTCCGGATTATTAATTAAATTTGCAGCATAAAGCTGTTTCGGCCGCGGCGGTCCCTGGAAATATATTACCTCGAATCAGTGAATTAATGTAGCCACGCGGGGTTCGGAGTACACGCAAATATTTTGTCCGCGGATCAAGCCGCCGCGGCGAAGTACGAAAATAAAATGCAGAACAAGATTTATTGCGAAACTCCGGCCAATATATTTCCCTGAATTGACGTTATCTCTATGTCTCATTATACGTGTTAGTGGGCACGCGGCGCAGTTTCCTATAAATCAACGATGCATTTCCGCGACGAAACAGCCAACGGTTCCGGGTAACATAGTCGTTTTCATGGATCACAGTTTTTGCCAAATTGATCTTCATTTAATTCACACACCCGCGCGATTATTGTTTCCTCTTGACGCGTGCGCGATTTCATTCAGAAACCCGTGCTGTTAGATGTTAAAAGCTCGCGTCGACGCGAACGTCAATCATTCGGATGGTGAAAAAATAATTAAAAGAATGCAAAACAAAATTACTTTCCGAACGGCCTGATATAACGGTTTGGCGATTCTTCAAGTAAATCCGCGGGGTCGAGGAGAATTGCAAAACGAGAACTGCAATTAGAGCGGGTTGCGAATAATCCGCAGTCTCCGTGTCCCAAAATCTGGAAAAATGGCAGAACTCCAACGGGCCGCGATATTTTCGCTTTTTCCGCGGGCATTGTCGCGGATCGGGCGTTTCATGCTCGCGATCCGCGCGCGGCTTTTCCAAAGAACGATAGAAAACAGAGGTAGGAAGCGTCGATAGAGGCATGTAGGACAGGGTAATGCTCGTTACAATTATCCGAAAGAAAAATGGTGACGGAACCGCGGGTAACGAGCCACATTGATGCGCGGTAGCGATTTGTAGAGCCGCGCGGCGCGATGCGGCGCGTCGTTCTCACTCGCGCGATTGCACGTGTAATGAAATCCACCCCCGCGAGCGCGTGTTGCACGCGATCGCGGTGCACAGTGCATCGCGAATGTGTATTCACCTCGTGACGTAGGTTTTTAGAGGATTTTTCAAAGAGGCGCGACCATTATGTGGCTCCTGTACCCCTTGGTACACGTTGCAATACACGATCTCTACCTCTCTCTCTCTCCCTGTTTTTTTCTCTTTCTCGCTCGCTCTTTGCCGGCACATGCAGCGTCGATTCAAAACGCGGAAATATTTATCAGCACGGGCTGAATGCGGGATCGCAATCCAACAGACAGCCAGAGAGACGACCGATAGCAGAGCTGGGCCAGCGTCTCGTCCTTCGTCATCAGCGCCGCTCGTGCCGGGTATATTTATTTTATCGCATGAATGGATCGTTTGCTCACGAATAGAAATTGAACACTTGTAGAAAATAAAAAGAAGTCGCTCAAGTATTCAGCTTCTGGGTTGGTTTTTCGAGATCGGCTCGCTCCTATTGATTCTTCCTCCTCGTTCTCCTCCTCCTCCTCCTCCTCTGCATGAATGGGATCGATCGAATTCAATGCCCCCGGATCATCCTACGATAGGTGAATAAATTCTTCGAGCGTGAACCTATGGATCTCGATATCTAAATATTTTTCGAGTCAATTAATATTGTTCGTCGATGGATCGATTCCTTATTGGGAATATTAATTTAAATTCGTTGAACTTGAATTTTGTAAGACACAATTTAAATATGTTTGGATTAAATTAATATTGTTCTGGTACTTTGGATCTAGGACTGGCCACAGTCTCTCTCCGCTTTGAATTAATATTAGAGCACTGTTCATGAGTTATGCGACACTTTACTGTTCCACGAATGTATAAATTGTGGCAAGATATAATTTACGTAAGCTATCTTAATTATCCTTGTGCATTTCTGCACATGTAACACCAGAAATATGAGAAACTCATTCTTAAATTTGCAGAAACGAATTGGAAAATAATAAGCGACTACAGGATGTTTATGTTTTGTCGTCTTTTCATTATGTCTCATCACTATATTAAATATTCATTTTTGTGTCAAATGCTCAGAATTGAAGAGCTAATCATCAAGTGATGCCACCTACTCGACATCATAACAATTCCACAATATTATCAAGAAAGATTATCATTCTCCTTTGCTGTAACATAAATACCACAGTCACTGAAGAGCTTTTCCGGTGCTGAAATCTGGACACGCACATGGGCCGGTGATAAAGGGACACATTTGTCCATTCGATAGAACCACCGGACAGCCATAGGAATGAATTTCCCGCGCATAAACCGTTAGCATTGTCAGCAGTTTATCATCGGTCTCGGGAGCTCAGAAGTCGTTGCTTAAAACTGCATTATATGGTACGTCACGGCGGTCGTAAAGCGTTCCATGTCGACCCGTGGAAGCATAGAATATTAAGCGCGACGTAAACACGTAACTACAGTTAGGCCGGTAATAAAATGCCGATGTTGAAAAAGCGGCTGGAAAATTAACTCTCCCCTCGAACGTTCTCCTCTGATTCCAACTCCTTTTTCTTTTTTTTTAATTCAGAACACATCAATCTTCTATAAATTACGAATAATATTAAAGTAAATCGGTACAGTTATACTATTTTACAGATTCAAGCCATAAATAAGTAACAAATGAACAATTTTTAATTTTATTCTCAGACAAAACAATTTAAAGAATTAATTAAAAAATGAGAACGAAAAATATATTTATTACGATAGTAGGTAGGAATAATTTTTTTAACGAATTTTACTGGAAATTTCATCCCGATTCAGACCATGGATTTGGTTATATTTATTTAACGGTCCATTTTAAAGGATTGTTTTAAACGCAGTTCTCTTTATAAGACCTTAACCCTTGAAAAAGTGGACCCGGAACAGTTTGATGTATGACGAATGGAGTATGAAAAGGCGCGGAGTTAACAAAACGCTGCGTCCAGACGCGCAAAGAAGATCGCACCCTTGGACGTCTTCGGCCGCATTCACGCCGCAGCCTAAATTCAGTTTCGACATCGGTGCCGCCTGTATATGAATCGTGCTTTCTGGATCAGGAGTCTCCGAAGTAGTTCCGATCGAGTCACAGTTCCTCGAATCGTAGGCAATCATGGCATAGTTGCTGTATCAACGCTATTATGGTCGCAGAATATGATAAGCACGGCGGGGTATCAGCCTGTGGGTAATGGTAATTACATAGAGAGCCTCGAGGCAACAAGGGAGAGGTGGCAACAATACCCCGTGCTCCGGTGACGCAGAACTATTAGCTTCGAATCTGATACCTATAATTATACTCCTCGTGGACCCTGACCTGACTTGACTTGACAGACATAATTGAAACTCTGCGACGAAGACCGCCATCGATCGACGAGTCTTTACCGTAGAAAAATCTCTACTTGTTGCAGCTGTTCCACCAATAAACTTACCGATATCAGCTTAATTACCGGTGTCGGCTAACAATTGAAAGTTACTGCAGCTAACTAGCAATGCAATCAATTATTACAATTGACCTAATTGCCGGTATCGGCATTAACGGTACGACTGTTTTAATGTCGGCTCGATTGTTCTCCCAATAATCTGCTGACATCTTATTAATCGCTGCTGTGGTTTGATTGTTCAAACACGTTGTTGAGAACGCATTATTGTTAACATTTAAAGACTGCAGAAGATAACTATTAAAATATTACATTTGCCTGATTACCACCAGCGTGGCATGTCGTCAAATCCTATTATGAATTCAGTTTCGGAAACACAATTTGTATTCACAGGAACGCATTATACGCTGTCAGCAAAGTTTGACAGTCAACACGTTCGTATTACCATTTACTCGGGCTCAACATTTGTTACCATTTTTCTTCGTCTGTTTAATAGACTGCACGATTTTTTTTCGGATATTTGCAATTCTCGGTGAAACCTATATTATGCAGAGCTGACGTAGTTAGGTTCTCGATGACCACCAGATGTCACGGACCTAATTTTGGAAGCGGTGATCTCGCAGTTGGACATTACGGTTCGTCAGGATCGTTGTTACGGAGCAGAATCTTCGGGAAAGTTTTCCAAGTTGTCTAACTGTCGTCCAGAGAGGGTGGCTGGCGCCTCATCCTCTCAAAGGGAACCTGCTGAAGGCGTAGCAGGAACCTGGGCCCTCAGGAATTTTACAATTTCGTCTTTTTCGTGAGAACATCTACATTCGTTTGTCGGTGGACGGAAGTTTTCGAGCAATCAGCCCTGGTTTCCCACGAACAATTAGGTTCGTATCTTACGGAACTGATCGGAACGGATCCCAATCGATCCATACTCCTGTTCTTCCATTAATAAGTTATTAGACTGCTGTTGAAACATTTGCTAAACTGAGAATCCGTTAAATAATGATCTCGTTAGGCTGTGTTTCGTTCGATGCAGAAACGAGAGCCCGATAAAATGACTTGACGCGAGCAAGAGAATAACGCTGCGTTCCGTGAAGGCGTAAATAGCAATTCTATGAGGAAAAATTAGCTGTTAAGCGTCGCCGGCAAGATTGGTTTCTTAAAGAAATTTCCAGGCTGTCGGAAGTGTCTAAAAGACGCTGCATCCGGGCGATGTCTTTTTCTGCGTTTTTTCAGTGAAATCTGCTAAGACAACAATCTTGAAGAAACGACTCGTTCTTTCCGTGTCGGTGATAAAAGGAAGATCGAGTTAGTTGCAAACAGGAAGAGGTCACGAATTCACAAGAGAGAGAGACCTTGTACGTTAACAATGTGGCTCATCTGCATATGGCGAATAATTGAAACGTTTAATATCGTCACGTTGCAGCTTGTCCCTGACATTCAACAAGTGCAAGCAATTATCACATACAAAGGCGTATAGTTCATAGAGGCACATTCATCGGCACCGAAGTGTCAAGTAACTGTTCCCCTGCATTCGTATGCAGATGGACCGACGCTTGATTAAGGAATTAACTAACGCTACTTCTTCGTCCATGGAAAATTCGATCCCTCGAACTTGCTAATTCAACCATGCTGCGACCTTGCAGCTCACCTGCAAATAATTATGCAGCAGTTGGTCCACATAGTGGCAGCAGCCACGTCACAGTGTCTCCTTCATTTTCTCGCTCGACTTTTTCAATTTTTACAACTTCCAGAACCTTCTTTGCTGAATTATCAAAATTTTAATAAAATAAAATACAAAATTTTATGCATGCTGTGTACATATGAATCACACAGATACTATAACATTTTAACTTGATCACCCTTCAAGGTACTCACCACCCCTGTTTGACCACCCCAGCACGCTTATTTTTCACTGCTTAGGGCTCCCCTAAGCTGATCTTACGTCAAGTCTGAAGAATATGGCACAACGTCCTCGGAATATAAATATATGATACTAAAAAATTCAACTTGATCTAGTCAACGAAAAAAGTCTGAAGCACTCTAGAAAAGGATTAAATGGAATCGAAAGAATATCGTTCGCACAGTTACTTTCGCGGTGCGTCTTTGTGGTAAATGGTTGAGTGGAGAATCTTTCGACCACTCATCGACCAAATCCCTTTCGCGGGAACGAAAGCGTTCCGGTGTTGAACAATTCCCTTTTATCGTCGTTGAATATTCATATGGATAAATGGGATTCCTGTTTGGCGCGAAGAAGCGAGGAGCTCGAGAATAAGTTGGCCCTGGGATGTTCCCCGAAACAGACGTTTTCTCGCGTGCGCGTTCAACGGGTCTCTCTCTCTCTCTCGAGTTTAATTTCTTAGCGAGGGGCCAACCAGTCGCTGGAATCAGCCCGGTAGAATTAACCTGTCAGGTGTTCGTCGGTGGAAGGTAACGCGGTCAGATAAGCGGACAGAAAAATGTTTCGCTATTTCTGTGCAACCGGCCCTGGCTGGCCGATAATAAACGCGCGCGAGCCCGAGCACTGCTACGAAATGCAACACGTAACTTGATAATTCTTGTCCAGGGGGAGCTGCGATAATCTATACCGCCAGTGTGTATCTGCACTTTTGTAAACGATCGTGGCCAAGAGACTTATTATTTACTTACACGACAGACCACTATTAAAAAGAGAAACGAGCCTCGTTAAGATACGCTTTTCGCGCCAAGAAACGCTACCTTCGCTCGAAGTCCTGCTTGTCTTGCCTCGAATTACCTTTCCCAGACTCCCGACTATCTATTTATCACCTCTGATCACTATACCAATCTCTAAGACGTTCGGAATTTTTCTATACTAACTTCATTTCTTCATTCGCGAAATGGAGCTCATGAACTCGCGGGATATTTTTCGAAAATGTATTCATGCCAGGTCTGTATCGATACAGGTGACCGATGGTTTCGGGACGCCGCGCCGAGCGTGCATGCTCTCTAGGTAGTTCCTGGTGCTAGCCGATCAATCTTTCGACGACTTTCCGCCGCGAGTGATTGTATTTCACGCGTCGTTTGCCCTTCTCATTTATCGTTGACTCGGATCTGCCCTCCTTAGAGCCGAGAGAGAACCATCCACCGAGCGAATTAACGCGCTCGCCTAACCCCCGTTAGGCTTGTTGTATCGGCGATCGACTTTCGTTCCCTCTGGACGCTTCACTGTTGCGTCGCTCTATTCCCACTACCTCTCTCTCTCTCATATCTCTCGGCTATCATTCCGTCCGATTAAACATGGACCCTGGAGACTTTCAAGTTCTCGAGTGGGGTGCGAGGATGCCACAGAGACAGAGAGATCGAGAAAGGGTTCGGAGAAACCGGGTCGTTTCGTTACGGACAACGCTCAAATTGACGGGGTGGTACAGACAATAGTTCAAGACTCACGGTTCGCCGAACACTAATATAAATGCAAATCGACTGTTACACACTTCTGAATGTCTCGTAAAACAAACTGCACGCCGAGGTCGTTCCGAACGGAGGTTCGCAGCGCGGTTGGTGGGAGGTCGTTAATGATCGGTTTCGTCGACCTAGTCCTGACTATTTGTCGGAGCTAGTGTTTGCCGAGCACTGATGCCGCCGTGTTGCGATAAAATGGTCATCGGGCATTAGCATTATTGACTCAGTATTGTTTGTCCAACCCGCTCTCGATTTTTTAAGAAAATATCCAGAACCGTCTGCCGAATTAATCAGGAATTAATTCCTCCGTTTCTGATCGCGCTGTGCAGTTTTTAAACCTGAATTTATCACGACTGTGTTCGCGAATAAATTCATTCTTCGATATCTACAGGTTTGTAAAGGTGTCGTCAGTTGTGTTTTCTCATTGTTCATCAGCAAATAATATTCTATTTTGTAAATCACAGTGCACGCAGCTTTTACCGTTTCCAATTGCAGCCACCCATTTTTGCCATAAATGCATTTGCAGTCTAATGACGTCAGCCGACGACGTCGCAAAAAGAGAAAATGAGGGTTTGGCGAGAAAGCTTGTCCAGCATTAAATTGTCTGTATAAGGGCAAGGTGTTTAGGGATGTCCGCCACGTATCAAATCCGGGCTTGTGCCTTAATTAAATTTAATTAAAAATTCATCCGCAATACCGCGTCGCGGAATTGCCGACGTTTCAGCGGGAACGCGCGGGAATATTAACGTAACGTTTTCGCAGCAATTAGGAGGCGCGGCGCGACTCTAAAAAGAAATTACGTTTCGCGTGTCATTAATATCTGCTTTAATCGGCCGCCGCCACGCCGCGCCGCCGAGCAGTTGCCTGCGCGCCATGCCGGAAACGTACGATTCGGATAGTCCTTAAGGATATTTGTTGGATCGTAAGCAACCAAGGAATCCGGCAGAATGGGCGGCGGTTGCAGCAACCGTCGGTCTATAAAGCAACGGGAGGATGTAGCCTCGCGTAATTGCGAGGAAACATCCCCTGCCTAACCTTAACTCGGCCCGCCTTACCACCGCGCCTTAAACCAACCCCTCCGACTATCTGCCTCGCGTTCGCGCCCCCACAGACTATAGTCTTTTTCATGAGTGATATACGAACGTTTCATAAAACGTGTTTTTAGTGGCTGCTTACGCGGCTGGATTATTCGCCCAAATTATTCCCGCCCCCTTATTAATACCACTCTCGCCCCATCGAGCGCAATTAATTGCCGCTTATTACGTCTCGCCAAGATATCCCGCTTAAACAAGATTATTCTCGACAGAAATAAGACTTCATATTTTCTCAACATCCTATCTTCGTTTTTTAACTAACAAAGTTCACTGTAAATGACTCGCATATAGTATTTGCAATTTCAAACGTAAACAAACATCCCGACTACAGTAGCTAATATTCATTTTGCATTTAGCTATCTATTTTAGTGAATAAAGATTTATTTATGTTCGAATGATATAAAGCTCCATGTCAAGTCGATAGCACATTGCGAGAAAGAAACTCGTAAAAATGATGTGGGAGGTTCGAAGCACGCTAAATACAGTATTATTCGAGCATGGGAGTGGTAGAAGCGAAAAGGGAACGTAGGAAAGTGGAATGCCAAGGAAGAAAGTGGCTTCTCACGCGAACGTCGGCCAATCTATGGAGATGAAGTTTTCCGGGACATTGTTTGGCGAGTCTCTCGGACCCGGAAACGGCAATGAGACGCTCTGCATTTTTTTCTTCCCGTTCGTTTTTCAGCCCCCGTGAAGCCGCTGGTAGTTCCTCCGAATTCCTAGAAAAACGAGTTATCCCCCTTTTCGACGTATCTCGCTTAAGCTCGAAATCCGCTTGTTTATACAAACTAAGGTACGGTCTTGCCGGCTGGTTGAAGAGGGTTGGAGAGGGATGGAGAGGGATGAGGCGAGGAGCCAGGGTTCAACCGGATCGAACGAGGACAGTGGAAAAGACGAGGAAAATTCTTGCGCGGATGCATGGTCCGTACAATTTCACCCCTAACCGGTAAACTTTTCTTTTTAGTCCGACAAGCCTCTTATTGTGAGAGACAATTCTAAGAACTGGTGCTCTTTCCTAGCCCTCGCCCGTTCTGCTTAGTTTCGCCCTCTTTCCCTCTTTCCTCGTCCTTCTTCAGCGCGTGATTCGCGAGCTTCTCGCTCTGCCGTCTCGTTTTCGGTAGGCTCGAACTCATCTTCCTCCGGCGGGCTTCATCTTCTTTTCCTACTCTTTTCGGATCCCGGTTTTCCCTGGCGCGGGGGACAACCCCTACTCTGGATCAGCGTGATCGCTACCTCAAAATTTTCCGAGAGCTGAGAGGAAGAATTCTCGACAGTCAGAATTAACCCTGATTTTATTTTCAGTAGAAAAATGCACCACTTAACTTTCCTTCTAAATTAATTAATAAAACTTGGTCAAAGAATCGCGTCCCCTTAGAAAGCGAAGAGCGAGTTTGTTCTTTGAAAATGGACACTGCGGTAAGTATGGAATAAGATTGAAGGCATAAATTAAGTGAGAAGTGTGTTAAATTGTCGCAAGGGTCGTAAGGGGAGGGGGCGAATAAAATGGAGCACGGCGATGCGACGAATGGCAGAAGCTTGTCCAGAGAGCTTGGTTTGTTGTTTTATAATTTAATTTGCAATTTGTAATTCAAATGGGGTACACATTCTCCTCGGCAGTAAATGCCCAGATAAGGGTAGTTTCGTCCCTGGCCGTTCATAATTGGTTAAATAAAGACCGCTGGTTCTCGGGGCTCATACAACTTTATGGGTGCAATTTTAATGAAACAAGTTGCAAGTTTGAGAAAAAGTACCCACCACCGCACCGGCCTGCTGGCTGGTCTGCGCACCACCGAGGAAAGGATTCAGAACTCCGAGGAGGAATCGTTGGCTAGAAACTTAGAAAAGAAACTTACATGTTGGTCAAATAAAATGGAACTTCAGCGAACCGTTAAGTCTATTACGTGGTGTCCGCTTCCTAACGACCGTCCCGGATTCCTTAGGAAGCAATAACGAGTTATAGTTTGTTGCAATAAATCTCGGCCCTATCAAAAGTTCCCGGCTTTTAAAGCTTACATGCCTAAATGCTCCTCCTGTGAAGATTCCTCCACAAAACTCGTTAATTCTATCCAACGTTGCTCTTGAATTCTTTAAAATACTTCATCGCGGGGTTAATTCAAGATCTTCTTTCCGGAACAACAAGCTCTATTTATTTAAAAGTGGTTGCTACAAAATCGTGACAAGATTGCAAGCAGAAGGCAATTGAACATCCTCGAATAATAAATCCTTGAAAATTGCAGTCGCATTTGTTTGTGCAAACAATTCTGGGTCGCGGACGATAGTTGCGGAAGAATCTCGGTATTTTTTGGAAAAGGAGGTAGAACAGTCGGTATGCAGACAACGTGCGAGGTGAAAAATAATGAACGTTGCGATCTCATATCAGCGAGTAGCGGAGGAAATCCGGAGAAAACGAAGGTGAAAGAGTGAAACTGAAAAGCAACGGAGCGCGCGCGGCACAGCTGGCACAGCAGAGCAGAGCGGTGCAGAGCAGAGCAGAGCAGAGCGTAGACCACCTTGTCGTTATTTATGGGGTTTACGGGGTTCGGTCAACCGCAAGGGCAGCTGAAGGCACTGCGCCCTTGAGGACCGGGGTAGTCCTCTCGCGAGTCGAGACTGTTGCCAAGTGCGAGAACCGAGAAGGCGTTGCTGTTTGCTATCTCGCCGCGAAGATCCGACCTCCCCGAGAGCATACGTTTACGTATATTGTTGGCCTGCGGTCGCATTCCCTGGTCCCATCATCTCCCGCTGAAACAATGAGTTTAACACCCAAAGCTTCTCAAGGGAACTTACCGTTTACCTGTTTAACGTAATACGAACATCAACAACCGCTGCGACCGCTAATGAACGGGCCAACGTGTCGTTAACAAGTCCCCGTCCGTCCACCTTCTTCTTAAAACGCACTCGTAAAAAATTTACCGCACGCGCCACTCTTCAAGCTCCAAGCTCTACAGCTACCTCCATTAAATCTGAAAACACTCGGCTTTCAGCTGATATAATTTATTCCTGTTTCCGACTATTCGTTTCGTCACGTTTTAAAAAAATTAATTGGATTAAACGGCGTTGTGCTTAATGAAAATTAGTTTCTAGAGGTTGCACTCGTAGAGGGTAGTAGGATTTCTAATAATTTTCCACGATTTCGATGGATTTTTGGAAATCGGTCTAGAACAGAAATTCTGCTGGGAAAGTTCGTCCGACTAATCGCCGGGTGTATGCAGGTATAATCGAAGTAAGTTTCGGAAGCTCTAGACCGTTCGGCGGCGCGTGAAACGACGCGACGGTGGTATGGCGCGGAACGATTAGTTTCTCGTTCATTTTCGAAAAGGCATTCGCTCACTGGAACACGGTACATTTTTCGCCGCATATGGCGGCATGGTTTCGCGCAACACCTGCGCTGGCAATACGTTAATGTGTCAAATTGATGGACCCCTTCGTAATTAATAGAGGAGACTCCAGAACCGGCGACCACCGCGCGGCTTGGTCGAGGAACGGGGCTCTGGATATATGGGGGGCGGGGGTGCGCTGTATGGGGGTGTGGCGAGAACAGAGGGGAAAGGCACGCGAGAGATTTGCAACCTGGCGTGGACCGATTTAAAACTGGCAACCGGCACATAGTAGGCGGTCGCTAATTGATACGTGACCATTAATTACTATGTCATTTTCGTAGAGCTCTGTTGCTGGCTGCGCACGTGCTTCTGACAAGAGTCTAGCTCCGTTCCCATGCACCGGAAACGATGGCGAAGAAAGGAGCTAAAAAATATTGGAAAGGAAAGACATTCTAATTGATCCGATGGTATCAAATATTATTTAAAATAGATTCAAAACAATTCTTTCAATAATCTGTCTTCTTTCTAGAAATTAATAGAAAATATTGATTCACAGGATAATGTTAATACATTTATAACCATGCACGAGCCAAATTAATTGAAGATCGTGTAGAGCCAAGATTGGATAGTATGCAGAAACGGGCAGAAAGCGAGAGCAGGGTCGAGTGATCTCGTCGCTTCAACATTTTTGTCTAATTGCTTCCAGAAAAGCGGCCTCGACGGCGTGGCGCGACTTGAAACTGCAACAGTTGCACGGGCCACCCTGTACATAAACGTTGCGCACACAACGGGCCACGTTGGCGGAGCACGTAATATGCAAGTCAAGTGCTCGTGACTACGTTCTGCTTTTATGTACGAGCTAGGCGGGGGTGCTAAGCTTGTGAAACGTCACCCTGTACAGTCGCCGCAACCACTCGAATTAATCGTGGCGCGTTGCGAAAATAATTATTGTTCGTCGCTTGCCTCGTGTGCGAGCCGCGATAATTAGCGTTTACATGTCGCCCGCTGAAACATTTACGCCGCTTACGTTTCTTTCCTCTGCGTGTACGCGATGATAACCTTAGTGTTGGAAACTTGCTCTGTCTCTCTCTCTCTCATTCTCTCTTTCTCTGCGATGATATCGTTGTCATCACTTAGATACTGTGCAACTTCTACCGTCTTGTCCGCGAGTAGACTGTGAATTTTATGCATTTACTATCAAATGGATTGCTGCAATTTAAAATAGGAAGAGAGTTGAGATAATTTTAAGAGGTATACTTTTGAAATAATGTGAAAACAGTGAAACACTTGGCACATAAAGATACTAATGCGTCAGAGTGTTCGACAGCCGATTGTCTCTCGCATGGACGAACTTAATTCGAACAGCGATTCTCGCTGCAACGTTCAGACAAGATGGCGATTGGTCTTCTGAATAGGTAATCAGCGTGGTCTGTAAAGAAATTACAGTGGTGCACGGAAGAGTATTTTCTCGACGTGATACGCCTCCGAATGATCGTGAAATGATTTCGAACGGTGACGTCGAACGGGGCCGAGTAGTTTTGTTCTGGAGGCGGGTACGTCCGCGGAATCTTCCGGGTGTCTGGTCCAGCTTGGCGGGTTAAGAACGACCCGGTTAGCATTAGGAATCTCCATAACTTAACGCGGCTGGACAATATGGACAATCAAGCTGGTTTACGGTACGTTGGCCAACGGAGTCCGGCCCCCGGTGGCTCCGGGGGTAGATATTCGGGGAGACGAGGTGCGGTCAAGACGTGATCAGCAGCCGAAAGAAGCTGCGACAGTTACCGGGGGACGGGGCCGTCTTTTGCCGAGCGTTACGGAAACCTAGATTAGTCATGGTAGAGTGGGATCAAAAAAGGCGACCGTTTTCGACCGAGACCATCCGCTCGAGCGGATGTCATTGAACCTTAACCGAGGGGAGGGGGCTGGTTGCAGAGGCGTCGAGAGACGTCCGGACGCGTCCAGGGAACCTGGCCTGGAATCTACGAATTCTGGACACGATCGGTCACCTGGAGCGAATTGCACTTACGTCGTACTTTGTTAGGATGACCCGCGAATTTTTAAAGTCATTACGACGGCCGATCCGTGACTACCGGCCAAATTCGGTTCGTTCTTCGATATCTGTTTATTAGCGTTTTACACGCTAGACGTATGTTAATTGGGCAGATGTGCAGATTTTAGTCCATGATGAATATACTATTTTTATTCAGTCTATTTTTGTTAAAGTGAAACAAAACCACTGTACTGGTGCACTATAAATATAAGTTTATTTACACGCATACATTCATACTTCATGTCCAAAAATTTTCAACACTGAAACTATCGGTACCAAAGTAGGAATGAAGGAGGAAAGGGAAAGGAGGAAAGAAATTAGTTGAAAATGAAAGGAACATAGGAATGATGTCTAACGAGGGATTAATTCTTAGCGGTCGTTAAAGGGGTCAAGCGAGCATAAAAATGTTGACGTGTCCATAAACAAGGAAGTTGTCGGTGCAGTGGAATGCGCGAGGATTTATGAAACGGTTAGACGACGTCGACGCGACGGTACGTTCCACTTTGTAGTCGGCCAAGCACTGTCAACATTTTTCCCGTGGAGCCGGCGGATGATAAATTACACATTCGGCGTGAAGAACAACGGTCGCTTAGAGGCCGGCTGGTTGACATCCTTTTATCAAGCACGATGGCTCGTTTAGGAATGAGGCAGCGAAGCAGGAGCCTCATGGATGAACGACGACGGAGCACGCAATAAAGGGGTAGTGTCGCGAGATAATTGGAAGCTACCGCTGTCCTAGACGGACGTAAAGACGAGGAAGAGATTCTAATGCAACTCCCGACGTGTCTGTTCGCTCGCACGTTCTCCCGGTCTGCCCGTCGTTATTGCCTCGGCGATTTACGGGAGTGGCGTGGCAGCCCTGTTACATCCTAACAGAATGGTTAATCTGCTATCTTCAACGTGTCGATCGAGCTTTCCCTCGTAATACCCTCGGCCCTTGACGGGTCCCCCTGTCACGAAAGTCAAAAGACATTTTCATCGTGGAAGATGTGCACGCTTCTTTAATCTTTCACCATTTCTAGACTGAGGAAAATATAAAATTATATAACAATTGGTGTCGTAAGAATGAAATGGAACTTAACATTAAGAAATGCCATGTTATGCGGTCGTCTCGTAGGTCTGTACCTTTCATATATCCTTACCATCTCAATGACATTATTCTCTCCTCAATAAATGAGGTAAAGGATTTAGGAATTCATTTCTCCTCTACCTTAAACTTTTCTAACCATATTTATCATATTGTAAACTCCGCCTCCAGAACACTTGGTTTCATACTTCGTTTTTCCAATGATTTTCACTCAACCCGCACACTTAGATTGCTATTTGTTGCCCTCGTTCGTCCGCTATTGGAATATGCATCAATTATATGGTCTCCGAAAAGCGCTAAGTACGAAATCATGCTCGAGAGAGTGCAACATAAATTTCTCAGGTTTTGTTCATACAAACTAAATAATCCAATGTCATTCTCTGATCATGATTACTCCGCAATAATAACTAAAATGAACCTTGAACCATTATCCGCTCGAAGAATAATATCCTAACAGAGCTTTATTTTTAATTTAATTAATAATCATATTGATTGTTCTTCTCTACTTGCGCAAATCAATTTTTATATACCGGAACGTGAACTGAGAACTAGAGCGGGTTTTCAAACATTTCAAGCGAAATCTACTTATGGTTTAATTAATCCAATGAATCGCATTATAGCTAAATCACGCACTATTTATAACAATATTGATTTTTTCTTTGAATCTTTGGAAAATTTTAAAATGCAACTACGCAGTGATTATATGAGAATATCTATCGATTGTACCAATAATATTTTGTCCTTTTTTTTTTTTTTAACGTCTTGTATCCTTCTCTTTTTTTCTGTTTTTTCTTTCTTTACTTTGTAAATACTTATGTAAAAAAGGGCTTCTGCCCGTCTACAATAAATAATAATAATAATAATAATATTCCTACGATGCAGATTTGATAAAACAAAGATTTTCCACCTTGCATATAATTGCCAGCCATAATTGTTAGTAATTTTGTTCTGTTCTCTCAACAGCGGACATCCGATGCATTTGAAATGCAGAAAGTTAAAGATAAAGAGAGCGATCCTCGCTATTGTGTGTGTATCTGGCGATAAAATGATCAACCAGAATGCTCGGAGGAGTTCCCGGAGGAGCGAGAATGGAAGAATTTTCCAGCAGAAGAGCTTCTTTCCCGTTAACTGGGTAAATCAGGGCCGTAATAGCAGGAACGCGGGCAAGAAACGTAAACGCATCCTTTAACGCCTCCGATAAAAACACAATGGCCATCGTTGCCGGTCGATTGACCGCACTTAGAGGAGCCAGGAGAGAACTGTTCACGAACTTCGGCCGTCGTTGTTAATGCCGGCCCGGGGATGAAATGGCGTGGGGGTTAGGCGCGTCCGATTAAGGGGATGCAACCCAACATCTCTTTTCCCATCTTTTTTTCTTCTTCTTCTTCTTCTCTGTTCTCTCGCTGCACAGAAAAGACACAATAGTTTTAGCTTCGACAATCGGTTGATTGGGAAGAATTACGAGACGATTGTTCGAGCGGGCGCGCGCGATGGCGCTGTTTAGCAAAGTGGATGTGTCGGAAAGGAGCGTAAACGGGAGCACAGGAGGGTGCTAACGAGGGCCAGAAGACTGGCTGTCCTCTTCCGACTGCCTTCGTCCTGCACCCTTCTTACCGACAGCACGGTTCACAGTCATTCACAGAGGAGACGAACGTCATTTGGCTCGAAAGGTCCCCGGAAAATCCACTCGAACCGTCCCTTTTGCTTCTATGCCACGTTTCTTGCTTGAAAATCGAGCCCCGCGCGTTCCGTATCGCTCGAACCCTCTTCCTAAAGATCCTCATAAATTCCAGGTGGTAATCGAGCTGCAGAAAAATAACACGAAGTGTACTCGTCTTTCCTGCGACGTCTTCGAAGCCCTCTTTATTCTTATCACGCGTGGACAGCGTGAATTTGTGCTTTACAGTGACCGATCTGTAAGTCAACACTTTGAAAATTGTCTTTAGACCTATCTTGAGAACTTGGACATTCGGTTGCCAATTCCAGAACCGATTTCAGTGTCGTCATTCGAGAATTAAAAAGCAGTGGGGGAGCAGATAATTGTGGCCGGGAAGGTAGAGGTAGCGTATGTTTAAAAACAATGTTCCGAACTGGCTTCGTTTAAGTACTATTGTTTTCCCGGCCGCTCGTTCCCGTCCGTATTAAAATATGGGAAGAAAAGAACAGGAGAGTTAGGAATTGGCCATTGATAAAGTTCCACGAAGGGAAACTCGGCCCTGAGTTCTGGGATCGATTCGGAATCAGGATCGAGATCGTTGGCATGGGAAAACGGGTAGCAACCTCTATTTTCTTGACCCTTCCAGGAGTCACGTCCGTTCTCGGGCAATTTTATCGGACAGTCGGGCCAGCCGACTGGCATTTAATCTCGCGATAATCATTAAGGCCGGGGCCACTCGATGCTAAAATTTCCTCATAAAGACCTCTTAGTTCTAAATCACTCGGTTCTTTTCTGGTCGAGTGTCATTCGGATGGAAGACTGGTAATCCTATCGTAATAAAACCGTTCATAACGTTCGGCTAAATATCCACGACCGCCGTTAATAACTTCCGGCATTGAAAATTCCCTAGTCGCCCGGTGAAACCGCTGCTGACCCGATCGTGCCAACTTCGTTTCTCGCGATAGCGTCTTCGATTATCGAATTCGAGCTACGTTTCGAATCAAGAAGTCTCTTAATACCACGTTCGACGGTTCTAATCCCGAAAATCAATCCCATGAAATTTTATCTAGATGTCGCGACAAATTCATGGTAAGGAAGTTAATAAATTAGAATTGTTAAAGTTTGTCGAAGGATGGTAAAGCAATGTGTATTCCTCTGAAGAGAAGGAGGGAAGACGGCGCACTCTTTAAGTCAGGGGTGACCTAAAGATTCCCATCGATATTAAAGTCAAATAACGCGATGCCACTTACGCAGGCTTATTTGCATTTAAATGAAATTTTCCGGTTTAGTTTTTCGTCGTGGATCCGCGCGTCTCGTTCACCGGGATAAATTGAATTTGTCTTTTGGCTACCAATAAGTATTTCAATAATCATTACGTTTTTCAATTCTACAGTCAAGTATACAGAATCATTTCTTTTTATAATTAGTTATGTAGGTAATTAGGTTCAGCAATTATTATTATTGCTTGCTCTAGCAGATTGGTTACTTAAATCCATTAACTAAATAAAATACAATAATAAATAAAGAATTCTCTGTAATTTTAAATTGAATATCATCAATATACTGTGTCGAAAATCGTAATGAATATTTAGTTGAAAGGGTATACTCTAGCGGAACGGATTATAATCAGGATAATTTATTCGATAAGCAAATAAGCAAATATGTGGAGAGACAACGGGATCGGCCAACAGTCCTAAATGAAAATTTCAAGAACCAAGCCCGTTTGCTAACCTTTCGATCATCGGGATCACCAGATCCATACCAAATTCTCTCATGGGTGGATACGTGTGTATGTGTGTGTACGTGGGAGGGTCGTTCACACGATCAACGAGCGGTTAACGCACGCGATCCATCTTGAATAATTAAGCAGCGTGGTCACGTTGATAAAAGTATTCCATTATGCGAGTTGTCCGCCATTCCACGCCGAATCTCTTCCATGGTAATGGGAGTTTCTCGTTTGCGAGGTTTATTCCAAATGCATTGGTCGATTTGCGGTGTCCCGGAGACTATAGCCGAGTCTTACGGATTAATTACAGATTAATTACTGGATTAAGAGCGTTTTATTAACAGCGAAGCGAACAGAAATATAACGGATTACGCAAACAACTCGTCGAACGAAAATTAGCATTTTGATCGCTTTTTCCGACCGTTTGATTGAAAATAATACCCTTAAATACCACGTACACACCGCCAATCTTTATACAGTACTCGAACTCCGTATATTTCGTTTTATATGCTTCTACGTTCCGATTGTTTTCTTTTTTCACTATTTCGTCAGGAGAATAAATTAGCGAACGATAATTCATCGTAACGGTGGCGATTTAATAAATCCATCACTGTAAATTTTAACACTTTGCGGATCGGAGCGCTGAATTTATGTTTCTACGCAACACTGTGCGGTATAGTTTCTCGCGTGGTCGAGTTATTTATAGATGTAATTTACTGTATTTTAAGTTGAATAGAAACATACGCCTCGACGACGCGAAATTATGTTTGTACAAAACAGTATTTCAACGGCTCAATTTATTCTTTGAAAAATCATTGATGGCCAAAGAAATATCCTAAAATACTGAATATCTGATTATTTCGTGGTTCCTGGTCAATGAAGTTGAGAAGAATTGTAGCGTCAGCAGAATTTCTTGAAATTTCGCGAGTTTCGAATTTTCCGGTCGTAACGACGTTCCGGGCAGCAACGTCGAGTGACAATCGACTTATTCCGGAAGCTGAGGAGGACAGGGTTCCGTGCAACATCCAACCGGAAATGCAGGCAGTCCTAATACATAGTCAAAGGAAGCGTAACACGTGACGCAGTTGGAACAAGGGGAGTTTGAACCTGACCATCATGCGAGCCGGGTTTTAGGCTTAACCCAATTGAGGCGAGACGGCCACTGTCTGGTGTTGCGACGGTGGTCCGTAAATAACCAGGTTTCCTGACTTCCAGGACATCAGCACCGGACCCTTTTACCTGAACGTTCCTGAAATTTATTGTTTCCCAGCTGAATGAGAAATATTCCGGCCGGTCGACGTCGCTCCGGCCCTCGTTTACATAAAGATCCAAGGGGCCTCCGATGTATGCGCCGTCGAGTAAACAAACTTTCAATTGTTGCATACGTATGAGCCATTTGACACGCTATCTTCCTCGAATCGGACGCACAGTTAGAGCCTTTTCACACGAAACGCTCGGTCCTCCACCGATGTCGCATTTTAACCATGCGAAAACGCACTGTTCACTGTTCAACCCCTACCTCAACATTTTACATGTATACAGGGTGATTCTGAGAACTGGGACAAGTCACTGCTCTTTTTTTTAACTGAAAATAGAAGATAATGACACAGGAAAAAATCATATGCACCAGCAACGTGCAGTTGCACTTCATCCGTTAGTGCAACAAATTTTTTTTCGTATAACAATACTAACCCAATTTCATAAAATCCTTCTATACATCATCCATTTCTCGAAAAAAAATTTTTACCATGTAGATGGGAATTTTTTGCAAATGTGCGTATTCGTGCGCAGTTGATTGGCCATTTCGGATACGCAACGTAAGGAGAAAGTCTTCTCCGTTAACGAATGGATCAGCGAATCGGAATATCGAGCCGCGGAGAACAAATAAGGGTGCGCTTTGACGTCGTCTCGGAATGAGTGAAAATGGGAATGGAAAATCTCGTCGGCCGCGTGTTTGAGAGAGGAAACCTCGACGATTATGTCGATAATTGCGTTCCCGTCCTCGGATGACGTCGGCAACTGGCACAAACTGTGGGATCTCCCGCGGTGGCATATAACGCGAAAGCTTTTGATGTACGAAGAGGGACCAGACGATGATGCGGTAATTCACGGAAATAGATCTGCCACGGCGTTTAAGTATGACATCGTCGAGAGATCCTTTTTGATGCAATAACGATCGCTTTCGCCACCGCCGCCGTCGCATCGCGCGCCGGTTACTTGGACGCCGACACGGCAGGATGGAGCACGCGAAGATGCGGCAAAGTATCCGCGAGAGTACGAAATGTGGATGCGAAATTTAATTTCGCGATCGTTAATTTCCCAACTCGGTAACTCCAGGATAATCTAATCGAAGCGTGGAGCCTTAAGTTTCTGACGCGCTTATTAATTAGCGTCGAACAACTCTTATGTAAGTTAATTGCAAATCACTTCGCCTGACGGCGGAAGCCCTCCAAAAAGATTTCCTCGTCGCTGGTCGCGAGCAAATTAAATTCCCATCTGCTAATACCTGTGAAATTATTCAACGATTACACCACACGGGAAAAATAATTATTCATTTCTATTCCTACCCCGAACCAGTCGAAATCACTGCCACTGTTTTTTTTTTCTGTCGCAATTACCGAAATTATAAAATGGTCTTCTCAATTTAATTTATTGCTCGGTAGTCTCAAGAAAATCATTTTAACAATTATGCAAGTGCGGTTTAACGCCCGTAATAGTTCTGGAAGCAAATGGATCGTTATCGGGAGCTTTAGGGGAAGAATTCAGTCTCGAATGAATGCGTTCGCCTCCCCCCCCCCCCCATATGGAGACATTAAGTGCTGGCTCTGATGCAGAACTTGTTCGGCGGGTAACCATGGTGCGATTCCGGGGTTCCTAAGCACATTATGCTAACCCCGTGACAGTAGACGATGCATTATCCCCGGGGATTCAAGGCTAAGCGAAACGAAAAGTAATGTATGTATCGCCGTTTGTCAAGATTTCCAAGTGAAATGTTTTGAAACATCCTCTGGAGCTCTGTTCCTTCGAAAATATCATCCCCTAACAAACTACAACTACCGGAGCATCCCTCGAAATTGTTTATAAAGGAGAATGATACTTTGCACGCAACCGATCAGTTTCAGCATTTACCCGGCGAACAAAAGGGAAATCAGGAAACAAAGGAGCGGCGCGACAAGCGGAAGATCCCGGCCCATGATTTAGTTTTCACTGAGTGAGACTGTCGAGGGTGGAGGAGTGAACGCAGACGATAGGAGATCTTCTTCTTGGTGGATACTTCGATTTCCCGATCCCGCGCTTCCGGTAGCCCGCGTGGCCGGATAGGAAATAAGGTGTTCGTGGAAATCTCATATGCCGGGGTCTCGCATAAAATAGGCTGAATAAATCACGTAGTGAAAGAGGAGAAGGAGGTTGAGCCGCCGTAGCGGTCCTGGAGGGGATGGCTGTCGAGGAGAGCACGGGGGTTGGAACTGAACGCTCAGAGAGAGAAGGAGAGGATAGAGGGAGGGTTGGAGAGGGAGGGCAAGGCAAACTTTCGCTCAGACTGGCAGCGGGCTCGTTCTTTTCCCTCCGCGCACCCCTTTGTTCGCCCTAAACCGAACCGATCCACCTTCGGCGCAGCTAGGCCGTCGTCTGGGCGCGTTTCGCAGTTGAGCGGCGCGCTGCTCTAAGGAAACTGATATTGCCGGCAATATCCAGTTGTTTGCATTGATTCGGGCTGTCTGAGAATCCTGAAGAGAGCTATTTCTATCCCTGCCCCACCATCCCAGCCTCCGACGAAAATTCACCCCCTTTTCCTCTCACCCTCTCTTCCTTTTCTAGTTTTCTTTTTTTTCTTTCTTTCCGTCTCTCGCGCGTTCTTTCTATCTTTGCTACAACCCTTGCGGAGGCTACGGAGCACGTGCGCATAGATTATTGAAAGCCCAGCCAGCGAAAATTTTCACGGCTTGGTACGCGTCTTCGTTTAACATCTCCTCGTCGACGCCGTCGACGACGCTTCCCTTACCCGCTTCCTCTTCCGGTATTTTTATTCGTCGCGGCCTGCTCCAGGCGCTTAGATTCATGAGAACCCGCCGGATTTTTACACACGATGTCTCGCTTGATACACTGATATGTCTACGTTTGTACACTGCTCGATCCTTGATCCATCGTAGAATGATTAATATTGATCGCAGTGATTTTTACAATAATCGTAATGGACCAGTATAATTATTCTTATACTTATTTATTTGATATACATAGAAATGTTTCGCACGACTGTGTAACGAGAATGGCTGTTCGGTCCAGGAGCGACCACTCCGGAAGAAAGATGAATATTAATTCTCGGGAGAGTTCTAAACGCTCTGCCGAACGAAAAAATATTCATGGAAACTGCTTCTGCATAGAAGAACGCGCAAGGGGTTGGCTACCCCCGGGTGCCTAAAATTCAAGCGATCTATCACAGACTGACGTCACCGTCCTATAGGAACGGCAGGGCGTGGGTGTCCCAATGCAAACTACCCCCGCCATTCGGATGATATATCCATCGGCACCTGTTAGACGACAGCGTCTGAACGCGTCCCAGCGCCACTCTCGTTTCCCTTGTGTGGATGCACGACTTAAGCCTTCTTACCATGAATTATCGAGTGCCGTTCGCTGGAAAGTTAAGGCCTCGCTGCCCCGTCAGACTTTAGATCTTTGCCAGCCTGATAGCGTTCCCTCATAATCATTCTCCCACACCCTGCCGGGCACTCGAGTCACCCCAAAATGATACACTGATCTGTCAACTTTACACCGACCGTGCTCTCCATTCGCTGGTGTTCAATTTCTCTAGACAATTTAACATATGAAAATATCTTTATGAATTTCTCAAATACAATTTTGATTTTTAAGATATTATGAATTTTTATTTAACGGCGCAAGGTTCGATCATTTTCTACACAACAAATAGAACACAATAAAAATTCATAATATCTTAAAGATAAATTACGATCGATATATAATTAATTATTTATACAATTTTGGTCCTTAAATATTCCACGAACTTTTTGACTTTGCGCAATCATTTTTCTTGGATCGAATGGATGCATCAGAGTGGGTGCTGCGGCGTCGTTCCGGAAATTGGGGAATATTATCGTAGCGAAGGAGCCATTGCCGGGTCGCATTAGTTCTCGATGGTGGTGTTTCGTTGATTCTTTTTCTACGAGGACGATTTCTCTTCGGGTTCGGATGAGGCGATACTAATATCGATACGAAGTGATTTCGGAAGTGCACCTCTATCAGCAGTATCGCTCGGTTATCGCGGATGGAACGCCTTTTCCCAGCACATAACGCCGCAACGAGGACACCTATAGGCGTCTGGTCGAGCCAGCCGCGATTTTACAAGCTTTTGTAAGTTCCAGGCTTACGGGAACCGGCCATTATCGAACAATGCGACTCGATACCAATCGTTTTGCCCTCTGCTAGAGCGGAGCCGAGACGCGGCCTACCTGCACAATGGAATTGCACGGTCGAGGAGCGAGCGTTCCAGCCTCGGGATGATCAATTTTGATAATAGACCGTTCGGGGGATTTCGCGGAGCGCCGATTTTGCCCCAAAAAAATCACGCATTCGCTTCGATACTTCCACCGAAAAAGTTCGATAAGAATCGTCGAACTCGTTCGAACTTTCCCTTTTTTAATCTCGTCGAAAATAGAAAATCTCTTAGTTTTTTACAACTGCCACACACACACACTAACGCAGAGTGCCACGTTCCCCATCAGGGAATATTGCCAACGAGATGAGAGAAAATTCTCTCTTTTTTTAAATGCAATCGAAAAATCGAGAGAACCCATTACCGCGAAAAGCCTCCTAAAATGTTTCCAATTAAATCCGAACGCGTACTCGACACGATTTTTACCTGGCAGAGTAGTCGGTGATCAAAAGAAAGTTTAAGAGACGAACGCCGCCGTACGGACAGAGCGATTCAGCGTCGCGGAAAATGGAGAGCTTGATGAAGTAATATGTGGATCAATTCGACGGAGAAGAGCACTCTGTTTATTTACCAAGAATGCTGGATAAAAAAATTCCTGAACACTGTCCGACCAATCTATCACTTTCCCACTCGAGTAAATGAAAACTAGAGGTTGAAAGAAAATTGTTGAAACACCAGTAATTCATCATCAGAATTAGACTATTGATACCGGAAAATCCTGGTTTCGTTATTCCGTTCGCAAAACATCGGTTCCTCTTTGATGCACACCTTTGAAAGCGCAGAGCTCGGAAGGGGTTGCATCCCCTTCGCGCTCCTCAAGAACTGTTAATCATGCGGCAGTGGCTTGCCCTCCGGATTGATGCCTTTTAATTTGTCCTGCCGTTAAATTAAAATCGACTTAATCTATCCGGGCACAGTACTTTGGTAGGCTGGCTCCTGGGTAGTGGTAGTAATTCGTGGCCGAGCAGCATCAAGATCATTTGTGTTCGATGAGCCCCTCTCTCGATTTGCCGGGTAGAAAACACTCTTCATCTGGGCCGATGCACGCGCTGGTCCGTTCCCTTTCCGCTTTGATCCCCGAGAGCTGATTTTGATTCCCCTGGCAGGTGGTGCCCTGGCCCTGGGTGTCTCTTCCATTCGCGTGATGAGTCTCGTTTTACTTTATCACCCTTCATCGTCGAAACGCGGAACGCCGGCGCGGAGTAGCTACTATTATCAGCGAGCTGAGGCTTTTATGCCGGCTGCTTTGCCCGGTTACGGGTGTTTTTAACGAGGGACAATAACCCGAGGAACAAAATAAGAGGATCTTGTTCCCCGTAGCCAGGAGAGCGGAGGAAGCCCGAGAGAGGGAGACCCAACAGAAACCCGTTTTCCGTTTAGACTGCGACGACCTGACCACAAAGGATTCCATTAAAATCGAAGACACAAATCGCGCGGGTAACTATTTCGTTCGCAGCCTCACCCTCTCTGTTCTATACAGGTTCTCGTTGATGCTGCGAACGCAGCAGCAAAGCCTCCGCTGTACTTTGCATGGAAAGCACGCGGGAACTGAATTAACACGTTAACTACCGTATGGACGTATGTCCTATATCGCGTTACCTGAACTTCCTGGAACGAACACCTATGTTATTCCTGCGGAACGGTGCTTTAGCCGCCGACCATACTATTTATTCAAGAAACTGGAGCGAGCGTTATTGCTACACGCTGAATCAATCTTAACTGTCCGAAAACGGTTTTAACCACGCTCCGCCGCGATCGTACACTTTCCTTTTTCGGGCCACCGCGTAACCCGACACGTGAAATATCAGTGTTGCGGGATTCTGCGGCCGTTCCTGCTGCTAATGCTGTGCGCTGTTTGCGGAAACAGCCCGTCTGCTTGGGTTCGATATGTTTCCTTCTCAATTAGCAACTTATGGGTACCTTTTAAAAAATACGTGTCTCAAGATAATGTTGAGGGTATTAAACAGATTAAAATAGCTCCGAGTGCAATGAGCTAAATGAAAAAAAATAATTGGCCTAGTAGCAACAAAATCAGGTCATGAAAAACGAAAATATGTTTTAATATGTTTCATACGTGGCGATTCAGAGTCACCACTAATTCCTTTACCAATAGTCAAGATAATGTTTAGTTTATTTTATTCGCGGCGCAAAGGTTCGATCATTTACAACAACAAATAGCTATATGTAGGATACTAAACGCTGGATTCGGATTTGAATCTTCAGGTTCGAGAACCACGTTGGCTATTACAAATGTTTGTAATCAGKTTTTTAAAAAGAGAGGAAGGTGTTTCGTCCTAGACCCTTTTTTSCTAGAKGACTCMTCAGGAAAGMTRTCCTAGCGGGCACKKCCTWAWMYMCKAGAKKTWCTGATAWGTCACMTTTSAGTAWAMATATKTATWCTSAAAGKTGACATWTCAGWAMMTCTMGKRKWTWAGGMMGTGCCCGCTAGGAYAKCTTTCCTGAKGAGTCMTCTAGGAAAAAMGGGTCTAGGACGAAACACCTTCCTCTCTTTTTAAAAAACYGATTACAAACATTTGTAATAGCCAACGTGGTTCTCGAACCTGAAGATTCAAATCCGAATCCAGCGTTTAGTATCCTACATATAGCTATTTGTTGTTGTAAATGATCGAACYTTTGCGCCGCGAATAAAATAACCTTGTATTAAGACTAATTACGATCGATAACCAATTAATTAATTATCATAATGTTTAGGGTATTAAGTAGATTAATATAGCTCCGAGTGCAACGAGTTAAATGAAAAAAAAACAATTGGCCTAGTTGCAAGAAAATCAGGTCATGAAAAACGAAAATATGTTTAAATATACATTTCGAATAGACAGGTGTGGGAAGAACGCCAGGGAAATTTTTTGCGGGCCGCAGGGTAAAGGAAGTTCCGTGACACCGGTGAGTGATCGATTTCGCGAGTTCATCGTTGACCTAAACGCGCGTGTAGATGTTCGTATGAGCGTACGTTCGTAGTCACTCGTTTGAATGCGTTTGTCCAGCGTCCACCGAAAGCGTAATAGTTCTGCCGGTCTGGCAGCGACAATGGCATGCATTAACCTTTGTGCAGTTGTAACTGCAGTTGCGAGATAGTGGCTCGCCCTTTGTGGAGGGGGTGGCCAGAGGGGGGATTTGTAGGGGTGCAGAAGAAGGGGTAGGGGGTATAGGGCGAGGAAAGGGTGGCCCCAGCAGACCGGAGTTCTCTTGGCATTTACAACCATTTCGCGTAATCTCAACGAATACATTCATCGGACGGCGAACCAGTGTTAAGTGGACGAACCAATTATTGCGCTGTCTGGTCCTCTCGTCCATCGTACGTCGAATCCCGCGCCGATATTTCGGAATCGGCTTCGAAAACCTTGCTTCGCGTTCCGATATTTATGGATATCGACTGCATCCGTCCATCGATGTCTTTTTTTTAACTCTGCACCAATTGGACCATTTTTCCTGATAAAATAACTCAGATGTTCCTCTCATATTTAGACGCCTCGTTCATTATTTTTCTGGTACGGTAAAGATACTGGAATGAATGTCATCACATTTACTCGACTCTAACCGACTGTATAAATTTTTAATGTTGAAAAGTGTATAAAAAGCGAAACGTGGCGATCGTCGCTAAGAGAGGAAGTGAAATAAAGCAGTCAGAGTACAAAGACAAGAATGAACAGCTGGGATAGTCTGCAGATATGGATAGTTTAATTAAAAGAGTGTATTTCGTAAAATCGGTGCAGGAGATTATCACATCAACGCAGAATGACGCAGTAGAATTATTTAAGAGTGGTGGAAAGCTCGTTGGACAACGTTTCATCTCGAGTCCAGCAATTAGCAGTCCTGATGCTAACTCATTAGCGGTTTATAAGGAAGCGCGCACATATAAAAGTTAGTTGCCTTTTACTCTGAAGCTCTCATTTCGCGAAGGAAGAACCCGAGCGGCAGCCCGTACAAAGAATTTAAGTAAAGCTAATTTCCAGAGAACCTCTTGCAGCCTATTCTAGACGGCGTTACTAGCTTAAGTATCGCGATGTTTTCCGCGAGCCTGTTTCAAGAGCGTATACTTCCTTTTTTAACGCCATCTTTCGTTCGTGGGATTCGCTCCAGCACGATTTCGCCCTGCAAAACCGCTGAAGCCACCTGTCTTTTTGCGTGGAATAATATTTATCGTGCTCTGGATGTTTCAAATTGTAATTTGCCTGTGATTGTGATGACTAGACTGAATCTATTAATTATAGCAAAATTGAGTAGATGAGATTCAGAATTGTTGAAAAATTTATGGAGTTGAAGATGTGAACATATGACTTGTCTATTAAAATCTCTATTACAATTGCCAAGAGTCTTCCTTGTTGGAAACGTTGTATTTCTTTTACATTACCCTGCAATTGTATCGTTTAGAAACGTCCTGTAGTCAGTGGAGGTAAGAGAATGGTCGCTTTAATTCGACGCCGGCGGTAATCGATTAATTAACGAGAGAAGTTGTCGTGCGAATAATATAAAATTACCTAGTAATAAAGTTTTAGGAAGACGGTCTAGCCGTGTCGCAGGGCTCAAAGGGCGAACTTTTAATCGTTTGGTCAGGGTGACAGTCTTCTGTTTCACGTTCAAATTAGGCCAAGTTAAAGAGGTGTCACGATCTGGTGTCAGACAGGTGAAGCGACCCGGCGAAGACCGGTCGCTAATTATTTCCGAATTAACGGCACATTAGTCTTGTGTCCCCATTACGGGGCGTAGTACGGACAGCGCCGTGAAGCTCGGATTAACGTGAATGCAGGATTACCGGGGACAGAAATTAAACCCGATGTCGCTGTTAAACAGTTTCTACTCTAACCTGCTTTCGTCTAGAGTGACGCTAATGATCGTGGATTAATCGACTCTACGCAAGAGTCGATCGCGACTTCATCCCTGCGACCGACCAGTAAACTATCCCCGAAGGCTCGATTTTATCCAACGAGTCTTTTTATTCCCTGTTGGCTTATGAACGGAAGTGTACATTTTGTTTGTTTCGAATTCTCCGGAGCAATCCCTAAAATGATTGGCTGTTTACGACGGGTGTAAAATAGTTAGAAAGCGTTGTTTATGTATCGGTCAACAGTATTACGTATCAGCAACGTGCTTTTGATTTCACAGCCTATAACATAGACGCAGTATTCGCTGTCCACTTCAAATTGAGATACCTTCCTGCTATACGTCGGCATTCGTTTCGCTTGGAAAGCGTGTTGTTGTCCGGATCGTTTGTAATGTAATTCAGCAAAACGCTGAATATTTAATTACAGTCGTCCCTATTTATCTCCGAGTGAGCGAGTTCGAATAAATTCGAAAAATAACAAAACAAACCTATGTGGGAGGCGCGAAGACTGGCCGTTTCGCATTGCGTTTTAATTAACGCGGCGTTGTTGACGAAATGAAAGGGAACCGGTCGCGGTTGTCGGAGGGTCTAAGAAATGTTCGCGCGCGAAACTATGCGGACTTCCGGTCAGTGAAAGGGCCTCGGCGGCGCGCACAATAACGAATCCTATAAAGTAAGAGGATTACGCAGGGAGTAGAACCTGGACTGGTCGAGGCCTGTCTAGTTCGTGATGTTCTAACCGTTAATTCGACGTGGATTAATTAAAACAGTTCACAGGGGAGAAGAACCCTCATGCCGGTTGTTGCCACCGCTCTGAGACAGACAATAACGAAAGTAATATTTCGTCAGCGACGACGACGGGAACCGTTGTCCCGTGCGTATACGTGCACACTTAAACGAGTGTTAAGCCGAGTGCCAGACGTTACAAGGGCTACTTTACCCTCGTCCTGATGAAATTCTCCGGCTGGAAATTATTTCCAAGCTTGGAGGCGAATTAACGAAGCACCTCGACATCGAAAGTACCGTCGCGACAGCCTCACGACTCCCCGACGAGATTTTTCTTATCGACCACGTAAACGCCGGATGCGTTCTTCTTACTGGCCCCACGGGGAAACCGAACATCGTCCTATCGAAAATAAGATTTTACACCCTTTACTGCGGTGCCGGGGCACCGGCATCTGCCATGCAGCTCGTCTCTCCAGCTATTTTCGCCTAAGAAACGATCCAGACAACACCCCTCATAACGTAGAACAACCGACAACAAATTTCATACATCAGCCACCAACGATCGTTAAATGACTTTCAAATGAGCCCACTGAGAACATAGAACAAGGAGACTTGCAGGCGTACATAGAAATATTTTGGGTTCGTGACAAATATACCACTTGGACTGTACACAATATTCCTTAATATTTCGCAAACGAGTGGAACGAATAAAAAGGAGAATTGTGGTGGTAATGTGGAAAGTTCACGCGGCGGAAAGTAATTCAGAACTTTACTTATTTCGCGAACGTTCAGTGTGCATAATTTTACTGTCTCTTCCCATCGTTATTCGCGGAACAGTTAGGACGTCGTATTAATTAATGGGCTGGTTTCCTTCGAATCGAGGACGAGTCAAGACAGCAACCACGGGGGCGTAGAAGTTGACGACAAACGCGCGTCCACGTCACAAAGCGCATCCTTTCTCGATTACCTTCGCCCTCTAATGTGTAAACGTTAATTAAAAATGCTGCGCGTTTAATGAACGAGCGACAAAGGAGCGCCGTTGGGAACCGGTTGCAAAAAGGGGTGCCGAGGAATGGCAGTCCTGACAAAAATTAATATCATACCTCCGACGGGGAACGCTTGTTACGCGTACACGTGTGCCGTTTCCTGCAAAAGCATACGTAACGCGCTGCAAAGTGTGGACTCATGCGTGGTCGGGAAATGTTTCGACCGTTTTCCCAACATCATAAAACGCGGGCATGAGTAAACATCACCGCCGCGCCTTCTGCTTTGTTTTCTTTGTTCCGATTGACACTGATCTGTCTTTCGAATTTAACTCAATATAACTGAATTTTTTGCTATCTAGTTGCCTGAATAATCGCAAAAGATCGTTGATTTTAAACGGCAAAATATTGATGATCGTTTTCCCTTCGTTTAGAATTTCATATTGTTAAATACAAAAGCGTTTTACAACCATTGCAACGATTAGAAAATCACACGGTAAAGTTTAGGGGCGAGTTAACCATCGGAATTCGCAGAATTCACATTATGGCCGATTGTTCACTTTGTAGAATATATTTCAGTGTTAGTCTAGTTAGACAAGATATGATTCGATGCCGTTCTGATCGGGGATCAAATTCGTGAGTAGTCGAAACTATGGCCGAAGTTGTTCTGTCTCGTTCTATGGGTTGCTGTGAGAGATAGAGGACCGTGGATCTAACACATTTCCGGTCGATGAGCGCGTTATTCTCCACTTGGTTGGCCCGCGACCGCGAAAATTATAGACGCGTCAAAGTTCAAAGCGTTCCCTCCGGGGCTATTGTCCGGCAAAAGTATCTAAATTGCCGATCCCTCGCCGCTGAAACGTACCACGACCGCGATAACGCTGTGTCTTCACACGAGCGGCATACCGGGCGCATTTGTTTTCCGTTATTACGCTAATTACGTTACGGTCGCACCCGCCAAACTTTTCGATCTGACTCGTTCATAGAACCACAACTACAATATGGTTGTAACATAACTGCCAGTACACAATTGCATTATTCGTACAATTACTTGAAAATTGGAAACCGAGTGCTGCGCTCCCTTCTTGTGGGCCCAGCTTTGTACAAAACTCTACTGAACGATATTGAACAATATAGTTTACATTATTAATTACCTCAATATCTAATTAATTACTAAACATTTACATAGATATAAAATTAAAAAAATCAAGATCAATGGAAATATTGTAGGTCGGAATAAATGTTTAATTTTCGAGTTAAAATAGCTCCGACTGCAAAGCATTATCGATCGATGACAGCAGCGCTATGGATCCTGCGATCATGCGCAATTATAGTAGTAACGTGCGCAGCCAAAAATGGTCAGTCCCTCGCGAGCTGCCAGGGATAACGGACCACTCTTCCTCGATCCTCTATTTCCGCTTTCATAGATCCCCGTCGAATCCATTAAAATTCAGCATCGATCGGCGGACAGTGATAAAAGTCAATAGATTTCCGAGTCGAGGACAGAAAAGGGGTTGAAAAAGCGTGGAGGTAAACGATGCAGAGAAAGGGTGAGTACGAAGGAACAGGACGAACGGGGGATGGAGAAGGAAATAATTGACACGAAAGTAAAACTGTATCAACGCGACCTGATGAAATGGCTGGGTATCGCGGAAGGAGGTGAAATAACGGGCGGGGGTTGTGCAGAACCCCCGCTCGGTCCAACGCCGATGAAGTAAAACGCACCCGGGGTAATTGGCGCACCTTTCAGATGTAAATGCGGTTCGTTAGGGGGTTTCCACGAACGATGCATCGCCGACGGCCACGCCAGGGTGTCGGGAGTGAGTGCCGGACTCGGCCAGTTGGAAATGCTTCCCCAGTCATTCGCAGACCAGGCTAGATGGCTCTGTCGGCCGTTATCATCATTCCATACTGCCCGACGCCAACCTCGTATAAGTCAGCCAAGGTTTTAAACGGGCCGCGTATTATCATGGTAACGCGAATTATTTGAATTGTTCCGGATACCCGGGCGTCTCGTTCATCGTCAACGGAAATGGAACGAGATAATTTCTGAAGGGATGAACGGGGGTGGAAATGTTTCGAGTTATCGGGACAATGGACGCCCTACCGCCACAGTTGATTTAGAATTTTTGACACCTCCTGTACGCGGACCCGTTCATCCTGGAAATTAATTGTTAAAGGACTGTGGTAGTCATTTGTCATGAATTACAGCAATAAAAAAAGACACATAAATGTAATTGTTGAAAAACGGACAATATGTTATTCTTTACTACGATAAAGCGTTGTTCGTTCCAATCTAAAAATGGAGCAGTATTTTTATAAAGATCGATTTACAATTTTTGTTTGCAAAGGTTTTAAAAATGATTGTGCAAAATATTTCTCTGTACGTTTCAATTGAATATCGTTTTGTTTCAAGCCGGAGTAGTATTTTTGTAGGCATCAATCACCAAGTTCGATTGTAGAAGTTCGAAGAATTGACTGGGAGTGCAAAATATTTTGCTTTGTATTCTGATATAATGTCGTCTGCATCAATTTTACCGTGGAGCATTATTTTCCCGAAAGTCGATCGGTACAATTGATTAAATAAGATTTCCGGAATATATCTACAAGTGGAAAATATTTGGCAGGGAAATTTCTTGGGAATATTTGTTTGTTTCAGTTGAACAGTGTAGCAGTATTTCTGTAAAAGTGACACTGGACGATTTTGTCGAAGTGAAACGGGAGCGTTCACTCTTGCTGTCGACCTTTGAAGTCGTCGTGTTGCGAAATGTTAAATAAAAAGAAGGAATACATACGCTCGTCACTTTTATTCAATTAAACAATTATTCGGACGCGTCTCTCTGTGTCGGTTTGAATCGCACGCAACAGCCCCTGGTGGTTATTCGAATAACGAACGGAACAAAACAGAACAGAGTGCAACAGAACACCGGTCCATATCTTTTATTCGTGAATCGTCGATTTATTATTTCGTGTGGGGAACATTTTCCGATTTTTGCCTATAAACAACGGTCGTGTAATGAACAAAAGCCGCAGCGTTTCGTGCGGGGGAAAAGTCGAACGGTCGACTGGGGAACAGCGTAACAGAACACGTCCCATTTTTGCCCAGTGTTTTCGATAACAGCCCCCGTTATTACGGAAGCGATCGGATGGAATCTCGATTATTGACACAGAGAAAACGCGCGTATCGATTAGTCGCCGCGCGCGCGGAGAGCCTCACTGTTATCGGGCAAGTTCTACGCCGAGATTCGAAACACACCTCGAAGGGCCTCGTCACGAACACGATCCCGTATAGACCAGCACGGTAATTATCTGCTCGTAATTGCTAATCGATTGCCGTCAATCTCTGATCACCCGTGAAACAGTATCAATAGAGGGTGGGAAGGTAACAGTGCGACCGTGAGGTCCTAAGCGGTATTGATAAATTTTCATCAACCGTCGCATTCAATAGAGCTCGAGACAAATTGGTTTCGTCCTGACCAAACACCTATACCACAAAAAGAAGCTCGTCGTTGCAAAATTACGCCACAAACCCCTTAACAGGACCGGACTTTCAAATAAAATATTTAAACATTATTATACATAATTATTTATACACTAGCTACTCAATAAGCTGTTTTAACTAGTAATTAAGGTGTTGGACCCAAAATTAAAAAAAGTTATTCAATTCTGTACACTCACTGTATACTTACATCAGAAAATTGTTGGCAAAATTTTATACGTTACACCAAAACAATATTCTCGCTGAAATAATTACAATGGTTACGGTAGCAGTTTCGGAAAATGAATGCAAATGAATGAACATTCGAATTTTCGGACGTTAATATACGCCCAGTTCTCCTTTGTTTCGAAATCGTAACAAGTTCCACATTTTTCAACAGTTACTGCAAATCTACATACACGCGTAATGTCGATATACAGAAAACATATTGAGCAAAGTTTTCAACGTCCAGTAATTATTTTAAAAATGAAATAATTATAACAAACTCAAAGTGCAGATTAAATACTGAAATGACGTCTCAGCATTTCGAAAACTCATTTAAGCTTCTTATTTTTAGAAAAAAGGAGCACGTTTACCGGATAGTTAGTAAAAGATAGAAAGATACACGACAAAAACGTCTGTAAAAATAATTTTGAATTTCTGTGGGTCGTTTGACGAAGATCAAGGCACGAGCGACGTTCAACTGTCACTCTTCTTCGTTGGTTCCGCGGAAGTCGCGAGGGTTGTTTTGTCAGCAACCCTTCGTTTTCAACCACTTTTCTGCACCGCATGCGGGTGGTGTGCGGGGGCGTAGGCGGCGGTTGGCGGCTCACGACAGCCCACTTTCGCCTTCGCGGGCTTTTTCGGGCCGGCATGTAATTAAATTCTCTCGCGTCGCCAGATCGTTCGACCGTGCCCGCCTAAACGTCGTAATTAAGGCTGCGTGTATAATGATCACGCGCCGCCAGCCCGGTCGGTTAACGTTGTTTGACACGAGCGGACCTTTAGAGAGGCCACCTTTACCCAGGGATCGTTGCATCGGCGGAATCGTTGAAACGTTTGAACTCTGCTCGCCAACGTGCGGTAAACCAGACGGCATTGGACGATGTTTTCGAACCGTGTTTTTCTACGCCGCCGAGAGGGAGAGACGACAGTATAATGATTCTACACGAGAAACCCCGCTGAATATTTTCCACGACTATTTTACGTGTCTCCTGACGAGTAGGAGCATTTCCGAAAATGATATAATTAATAATGAATAGCCACGTACCAAGTTTGTGAAAAGTTTGATTCGCTACGTTTGAAAATGCATTCGACTTCCAACAGTTCGAAATGAAACTGCTGAAAGACGAAATAAAATATGTACTTGAATGTTGGGTATCAAAAATTTGCAACTGGAAAGAGCAAAAGTTGCTGACGTATTTATGTTTGCTTGTGGATTCCATTTTCGCTTTTCAACGTACGAGAATGTTGGTTGCTTGGTGGTGAATTGTTGGTGTTTGAATTTCCCAGCAGAAATCGTCGCCGTTGGAGTTTCTTCTTCAGATTTGACCTAGTGACACGGGCGATCCGCGACGTAAAACGATGAGCAAAATGTGTCACGAGAAACTAGATCATTTTTCCAGCGGCACTTAATGAAGGCGTGAAACGGGAGTAATAAAAATTCAAATAGCACACCCTAATGAGTTCCACGAGATTTCTCCCGCGCAAGAATAAACACCTGGATCACGAACAATCGTCCGTCTCCGCAACAGGAAACCGTGCAGTTTTCAGAAAGATCCTTTCAGAAACTTCCACGACGCTGGTAAATGTTAATGAATCGTTTTCGAATGACGTCAGGCCTGAATGCGACGAGCACAAGACGAAGTTATTGAAGATTCGTCTGGACAATAGAAAATAGAGCAGCACCAAACAATCGTAATTATCATTTACCTCCAACGATAGAATTATCGTATAATTCTTTAAATTATAAATTTTATTCTTTATAAATATGCTGATCATTCTTTATAAATATCGTTTATAAATATGCTGATTCTTCCCAGACGAACACAGATATGTCGAAATCGTTTATCAATTTTTACCGTGGAAAGTAAACTTACAATTAAATTTAACTATACCCTACAAACTGGGGACCAAAACTATTCAAATTTTCTTAACCATTAAATGCGAAGTATTTTGTGTTTGGTTATTTTTACTATGTAGTTGGGCTCTATAGTGTTATTAGTTGTATAGAAAGATTTATCGTCGTTATGCGCGAGGTTAAGCCGGCTTCTATTTTGTCGTCCGTTGATTAGAAGAAGTCATGCCGCTGATTAATAGCATTTGGTGATCAAGGTTAGTCGCTGCGGCAGGGGTTTCGACATTGTACCCTGAAATTAGGCACGCATGATAATTAGACAAGGTGTCCTACAATATTACCCCTATTGGCTATTCCAGAGATCTCATCGTGATGCGGGGGATAATTCCTATCGGCAATAATACTCGGACGTCGCAGTGGGACCCCACGCTCGATATAGAACCCATTATCGATCGCTTTATCTTTAATAAGTTTCTTCAAGTGACCCGTAATTCGTCCCCCAAAACATAACTACATCATTAACCCTTTGCAATAAATATTTCTTCTCTCATTCTATGGATATGAAATTGATGTAACACCACCTCGAATACATAAATATTTAGTAACGGATTAGATATCAACATATTTACATATATTTACAATAATCTTTATTGAATTGTAATAATTTCTTTATTTCTGAGGTCTGTGGAATTTAGGAAGCAATGTTCATTGATTAACAGACCCCTGTGCACCTGTTTATTATAATTGGAAAAGAAAATTTGTATTCCACGCGAAGATACACAATTCAGGTGTTACTACAATTATTCTCACGGTTGTCTGGGACGGGTTTGCGGTATTTTTCGCGTGTTAAGGGGTGGGTAAACCGCGGGTTACCAATTGCGAGACGACAAATACCGGCTAACCACTGTCTACGCGGAGTCGCTTGTTTTAATTTCATCATAAAGAACCGACTCCTTTAAACGATGTATGCTCACACCTGCAGCAACCCCTTCGGCCAAGCCGGGGCCTGCGTGGCGTTATAAACCCCTGTAACGCTTGCAAATACCGAGTAGCCGGGATTATTGTATTCGCACGCGTGGAGGAGGAACGAGGGAAAGAATAAAGCAAAAAACGTCGCGGGGGGTGGTGGAAAGCGGTAGAAGGGGTACTAGAGTGCAGGAAGGGAGCAAGAGCGGAGAGAAAGAGAGAAAGAGAGAGAGAGAGAGAGCGAGAGAGGGGAGGAGGACGAATGGAAACGTATTGCTGGTAGGAAATGAATTTTTACGATATTTACTTTAAAACTTTTTTCCACGCCGGTCGTTACCGACTTCCGCGCCGCGTTTTCCATCAACGAACCAAGACTCTCCGCCCTGGCCTCTGAATATCCAAATTCGTGAACGGCCTCAGGGACAAAACGTTTCCGACCGATTGAGCCGAACGTCTAGACGAAATCATTCGTGCTCCGACTATCGACCGGGCTCCAATTGTCACCGTCGTCGTCGTCGTCCCGAAACTAAAAGTTCCGACGAATTATTGTCGCCTGGCCCGGCAATTCACCCGGCTAAAGATGATAACTCCAATACCGCGACAGGGCAGACAACTGTTTCAAGTTCATATTGTTGCGCGATGCACCCTGATTTCGGATCAGCACTTTTCTATCCAGCTGCTTCTCTTCCAGTTTCTTTCTTGCTCGTTGTTTTATCTAGTATTTAACACCACTGTTACCCCGTACGCGAACCCATAAATGAATATGCAAGCAACTTTTGTCAGTGTTGCGTGGAGCGGCATTGCCAAAAAAAAATTGATCCCTTTCCACGGAGCTTTTTCGATGCACAACCAGCAAGGTAAATACGTCTCAGCCGTACATTATGCATATCGGAAAATAGAACGAGTGGAATCGTTCCCTCGGTACGAGCACGTGTATCGTTGTGCTAGTGTGGTCCGACCGGGAGAGCCAGTCGGAATTCTGATAATCACGTTACAGTGGACGAGTTGTAAAATTCATGCCTCGTAAATACGAGATCGCCATTGACGACGGTTGGTGCTCGATAGGCAGCCACCAACTCTTTCTCGCGATTTGACAAACATTGATATTCGTTCGTTTGCATTTTACACTGGGATCAAACGCAAAATCCTCCGCGCGAATGAATAAAAATCAGATGAGACCATTAAAATTGATAAACGTGCGGTCATTTAAGAAAATTATAATTAATTCTGTCGGTTTAACGAGTCGCTCTCGTATTCCGCTCGTGTTTACATTATTCAAAAATTGCAACCTGTAAACCCCTTAATTTTTCGAATTAACTTATATTACCGAAACGAACTCTTTATTATCAATCGTTAATGTTCGTCGAAAATCATCGAAAAATTGGAAACAAGCTACTAAAAATTTAACAAACGGGATGGGGCGGCTCTAATCGAATTCGCAGAGTAATTATAGCACAAAGAGGGCTGGGATTCGCGGGAACGAAGCGAGGAGGAGATTCGGTGCGATCTTCTAGGCAGCAGCGTCGTGCCAAGTCAGACTTAACCAGGGGGACCGGAATCCATCGTCTTATCCGGCATTTTCTTTTTTTTTCGTTCTATCACTCTCTCCTCTTTCTCCGGGCCGACTCACGAGCGAGACGGCAAGGAGAGCGAGTCGAAAGTCAATAATCTGGAGAAATTCCTCTTTCCAGCTGGAACTATTTTCATTGTACTCGAGATCCATAGCGAGTCACGGTTGGCGTGCGTTAATCAACTAAAAGCTGGTAGTCAGAGTTTACACACCGCGTCTCAATAGCCACTATCGTCTATCTCTCATACCGATAGCAAGCTCTTCTCGAGCACGAGTTAGAAGATGCAGATATGCGGAACCACGCGATCAAATTGCCACAGTAATCACGTGACATTAGCTGATTACGTGTACAAAGTGACCGGGACATTGTTACCTTCGTTATCGCCCCCGCGAGGGGCTTGTAAAATTGCTCGTAAATTAATTAGTCCCGATAGACTTTCTCCTAGGTGAACGAACTCGGGAGTTCTTTTTTTATTGTAGAAATTCTCACAACGGATCTATTTCAACATAATAGATAATAAGAATATATAAATACATAAACGTAAGGAGGTTCGGAACCCACCGAAATAAATATTAGGGAGAGTGGAAAGAAAGGGGAGATTGGTAAATGGATTTGAAACCCTGAGGGGAACAAATAAAAATATACAATACAAATACATAAACATAATGCATGGATTAAAAAGCATAGTTTATATTAATGAATCACTGATTTGGCGAAGAACGTTTCTACACTCGAAGTTAGCGGTGAGATTCTCAATCGAGGCAACTGGCATTTTTCCGGAAGTGTTGAACATTGTTCGCGGAATTGATAGACGGTAGAATGGTTGCAGAACGTCAAGAAATTTCGAGCGGATGACAGCGAAGGCGTTCGGAGCTGCGCGAGACAGTGCAGTCAGAAATCCTGGTAGTGTACTCGTTTCGATATTTGGTTCGGCAAACTCGGGCCGTTGTAATAACGTAAATTACGAGCGGATAAACAAGTCGGCTACATGCAAGCAGGTGTGCGAAGGTAAATGAAAGCTCGGATACGAAATCCATGAAGGCAGAGCCTGTTACACCGTTCCCGTGAGCAGAAATCCCGTTGGTGAAAACAGAAGGAGACGAAGAAGAAAGGACAGGTAGGGTTCCCAGCTAGTGAAACAAAGATAGACAGGATAGAGAGATAGAGTAAGGTAGAGTGAGGGAGAGAGAGAGAAAGTGAAATAGCGATAGAGAAGATGGGGAGAGGGGACGAGCTTGCTCAGCAGATTGGTATCAATGGAGACAAATTGAGTTGGCCGGTGATCGATGAAGCTCACCGGCCGTGACGCGAAGTTACGGTAGCGTGCACAACGTTTCCCTTCCTACTCCTTTTGCGTATCCACCGCGGTGTACCGGCATCTCTTTCTACAACGGCATTCGTTTGAGAACATATCTCGTGGCATGGGGTATCGCCCAGTCACTGGATTTACAAGTTTGCCTACGAATCGACCGGTCGGATTCAACTTCACCGGCCTCAAGAATTCGATTATCTGCTCAAACACCATCCGACACCGTGAAATTACTGCTCCGTGCTGCGGGGAATCTGTCACATTGATTTTAATTATGTTCCGGCACTCTACGGCGCTACACTTCTTAACAATTGCCCGGCTGCAACTGTTTACCTGGTTCCATATTTTTCACGATCGCCAGCTAGAACTTCTTAAATATTTTATAATCGCCTTTGTGCAAATCGCGTTCTCAAATCGTGCTAATCCTACGGAGAAAAATGGACTGCTGTATTCAAACTGCGCAAATTCTACAACCCCGGAAGTTCGTCGACGAAATATAAATTCATCAGATATCCGACGCTCTGCAAATAGTAACTTTAAAGTCTTCGAAAGTTCCGATCGACTTACATGCATAACAAATCAACGTTGCCCCGATAACTCGACGAATTCCGCCGCTAAGACAATCAGCCGCTTAACTATGCGAAACTGGTTCTAGCCTGATGTTAACATCGCAATATGGTCAGCAGAATTCAACTATTTCTCCACTGCAACCAATGGCTTTCCCCGCTGTTGCTGAAAGCGTTCGCAATTTTTTCGTGCTCGAATTTGAATCAAATTCTTGCTTGAGAAAACAGTTACATGTTAATCTTTTTATTAGTCCACATACTGTCGGGGGAATGCATGAACATATTTCAATCTTGCCTCATTCTATCACAGGAATTTACCATTACATTTTAAGCATGCTTCATTCTACCAAAGGAATTTAAAGTCATATTTTAATTTTGCTTCATTGTGCTTCAGGAATTTGCAAATTCAGCTACTTTACTTATCATTTCGCAAATCTTTGGATTGATTGCAACACGCAGTAGTGAGCTACCTTTCTCCTTTTAATACTGCATTATATTGGAGCGTGCTCATTTTTCTCATAAAACCATGAAGATCCGCAATCGGATGACGTTCGATGAATGTTACGGGATTATGGAAAATCGCGGAGATCAAGTGGAGACGCAGCTTCACCGAAACGGTCGAGAAGCGGCGTCGGTGGGAGGTAACGGACCAACACAGTCGCAGTACAAGCCAGGTTTCTATCAAATTATAAGTTGTCACACGGATGACGACGCAGCAGCCGAGCCGACTCCTGGCTTAGCCTTCCCAGTTAACGCCGCCGCCAATCAGTCCCACCTCCGCTTTCCCTTTTCACCCTTTCATCCGCTGTATATCCTCGCTGGTGGACTCTCCTCCGTTTGCCTTGCCTTCACGGTTCCTCTGTTCCGACTCGTTTCTCTATTCCTCGCGCAGAATCTTCTTTCTCGTCTCTTCTCTCATCTTCGACCCTCTGTCTCTCTCTCTCTCGCAGTCTCTCTAGTTTCCTCTCGTTGTATCGTTAGGACTTTGCCGTTGTTCACGACACCGGTGTCTCATCCGCTTCTCGAGCGACCATACGGAAGGAACCAACGACTCGCAGCCGCTTCGCTGTCTGTAGTCTGACGATTTGCATATGAGGAATTTATAATTGGCTACTGTTTATCTTATACAGCGCTGAATCGCTGCCGTTTTAGCTGCCTGCGCTCCGGGCGAACGTTCGTTAGCTTCTTGGCTTTCCAGAGAACCGCGGGCCCGTGAAACAAGGAATTCTTGGCCTCCGCAGCTGTCTAACAAGAGCAAACTATCCTTTCTCATAAGCTTTTATTCACCATGAAACCTCGCTCTTTATAGAAATCGGTGGAACTCGTTCGGAACACGCCACCATTAACCCTCGCCCGTCCCTCATTTCACGAGCTGAATCTCGAGAAACGAAAAAAAGAAAAGATCGATGATATCACAATGAAATAATTGTGGGATATTAAAAAAACTGACTACACGTGAGAACGAATAAAAACGGTGTATATATTTGTAGGAGCGAGATTCTGTAAATATGTGTTCAATTGTATTTGTATGGGTGTATCGTATGTGTATGCAATCGATAATATTGATTGCAAAACGTAACCAACGGTATAAACAAACAGCTGACATGAAAAGAGACAAGCGAAACGTATGAAAAACATTAGAGTGAGAAACATAAAAGGACGCGTTCACGAGAAGACGGGATTCTCTTGAAAACGAATTAACGTCGAAGGTTATTAAAATACGATACGATACACACACGCACGCACACACACACAACATACGCACACGGTTCCTTAAAGCTAAACAATCGAATGCTGTATCATAACCTAAACAGTCGAACGCTATCTTAAACTAAACAGACGAAAAGTGTCGGTTCTCGACGGCGCCGGGATCACTCAACGGGGTGTCGTTTTCATCTCGACGTTTCGGCATGGTCCCCTTTGCCCGAATTCTACACCACACAGTTATTTCTCGATGCTTTCGATCGTTATTGATTGAATGATCAAAAGATCTCGTTCTTTCCTACTCTCGTCATTAGACCGCCGATCTTCCTGCAAAGTAAAAATTATTCAGAAAAATAATTCTTGGACAAGCGAAGAATAAATAAATAATACAGTGTACACAATCTTGCATGCCAGAAGGATTTCGGGATTTTCCAAACAGCAGTCGAGCAGCGAAGTTATGAGACCGGATTGAAATAAAGGGAGGCATTGGGAAGCGCGAACGTGCCCGCAAAAAAGACGGGAGCAGTTTCCGAGTATATTTTGGAAAACTATTAGTTTCCCCGGTAGCTCCCAAGTTTGCCAACGGGTTCCAGGCGGTGTTCCAAGCGTACGAGGTGCTCGGGGAACGAGCCCGCCACGATTTGGCAGTTCTTCCGTTCTGCGGGCACTCCCATCGGGGTGAAAAGATATCGCGATATTATACGATGATAATGGAGCCCGTTCAATAACACCGCGAAGAGTAATAGCAGCGGCATTGTGTTTAATGGCTAGGGAAGTCTACGGAGGGAATCGAAGCTCCGGTTTATCGTGGCTGGTAGACGTTAGGGTTCTCCGGTGACGGATAGGCACGTCGAATCGGGCCTTGCCGGTTAGACTACCGATTTGCGAGCACCGAGACTGGCTTGTCTGACCAATTTGTGCTGCCACCAAGACCCCTAACACCCGGAATCAACGCCGCCGCATTTTGTACCGCAATTTGACTTCGTTAGACTCGACGTTTCATCTGGTCAAGATCTTCAATTCATTCTTCAACGAGTCTTCAACATCTTTTAACAATTCTTCGCACTTCAAGTCCAACAAAAAATGGATAAAATTTTTCGTTAACGTTAGCTCATGCAGAGGGACAAAAGTTGGAGAAAGGATTGACAGCAGAATTCGAGCCGACAATCGATCTCTTGAATATGAGTCACGGTCACCGGAGCCAGCATGCTAATCCGTTATTCGACAGTGGTCGCCTGGACCCGTCGTTGGGAGAGTTGCAAGTTGCAAGCTAATGTTTGCAATTTACCCAGGCGTGATGGATCTCACCGGCGAGCAAACTGGGCGGCCGATGTGGAAGGGTTCCTAAAACACTCCTGGAGGAGCTGAACGGGCACAAGCCCGACAAGTCGCTGGCGTTCGCCTGGCAGCGGTAGCAACGGGTAGCAACACAGCGGTGGCAGCTTTGAGACTAGACGTAGCAGTGATGCCGGCAGCAGCAGCAGCAGCAGCACTAGCAGCAGGGAGCAGCAGCAGCAGCACCCTGCGCCAACCAGCGCCGCATCAAGTATCATTCTATTTACCCGTCAAATATTTGTGCTTTTACCGTGGAGCGCGTATCCGAGGCCGCTCTCCTGCCTCCTCTTAGCTATCTACTCTATCCTCTAGTGCCACTTTGTATACAGTGAACACCGTCGGCTGAATTTCCCTAACGAAAACTTGCCGAAAATTTGCAATTCGTAAAGAGGCAGGCCAGCCCTTCTTGCCGGCAGGCACACACAAGAGGGAAGACCATCCGCGAGCTGGAACAACCCGAGCGTCCGTTCTGAAACCGACGGATGACAACCATAAACAGGTCTCACGCGAGTTCCAGGTTCGATGATTGAACCAACGGAGGAGATTGAATATTAAGAACAGTCAGCGTTGAATCTGAATAGTGGAAAATCATAGCTGTAATGAAACATGATTAGACACAATAATGAGATTGTTCGTATTGTTTGCCGGAGATAAATCAATATGTAGAACGCACCACGTTTTCAGAATCTGTGTGCACCTGTCAAATTGACACAAGGAATAACTGATGGTCAATTTACCTACACTCTTCAGTTAGCTGACTATTTGTCTTCCCTAATTCTATGTTTAAACCGAGCCGGTTCAACCGAAAATCAGAGCCATTGGGAAATTGACCAATTGTGGACTTCCAAATCCTAAATGTGAACTCACCTGATTATACACATGAACTACTGCGAAAATGAGAGGCTGTAGCATTTCTTTCACGAATATAGTCCAGTTATGATCTTCGGAAGTTTAGGCAGTGTCTTAAACTGATCGGAAATGTGAATTACGGTAAAGCTAGGATTCCCCAGTTTTCCTAAATTGAGCTATCTGTGGGTTTGTAGCCACTAGAAACGAGGTGGATGTTTCCCATCTGTTCGCAACAGGGACGACCGTAAAGAATAGTGACATGGTCAAAAAGTAAATGTTCCCTTCGCGAAAGAAACTGGATGACAATGGCAGGGACCTGGGGCGCCGGTAGGCTGGTCACGGATGTGACGCACGAACGGGTACCACATAGCCCTTTCTCTCTTCTTCTTTTTTTTTCGTCCTCTTCGTTCTTCCTTCTCTTCGTCATCCTCTACCTCCTCCTACTCGTCTTCTTTGGCCCCCTCGGCCATCTACTCCTAGGAATCCTAATATCCACGTTTGACGTCATGCCAAATACGTACCCTTACTCGTCTGGAATAAGTCACGAGCGACGCCGCAATAGAGGATTGTAGCAAACGTCGAAGAAGAAAAAGGAAATCCCAGTAATACAGATGTCCGGGGCCGTTCGGTACCGGCGACGTTTTGTGTGCAAAGAAGATTGAAGTTATCGTTAAACAAGCTACCGGGGTAATCCGAATTGCGCTACGAGCAGTGAATCTCGAGCGATCGACTTTTACCCCGCAACCTTTCATCCACAAGTGCTGCACTGATCGATGTTTAAACTGCAGACGTTTAGAATAATATAAATAATGATATCGTTATGATATCATTATTTATATTAATTTTGCGATCACGAAACGAAAGTTATTTGTTTAGAATAATCTCTGTTCCTCGTGACCATCCTTTCCTGCACCCGAAAGCTATTCAAAATTTTTCCCCGTCCTCAAATTTGTAATTGTTCGGAATTGCTTTTCTGATTCGCTAAATACACGTTTACTAGAGTCTGCTCAGAATCTTCATCACAAAAGTGTTCGGACCTCGAATCACAGAATTCTCTCTTTAATGTTTCTATGGAGATAAAATGGTTCTAGTCTGACGCGGTCGCAGAAATATTTTTTAAATAAAAGGTGCACGGCGCGAGGGCGGTTCCAAGCGTGTCGTGCATGTTAATAACTTGACCATAATTTCACGATGTAGTTGTCCATTTCACGGATGAATTGCTGTCTGTTTGACCATTGGTATCGTCGTCAACATTTTCCGTCCGGGTGGCGACGTGGTGTTGCTAGTGAGGAGAAGGGATGAGCGGAGTTTCGTGGGGGGAAAAATGCCAGAATGAAATCAACGAATTTCCGCTTTTCAAACTCGTTTCAGTCCGGTGATTTCGATAGAAATCGGCAAAATTATCGGTGAGCATGGCAACCGTCGTGCAGGTCGGAGTTAGGTAGGTACGCGGAAACGTACAACAGACTCGCGCGCCGGACGGACGGTCCGATTTGAATACATAACTGGCCGGATATAAACGAGCCTATGAATAAAATTTAAATTCCAATCAGCGGCCGAACAATGCGACAATGCTCTCGGTCGTCCAGTAGAAATCAAGTCGTATAATACGTCCATCGAATACGCCGTCTGGCTGTTGCGTTTATAATCCGGGCTTTAAGTCAAAAGTTCCGCCTTTTTCACAGTCGGTCGTTGTGTGAACCGCAATCCCAATTTTTTGGCAGACTAATGAACGTCCGATAATTAACAACATCGACCAGATCAATTCGCGCAATAATCAGCCAGCTGCACAATTATCGATGTAATGCCTAGATCACTTTTCAAATTCCACGTTGCCTAAATTCGAAGCTGGCACGGTGATTGATTCGATGCAATAAAAATCTAGCAGCATAATTATCTATGAAATAGTTCAAGACGTGGAACAAATTTTTCTCGTGCTGGAAAACGTAGAGATCAACGTCACAAATCGATAACGAACTAATCAACGAGCACGTTGTATCGGAACGATGTTTGCGATGCATAAATCATGCTGGTGACATGGTCGATGAAGATTTAGCGCCTTAATGCAAGCCTGTGGAAAAAGTGTTTCGCGATCCGCGCGAAAATCAGCGCGCCGCATGGGCGAATCGATCAAATATTAGTAATCAAACGTACAGGGCGGGAGGAGGAAAACACAGCATAATGAACTGACTTGTTTGCGAGCGTCAACGTCGGCCGCGTATTATTTACTCGTTAGTGTCATTCACCGATTCGTTACGTACACCGGGGCCCCGCGCCATTATGTCCGCTCGCGTTTCTCGAATTTATCGACATTAACGAGGCGTTTCGGTGTCAGCAGTGAAAATTTCGGCGTGACGATCGCGCCTCGCCGCCGTCTCGTTTTGCAGTCGAGGCGCGCATCGGTCCCCGCCTGCAGTTTCGGAAAAATCGGAAATAGCCGCGGAAAATCGGAATCGCGAAATTCGATATCATGGCGTCAGCGTCGTCGTTGGCGTTCGACCAGAAGCGAGTTCCACCGCGTGGAGCGCGGTCGTTGTCGTTAATTCGCGAAAATTCGCTGATACAGATAATCGTTTAATCGTGCCGCTGAAACGCACCGCATGTCGAGCGTCGTTCGACAAAGTGTTCACCGCGCTGAAATCAAGAGAGACAAAAAGTGCGATCCGCGGCCCCGACTATCCGACAGAGTAGCGCGATTCGGCTAATGCTGTACTTATGCGATCGCTCACCGTGCAGCCCGGTGCATTTCCAGCTTTCCCCATTCTTAATGACGCTGGAAAAACATGGTATGCACGTTCGTCCAGGGTGGATTTGAAAAATATTTTCCCCCGCACAAGCTTCCACTTTTTCAGCTATATGAATGCTCATTACTGGAAATGGCTGTTAATATTCTGTTATTCTAATATTCTCGTTAATATTAATATGACTGTTAATTCGTCATCTCTGTTTATTATTCTATTATTCTAATATTAATTACTAATAGATAATTCGATCATCTATCTCAATATGCTGATAACATATTGATAATTCAATACTCATTGTTTCAGAAAACGGAATGTAGTATTCATTCCGGATATATATGTAAAAAATTCGTAGTTTAATAAAAAATTGTTATTTTCGAATATCTTGCGTATTTTCTGTTGGGAGTCACGGCGGATTTCATCGTGAGAACTGCGCGGAAAATAAAACTGGCTATACTTGGCAGTGCAGAAATTGCAAATAAACGTGCCGGTGGAATATTACCGGCGAGCGACAGCGTGAAAATATTCGGGGTGGCAGTCCCGTCGCGGGCCGATGATTAATAAATCAAACTCTCGCGCGCGCGTCAAACAGACATAATTGTAATTTGCTGCGATTGCCCGCGTGATCGTAGCCTGGGAACAAAGTAACCGGGAGGCAGAGAGAGAGAGAGAGAGAGAGAGAGAGAGGCGGAGGAGGAACAGGAAATTAAAATGCGCATAATTACGTGGCAATTATGACGTTTGCTTTTCGTCGAACGCTGCCATCCCCCTCCAAAGCGATGCTTACTAACCTCAGTTCCGTTAATAATTCCACCGGCATTGATTCGTTTCGATATTCGATCCTGTGATTCATGAATAAACCTTTCGCTGTTGCCTGTCTTTCACAAATTTATACTCGATGTACTTTCAGTTCTTTCCATCAAACACTATCGTATCCAATAATCAGCAGGAAATCATAAAAAAAAATTTTCACCTTAACAAATTATTATTCGATGATCGGTACATATTACCAAAAACGATTTATTTATTCGATCGGTTCGTCTGTTCCCGGTGTAATTTTTATGTTAATATAGGGTCCATGTAGACTCGCGGTTATTTTTAACGATAATTAACGCACCGGCTATAACTGCGGCATCCGATTAAGCAACCAGAGAGCACGGAGAACCGAACTGATGAAACAGTTACATTTATAAATTGCGAAAACGCAGTGCGAGGTAAGCGGCCGCTCGTGAAGTATGGAACGACAGAACATTGCTCTGCGGCCGGTAATATTGGTAACCGCATTTAAATGACGGGCATCGTGCGGTCCGCCGAATAGGATACTTTTGAATTGTAACGCCGAGCATCGGCGCTACCCACAGCTCTCTCTCTCTCTCCTCCTCTCTCTTTCTCTCTCCCTGACAGAGACCCGGAGTTTCTAATGGACACTTAACTTCAATTAAACTAAAATTCGAACTACCACCCGCCGATGTTAGCGACGCCACGTTATTATACTTGATCTGAATTGCGTGAGCTGGAAGGTCGCCGCAAAAGAGAATATAGAACTCCCTCGAACTTGCACTGCATTCTATTGGACCAAAAAAGGCACATAGAAAAATTTCAACAACCTCCTGGAATGTTTGAAAAATTAATATGAAATTATGCAAATTAAGGCTTGTTAACTCGGGTTCAGAAGACATTATCTACCCATTTTCGATTTACCCTAGCCATCAGAATCCTGGAACCGTTTCTCCAGCAATAAATAGATTTGCAGTATCAATTTTCGTTTGATAGAAATCGGCATTCGCATTAAACGACGTATTCCGAATAGAATCGTGGAAAAATCGTGCCGGTACAAGACCCAGGAGAAGAAAAAGAGCGAGCAGGGCCGGAGAAAGAGAATAAAAAGAGAATAGTGGGACGAGGAACAGCGCGTTTGAAACGGAACGAAGTACGTTCAGTGTCTCGGATTTTGAGGAAGTTGGCCAGGACATGAGACGATGGTAAAAGGTGCGAGCGAGCGAGCGAATCGGAATAGGGGGTTTCGGGGTGAAAAGAGGGTGGCAGAGGGATGAAAAGTGAAACAGCAACCGCTGAGTGGAAGTCGCATACGAAGCTCTGGGTAACTTATCACTTTCCCTTAATCCGGATCAGCGGCACGGCGAAACTGGCGATGTTCAGGCTTGCCCCGTTAAATATTCAGAAGAAGTCTGGCCCGGTGTAAATCAGAGAGGCAACCGCCCTTTACCAACCCCTTCTTGGCTCCCGACGCATTGCTCCCACGTGGGATGCTACCGCTCGACACTCTCCACTCGATACACATCCATCCTCCTTTTGCTTCACCCCCACCCCATCATTCCCGTGCAACCCCTTGCTACCAGCAGATTTCGTCCGGTTTTCTCGCTCACTCTTTCTCTCGTTCTCTCTCTCACACACACACTCTTTTTGTTTCCTGATCCTTTCCTTTTTGGGACGCGAACGACCAATGAGATTTAACCGGTGCTCCGGTTATTTGCACTGGGTGTCCACGTGAAAAAGAGTGGGGCAGCGAGAACAACAAAGCGGATGCGATCCGAATAAAAGTCCGGCCATTTAATGCGAGCCCGGAGTAATTGTTTAATTCGGGCGCAACCGGCGGAACGATTGGATACAGGGACAATGGGAGCCACGGAGAAATTATCTGACCGAAAAAGGGTGCGCCCAGAGGAGGGATTAGGCACGTTGTCACCTCGCGGACTCTCTGCTTTACCGAGATTTCCATCTCTCTGTGGTCCGCAGGAATTATCACCGATTTCTGACAACTCAATTTGATTGAGATAAAAAATGAGACGCCTTCTGTTTCAATTATTTTCAATTTCGCACCTGTCCAGAGCTAATATATGTTTCACCGCGAAGCTTATTATAAAATGATTTAAACGCTTTCGAGTAAATATAGCAGCTACCATATGTGGCACACGTGGCCTGGATGGAGAGTTTAACGTGTGCCATGGGTGGTGCACGTGGCACAGAACGTGTTAATGAAAAGAATATTCCGTATAAATATTTATGGATAATTTTAATAGCCGTAGACGTCGGTTTGGTTAATCGAATAGCTTTTACCAACGGTGCACAATTCATTTAGATACGCAATACGTATTAGTCACTTTTAATAGCCGGTAGGTGTAGTGTTGAATTTGTATAATATCTGACACATATTCATATCTAGAGGGAGAAAAGAGCCCTCGATGTACAGGTTTCTTACCCCCAACATTGAAACGACGCCCCTTGTTAGTTAGTCCCTTGTTATCTCGAGCTAAAACTCACGCAACATCGATAGCCCCTCGAGTAGTGACACGGAACAAAGAGGATCGTTCGCCGTCGACAGAAACATGCAAAAATCTAAAACCGAGGATCACGGGGGTGAGCGGGAAAGGAGAAGTAGGTTGATAAAAATTCAGGAGGGTTCGCGAGCGTGAATCTCCCCAGTAATTATTAGTAGCGATCGTTTGATCGTGTCAGCAGCTCGCTCTTTAACGAGACACCGAGGTTCGTTGTCGGCTGATCTAGACGAATTAAGGAAGTAAGCGATTCGAAGAAACCAATAACGACCGTGGGAGACGGATGACTACAAGAAAGAGGGAGGAGGGCAGTGGCCCTGGCTATGGCAATGTCGTAGGTAGTGGTAGCGGTGGCGATGGTGGCGGTGGTGGTTGCGCGGCGGCGGCTGCGAGAAGAATCGAACTGCCTCATTACGTTAATTTCCCCCGAGATGCCTGCATTTTTCTGATTCCATCGGTTCCTCGTCGCGCCGCGTTGCTCCAGTTTCTCTGGCCTTTATCCGCTTGCCACCGTTCGTTGATCCGCCACGGCGCAAGAGGGAGAGCGGTTTTATATCGCGACGCGGGGCTGAGAATGAAACCATTTATTGCAACGCGAAGACCCGTAAGAGGTAAGGGACCAGGATGCCTTTACCCGAGGGAATGATGGGACGAGCCGCCTACGCCGCCAACCGACTACGCACAAAACCGACGCCAACGACGACGCCACCGTCGACACCGACGCCGCAGGCTTCTCTGCCTGTGCTCTGCCTGCTGCCTGCGTTCCCGGAAAAAATCAAGAAAGAGACGCAGACGCTGGAAATGAGGGACCCCGAGCCCGTTAACATTCCCGGCAACGAGTTACGTCGCTCGCCGTACCACGTCGAGATACCCGAATCGAACTTCCATCGCAACGATCGAACTCCCTCTCTCTCTCCTCTCTCCTCTTCTTTCTCTTTCTCTAGCCACCCACCAAACTATCAACTGGAAATGCGTTTTATCGCTCGGTGCTTCTTTCACTGAAAGCATAAAATTCCACAGAAACCGAGATCTCAGTCGTTCCGCGCGCCCGCGTATCCAATATTTACGCAACGTCTGCGGGAATCCTAAAACTGGTTAATGCGACTGCGAATTTTTCTTTATAATACCCGGTTTGTATCGATCATTGGTATTTGGTAAGAGGGTGTCCGCAGTGCGGTGCGTTCACTTTGGAAAATATGGCAGAAATAATTTCGACTCGAATTGTATGAAATTTAAATGAGAAAATTAAATCTCTTGAAGATATTCGACTAAAAAAATTTAGTAAGATTTTCTTAGAGGCCCCCCGGTCAATTGGATTTTCACGTTGCGTAGGCCTCGAAATTACGGTTCCGGTGGAAATTTGCAGCAGCCGAGTGGCTCTTGGAATCGCCCCTGGGTCCTTTCTTGAAGCAGTAGGAGCGGAAGCGGGAGCCGAGAGTCTTGGTTCGGCGGTTAATTAATGCGGCCGCATTAAGAAGGAAAGGTTCTGGCCGTGATCCCGTTTCCTCTCGTTCGAACTTACTCTGCTCCGGTCGCTTTTACCAAGGATGCGAGGAATCCCAGGGCTATGTTATTGTACTCGAACTGTCTGAAACGCGGGGGTTAATTGGAAGCCCCCTTCGTGTAGTTCCGCGCCAACCCCTTGATCCGTTTGGACCGCGAACCCTGTCGGACACCCTTCTGCCTCCAGCTTCTCCTTCTTGTTCACCTCCTACCACCTCCCACCACCTTCTCCGGTTCCGTTTCCGGCCGCGGTAACCTACAACACCGATTCAACTTTGTCTCCTTAGCGGCTGAGCGGATGTACGTAGCGCGGGAGGCGAATTGCGCCTTAATACCGCTGCGAAATGCACACCGGAATATATGTTTCGGCGTACCGGAAACAATAATCGCGCCGGTAAGTGCGCGTGCACGAGAAATCGAGCGAGTTTAACGGCGGCGAGATACAGCTCGGAAGTTTTGTAAACGACTGAAGAAACGATCGCGAGGCGTTCCATGGTTCCCGGGTACGCGTTTACGCTCGCTCGTCCCGCCGCAATTTCGCCGCGTTCGAACGCTTTACCGGCCCTCGTTAATTGCGAGCGAATTTTCGACGGACAAGCCGGCCCACACCGCGTCTTACACCGTGCTTTCGAAACTATTCTCCGCCGGAACATTGCAGCCTAACGACGCGAGATTTTCGGTGGTTGTATATTTTATCGTTACCGGAGCCTCGGGATTTTGGCAACTTAGGCTCCGCTTGCGGATGAGGCTAAAATTCGGGTGGCTGTTTTTCGGTTTGTTGGTCTTTCCCAGTTTGCGTTCGATTGCTGATGTCTGCAAGTTTGTGGAATTTATCGCGGCGTTGCAATATCATCCAATAATGTTTGTGATTCGTGTGTCTCTAGATCCTTGTCTGTCAGTGCCCAACTCATTCTACTCATCATAGCATTCAGTCTATTCTGAAGCAAGTATAACAAGTGCTATATAAAATCGTTGGAAATCATTTTTTAAACAACAAAGTCGGTTCAGCGAAAAACGCAGGTGGTCCATCGAGACCGTTCGCAAAAGAATCTTCGCACGTCCGCTTCGCCCCGACCTTCGCAGTTTATCCCGCAAGATTTCTCTGCCACACCGCCATTCTTCGACGCCCGGTATAATTCGCCATTTAACAGCCGGTTCTCGTACTAACGATATATTGGAAATTGCACGAGATTCTCCTATCCCTGAACCAAAGCTGCCGGCGTAGAACCCTTTTTCCGTTCGATCTTGTTCTTCCTTGTCTTTTCGCAGACCCCCGAACATCGCAGGCCCCTGTTTCCTCCTCTGTTCTCTTGCTACCAGGGTAGGCCGGGTGAATAGCAATAGCGGGAAGAATAGGCGCATGCGTTGTAGCAACCGGTACGCATTGCAGTTGTAATATCGCGGGCTAGACCGTTTTGCCGCTGCGAAGATATTATACCTAAGCCCTGGTGTGGTTTCTGCCCTTTCCGCTTCTCGCTGGCTCGACCTCTGTCACCCTTGTAACTCCCCTCTGAAACGACGACCGCGTTTGCCACCTCTCCGATGAGGAGGAGCAAGGAGAAGGGATGTCGCTTTTTGGGACTTGGTTGATGATTCATCGATAATTCAGGATTTCGCAATAAAAAATTTAGACAGAAACATTATTAAACGTAAGCAGACAAGAGACATTTAGTATTGGCGTCCTCCTCCTCATATCTTTTCGGGCGGGGAGGTCAAATCTGGTTTCCGAGACCTCTACAGTAGCGACCGAACTTGGAAGCGAGGGAAAAGAAGACTAGAGAAATCCAAGAGGAAAGAATTTTTCGAAGAATTTTCAATTTCGGGTTACGAAGTCGCCGATCGATTTTTCTAGAAGGTGTCGGCGTTCTTTGATTTTGCAGTATCGTTGTCGCACGTCGGACCGCAACGACGCGACTCCTCGAGAACCCGTCAAGAGGGTCTTGTAACACGTGGCCCCCGGGTTGCTCCGGCGTCTCTACGTGGCGACCTTACAAATTCACGCACGTAATCCGGACTCGAGGTTGCTTGCTCCCCGGTGCCTGTGTTTACGCGATCAAGTGCACGCACACGTGCGACTAAGTGCGACGACTAGCGACGGAGCCAGCCAGGAATTTCGGGGACGACCCTTGGTAATTTACGGCCGAGACAATTGGTCAGGGGATGTAGCCGCGCGTCGCGCAACAGGGGATAATGTAGTCCCCTGTTACCCCGACGAGGACATTGCAAATACGGGGAGAATGATGGTTTACTCGACGCCTCGTTGTAAACGCATTCCTTGATGGCGGATAATCGAGAGGGCTCGGCGAACCGACGGGAACTTTTCGGAATTACCGATGCTTCTTTAGTGAATGGAAACCCACCCTGTAAATTAACCAACCCCTCGATGTAAGATAAATCCTCTTCACTCAACTTCTTCGTGTGTGTTCTTCAACTAGTCCGGGGATGAGGAATATTGGCACAGTGTTGTCCCTTTTTGTTTGCGCTGAGAGTTTATCTTTGACAGTCAGACCAGTTCATAGAACCCTTACTAGCCATTTCTAGAGATACAATATTCAAATTAAGTTGTCCTGGAGATACGCATTAATACTTGTTTAACCATGCTTAAGGGAAGAAATATAATTTCCATTATTTCTTGTTTCCCAATCACTTCCCAATAAGCAACGTGTGTTTTTTATTATTAAAATACGACAGAACTTCCCCTCAACCCAATATTTCACTATAATCCCAATATTCATCGTGGCCACCAAAATTTTTCATATCACATGGAATCTCTTCCAATGAGAAGCCTGCATTGGAAGTATTTCCAGAGGTCCCCTAGAATTTGTTGCGGTGCAACGGGAAGTTTCTTTCCGAGTACCGAGCAGGGTGGCGGCAAAGGACAAAACGAGAGGGATGAAGGAAGGTGGTTGCGAGTCTCTTATTGGGGTCCAAGAAATATATGGGCGGAAGTAAGCCCCTGGCATCGTCAAGATGAAAGGACGATAAAGGCAGGTCGAGTGACCGGAGGCATGCAAATTGATAGTAATAGCTATCCTCCGCTGTCTCTACGTCTCGAGCTGCCCCCTCTGCCACCTTCCCGTGTTCCTTAGAGGATAGTCGTCCAGCCCCTCACACCACATCCTCGGAATCCTCGCGTGCGCCGTGTGACATCGATCATTTTGATTTACCACCGCTTGAGTTATTGTCCGCAGGAAACGGCAACGAGACAAAAGGAACTCTTCCATCATGATCACTGGAGGTGAACCGGCTCTCTCTAATTCGCGGATCGCGTCGTTATCGATACCAGGCCTACCACTGACAGAGAGAGAGAAAGAGAAAAAAGAAGGGCGACCGGGTTTGTCCCGTCGTCGCCGCGTTTAACATTCTTTCTATGGAAAGAAGGGATGTTATCGCGGCTGGAAGAATATTTCTGCAAGAAGAATGCGTTCGTCGGAACGACTTTCGAACAACTCCGCGTGTATTCGAAAAAGTTCGCGGAAGGGGATCGCGGCTATGGGGTTGCTCATTTCAATAAATTCCTTGCTTGCGGGATGGGGTGACTCAGGGGATGATAAGCAGCCCCGAGACGCCTGCGATTCGCTCGCGAACATGCGACGATTTCTGGATTTAGCCGAACTGTCCCGAAAAATTAATACGTTTGTGTGAGAAGAGGAAAATTAGAATTTCGTTATTAGAATACCAGGGATCGGACACGCATTTTTGGTTTCCGGCATTTAAAGAGATGTCGCGCTCGAAATACCAAGAACGTATAACGATCTGACTGTTTCCAATGCCTCCGCCACAATCCCATTTTCAGGACAAAGAAGTTTCACGGTAAGCGACCGGAATTGTGATAGGGTATGGAGTAGTGCGCTAGTAGCGTAGAGGAATGAAAGAGATGGGGGAACAATATGAGTTGATGGATACCAACCTCTTTTCCACAGTCATCAGGGACTGTGACTGAGCCAACCGAAATACCATTTTCCTACCTAACGTGAAACATTCCAAACGTGTATTCTGCACTGAAAAACGAATCTTGTTCGTTCGATGTTCTCCGTTCCATTAACAATATTAGACCTCCTCTGGAAGAAGCGAGCAACAATTAAACATTGTTCAACAAGTAGAAGCATTTCTTAATTGTTATTAAGAGACGCTAAACTGAAAATTTTTCACTGATTGGAATCATTTTTTGAAATGATCAAGTTGAGGGACTAGAGTCTATTGTGGTCCCTAAAAAATCACGGAGACTCTCGCCGGAGTTTGATAAAATGATCAAACATCGTGGATCAAAATTTCTCGTTCATTAAGGGACTTCGTTTACTTAAGAAACTCTGGAAGATAGAGAACGCGGCTGGATTTCAAGCCTTTCACTTAACGTCGAGCAACTTTCGCGGCGTCTAACCATCATTATACCTGTTTCCTGAGTCGCGACGAAAACCCGGACGCCGTTTCGCTCTCCTCCCCCCTCTCTTCTCTCTCTCTCTCTCTCTCTCCGCTCTCCGGATAACGAAAATCATTCAAATCGTATTTATGAATTCCAAAGTTTTTCCGGCAAACCACGGCGCGCGCGGGCCGGACGTAAGAAACTTTAAATAAAATTCATTTGGGGGATTCGTGATCCAGCATTACCATAAATTTGCAAGCCGCGGAGAGCAAGCGGGACTCGGAATTTATTTCAGGTCCCGTCTGCCATGCCGGGACAATCCGGAGAGAATCTCGAAATTCTGTCGTGAACGCACTTCCTGGGTTCTTTGATATCGCAATAGTACTTGGAAGTTGTCGGACGCATAATTGAGACACAACTGTATGCGCCACCGTGGCCAATATGCTATTATAAATAATTTCTATACTTTCTATGCTCTATGTTTAACGTATTTAAATGATTTTAGTACGGTAAAAATAAATTGAGAAATAACACGGCTTCGTCAAACGCCGCAGTCGATGATTTCTGCAAGTGAAAATAGTCAGTCATTATTTTCGCAGGCTTATAGAAATGGGAGTGATTGTGTAAAATACAGAGCAGGCAGAGCAGTCAATTGACAGGCAGACAAAGGTGCTCGCACATTAAAATCGCTGCCGGTGAGAACGGGCTCGGCACGATGATTTCTGTCGAGAAGGAGGAAGAATTTCAAGACAGATCCGTTGCCGGAGTGTAGAGGGGGAGAGCGCGAGGAATCGTTCCGTTTCGAGTGTAACAGGGCGTTGGTTCGCGGATGAAAAAGATTCCCAGCGACGCCGTGCTTTTTTCTCGACTGGCTCGGTCAAAGAGTTTCGTCGCGGGGAACTTGGCCGTCTGAAAATACGCGGGAACGTAGGAACCACTCGACCCAAAAAGCATTCGAGGAGCTCGGTGGACGAAATATGAACGACCGGCATGAATACCAGGCCCGTGGATCGGTTGTGTGTGTTATTCATCCGGCGTCGGGTTGTTTCACCGCCGTAGGAAAAGTGCAAACCGTCCAGAAGTACGCGACCTCCTCCAACATCCGTGCACACTATCGCTGCCGCTCGCTGCTCTCTCTCTCTCCACTTTCCCTCCATTTTTCTCTCGTTCTCTCTCTTTCTCTCTTTCTCTCTGCTTAAAGCTTGAACGATACGTATACCGTGGAACACATGCTCGGTTGCCCCGCGCATATTTCGCCTTCGGCGAGATACCAACGACCGACTCCCCACAACGATCGGCTTAGTTCCCATGAGAACTCGAATCTCGGCGAGAGACGCCTTCGGTTCTGACCCCGTTCGCCGACTCAAAACGCGATTCTTTGATTCGATGCAACCCGAACCGGCAAACTTCTTCGCGCAACTACCGTCTAGAATCTCGCGGCACTTGTTACTTGGCACCCGCGCCCCTGGCAGTGCGTCGAGACGGGAACGTCGTCGGTAACATTAAATATTCTCGCGCGATTCGCTCCGGTACTTTGTCGCGAGGTCCACTCAGTGGATTTCAAAAAAAAAATTTCTCCTCCTTAATTACTAGTCAAACCAGGACCCCTTCGAAGAATGTATCGCAGTGTTCACTCCGCCGCAACGAACTTCGCAAGTTCCCCTGGCATCGATAAAAGGCCTACCGGTTTCCGGGGAAGTAGTTCGAGTAGCTGTTGGAAGTATGTAAATTAAACGGGGCAGCAAGCGCGCGCGATCGTGCGGTGAAATGTGACCGGAATTGGCTGCAACAATGTTCATACCGATACAGGAATCACAAATTAAACTCGCCGTTATTGCCGGTCGAGGAAAGTTTGTTCGTTCCGATTCAGCATACGTTAAAGGCTGAGTAGATCGCCTATTGAGCTGGTTGGAGGGATGGGGATGGAGCTCGGAAACTTATTTGTGAACTAACGAAAGGAGCTTTCTTTTCATCGAAGCCACCCCATCCTCCCCTCGAGTCCGAGCAATTTCGCTCCGGGACGGCCCTTACAAGAGTCAAGATTCTCGCATCGTTATTCGATTTTTGCCTTCCGAGTTTCGCTCCCCGCACCGCGCCGAAGTCGAGCGTGCGGCGTCTGTAGTCAGTTTCCCGTAATTCAAGACCGCGATGAAAGAAACGACGACCGGAACCTTTTCAATTCCGTTACTTCCACAGTATCTGTATCCCTCCTCTCCCGGCCAATTTGTATTGCTACGCCGATAGATTCCCCAGATCGTTTTTATACCCGGCGAACAATGCCGTTCTCGAGAATACAATGAGTGCATCTTTGCCCTTCGAACGCCAAACGAGCGTTTAAGCGAGCCATTATGGCGACCGGAGTCCTTGATACATTATCGCTCGCGTACTGCGAACTCCGGGAATGCTCCTACCTTCATCGCCCGACTGCAGCCAATTGTCTATCGGACTCATGAATCCGAGATACTTGCTACCACGATTAACGAGAGCGACACAAATATTTTCTCCAACGCTCACACATTATCTTAACCACTCGCAGTGGGGAATTTGGCCGCAAAAGTTGGCTAAAAGTAGATTAAAACATTTCAGTAAAAGTTGAACAGTGTTCAAACATCTACACGCTTCGATATATAAAATAGCTAAAATATTTTTCTGCAAGAAAATTAAATGTTAAGATATATTTTCGATACATCTGTACATTTTGTCGATTATTTAGTCTCTGAAGCTGCAATTTTCAGATTCTGATTAATCCTCGCGCTGTTATTAAGGTTTAATTTAGTTCGGGATCGTGGTTTCTTCTAAGCTGCCATCGCAGTTCAATTGTCTACGAAAAACGGAGGAAGGATTCTATTAAAAGTTGACGACGAGAGGACGTCGACGGATCCGGACTTGCGAGTTTTAATGCACTTGTTATAATCGGCCCTCTTACCACGAAATACCGAGGGAACACACCTCCGTTCACCGGCTTACCCTCTTTCCTCAAGTTTTTCCCTTCAGAACGTTCCCGAGCCCTCTCTTTCTCTCTCCGGCTTTCCACCGACGCCGCTCGTAGACATTCTCACAAATTGGGGGAATAATTTACTACATTTAACGAACTGAAGCTCGCAACTTCAGTTACGCTCGTAAAACCTAACCCTTCCCTTCGCAGACCTTTATTTTTTCGAGCTGAACACTATTCTTCTTTACGAGAGTACGAGCGCTCAAACATACGTCTAGAGAGCCAGACGAAATTATATTTCCACAATTAAACGATTCGTTGCGTTAACAATTATTATTTAAACACCTGTGATTTCTAAACGATTCGTTTACAATTAGTATCCATAAATATTTAGTCAAATTAATCGACTTAGCAATTCAGAGGCTAACTGCAAAAATTTCGGGATAAATCAAAGTCAAAAATAGAATAATTGTAGAACACAGTTTTCCGAAAAACAAGTATCCCATCTAATTTCTGCGTTGATTTTTAAAATTCGAGGCACTATGCGCGTTTGCAAGACGAATCAGCGAATTGCTCGTCGTTTACAAACAAGACGGGAACGGCTCCCTGCTCCGCACCGGGAAGAACGAGAAACGGAAAGCTAGATTAATAATACAATCTTAGTATCATTAGCTGCGGTAATGGTGTGAACTTTTAATTAGTTGCGCAGTTTCATTCGGAAACACTTGCCCGAGCAGCGGATCCATTGTGTTTTTATTCATGGCCCAGGAGATAGGCAACAGTCCTATCTTCTCCTCTGAACCGTACTCGAATCTGCTCCATTCCCCGCTAACCAGAAGCCCTCGGGGCTAGAAACTTTAACTTTCTTCTTTCCCACCCCCCTGAACACCCACTCAACCTCCAACCTAAGAAGCCTGAGAAAGAGACGTTACGTATTTGTCCATTAACACCCGCGGACTCGGTCGTCGTTAGGTGGTTTGCGCCTCGGTTCATCCGGGATTCATGGTTCAATCATTTATTCCTGGATGTTTGTATCATCGGTTGCCATCTTAATCCTTTGCACACGAAACCGATAGAACGACAAATTTTATAGATATGAAGTTGGTATAATATCTGATACAATACCGAAATGAATAAATAATTAGTTAAGCACTGACGTCTGTAAAAACATGAAAAAATGTTTTTAAAAGTGTTTGACAAAATGAAACATAAAAATTGGTGGGGGATCGTTCGACTTGCATGATTTGGGTAAAAGCGGCGAGGCTGTCGCGCGAATGGCAAAGAGTCGATAGTCCTGTGAGGAATCAGAAAATGGCGAACGTAACGGGACGCGAAAGCGACGCGACGGGATCGATCAGATCGCGAACAGCGTCCCTTTCTAGATAATGGCGTGGCGTTTAAAAGGATTCGGTTTACTAATCCCTTCACAATCCACCCATAAACCCAAACACTCTTTCCCTGAAACCATCGTGATCCATCGAATAGAGACGCCGGTATAAAACGAGTTTGGATGGGTTTAATTACTCAGCTCTCGACCGGCGATGTAAATGATGGCCATTAAATCGCGGGGTTCGATGTTTACCTCGAAACCGCCAAAGTGGAGGGCAATACGTTCGAGGAACGTTCATTCTAGACAGCGGAGCGGGCCGCCGCGTGCTCGACTTTTATCAGCGATAACCGAACGATTTTCTATCCGCGGAATCAATATGAGCAACGGGTCCCGTCGGATTTTAAATCGAGTGCCCTCCCTCTGTTAATTTGCTTAACCGGGGTGAGAGGAGGGGCCAGACGGGACCGGGATATCGCCGTCGGGGATCCTATTTATCACGATTTTAATTACCCGCTTACGAGTACACACTTTCCGGGCCTGTAATCCGTATAAATACGATTTAGGGATCGAACGCCGCGCGCTTGTGTATGCTGATTCGTTACTTTTGAGCGCCGGTAATTCTTCCAATCACGGCTTTTCCCCACTAAATAGTTAGGCCAAACTCCTCCAAAATGTGCAAATTAAATTCTGCAAGACCATTACCTACCGAAAATTACTATTTCCAGTTTTCAAAGGTCAGCCGAGCATTTTCCACAGAAAATGCTCGGCTTTCCTATGGCTGCTTACCATACAGATTTCTTTCGTGTTAATCCTTTGATTTTATCAGTTATTTCACATCACATTATTTTATTAACAATTAAAACAAGAAATACGTTAACGAGTGACGTTCACAATTTTGCAGTTTCGTCAAACTAATTTTTTGCACTTCGCTGTATTTTTAAATCATTATACGCGATAGAATATTTTAGATTTCGTGCGGTTATTTATAACAGTGTTCCCGACGGTAACATTTTGTTAAAATCATGTCCGGAAGTTTCGCTCGTTATTAGATTAAATATATTCCTGTTTATTATGATATTATTACGGCGACTGGAAATATGTCGAAAACAGTTTCGGCTAATTTCGCCCCCCTCCCCCCTCGAGATGTTTTTATTTGTCAATTATTCATAAAACGCCGGATAAATGTGAGCGCGGCTAATATTAAATGTGCACGGCAGAAATTACTGCGACATGAATGAAAATTGCAAGATTTAACAATTCGTTGACGAGCTGCCGGGATGAAAACGTACCAATTAGTTGCGTCCCCGATAAATACACGTTCATTACACGCGGCACATTGTACGTACGAAGTAACAACATCGGAAAATGCGTTTAATATTCCAATAACCGATAATCCCATCTGTCGTTTGACGAAAAGTACACGGACACAAATAACTACTTTAAATTATCATCGCGGACGGAATTAAATTTTGTAGAATCAAACAATTAAACAATTTCTGTTACCGCCAGCATCCGGACTGGATTCGTTGGAAGTAATGTATTTCATCGGTACTAACATTTACTGTCTCCAGAAAATTTGTTGCTATGCAAATATCGTGCGATA
>CM052331.1:5845269-5876859 GCA_028455615.1 Lasioglossum zephyrum
GAGAGAGAGAGAGAGAGAGAGAGAGAGAGAGAGAGAGAAAGGGAGACGAGCTCGACCGACGCATAATTCGCGAGTTACAATTTTACGCCATATCTACGGGTCTCGGAGCCCTCATATTATGCGTGTATCCACCATATATCAGTCTTACAGCACTCCTGATAACAATTTCATACGGGGATTACGGCGACGATGGGGGTAGCGAGGGGGTGGGAAGAGACACACACATGAGTGCACCACTCTCCTGAAAGCGAAAGGGATAATCCCCTGAATAATGTGCATGCTGTTACTGCAATATTAATCGGTTTCGAAAGGAAAACACTGAATGGCTTTGACTCCCGGGCTTTATGCAAAAGAACCGGCGTTCTTCTTTCTCCAAGAGGGAAAGCGGCACCCTCCGCTCCTGTTTGGAACCCGGCTGAAGTTGAAAAATGCTCGTACACTCAAAAGTCCATCATGCTCCTCCGACATCAATGAAAAACATGAGTCTTTTGATAATATCAACACCATTGTCGTCACTTATTCCAAGTGTCCGTTTCACGGAATTTTTTCAAGACTGTATTATAAAAATATAATTGCGCGATTGCTTTAACGAAGCGGAAACATTAAATACGTAAAGAGACATTCTGTCTAGCAAATAGATCGATACAGTATTATTTCGTGGTTGTATTGTCTTCGATAAATCCCGGATATTGGCAGAACCGAAAGATCAATTTCGAGCGAGCTCAAATGGTTTGCCCGGTGAAATGCGTCGATGTCGAGTGGATCGCTAATTAACGGGAAATTGCGTGCAGCAATGGCGGGGCAGAGGGGCGGTTGGAAGGGTCGAAGGAGGAAAGAATTGCAAAATATTTCGACAATCGTCTATGGAAGATCAAGCTGCGCCCTCGACTAGGAACACGGATAGGGAGAAAATGTCTACCTTCCCAGTTTCCAGTATCCAGTTTCCGGCGATACGGCGTGTGCACGCTCGCGTGGGAGAGGTAGCGTGTAGAATGTCAACCGGGGAATCCCCTGGTATTCGCAGATCGCTTAAATCACCGGTAAATGAAATTAATTTATCTGAGCCAATCTGTCGCGTCAGCGTTACGCTCACTAGTCTCAGGGCTGTATGTACGCGTACGCGATGCATGTGACAGACAATATATTTGGCGCCCCTTGGCTACTGGTACCAGGCCGTGTGACATTGTAATCCAGCACCATTTCAGTGTTCATCCAGTCAGACCTCTGAATAAAGGGGTCCTGTCATTTCACGCGACTTGCGAATTCGATCACCGCGACTGGACCGTGAAAAAGCTCGCGGACACCCTCCTACGTCTAATTTCGGGTTGGACCTCCCCTTGATTGCGGCCTGGCCTGTCACCTGCGATTATTACTGAATCATTGTGTCCTCTAGCAACGTCCACCGACGCAACACTATCTCCAGATACTCGAAATAGTTGCAGCCTCGTCCGAAACTCGACCAAATAGAAAACCGAATATTTGATATACACTTCCACTCTATTATCCATTCTGGAACTAGACTGAGGACCATTATGTGTCTTAATTCCTACGTTTAGAATTTTATTCAGTCCGTCCTTATTCCATTTTTACCAGGAGTTTAACTCTGCGTATGGGGTGCAAATGCTGTTCTGATATGTATAATAAAATTTACTGAAAAATGTATAGGGTCCAATTACACATCTTTACATGATTAACATTAGAATAGCAGTGTACAGAGAGAAGGTAATTTCGTTTGGAGCTATAGTAATCAGGGAATTTTGCCGCACTGTGTTCGTTCTGAAAAAATGATTGGCTGCGGAGTACGATAAAATATAGATCGAGGCGTGGACGAGCAAGATTGTCAGCGGAGCGGTTACCTGAGTGTAGCAGTGGCAAAAGAGCGCCGCATGGGAAAGTCAAGCGATCAGAACAAGCTAGGGTAGGGTTTCCATGGAAAATAGGAGAGCGCGACACTTCATAGCCTCGCTTGTAAATGGTAAACGCGTTTAGCTCCCCGGGACGCCCTCGAGAAAATCGGTGGAGCGTGGGGGAGAAATTTGTGGACCGACCAAGCGAAGGGCTCCCCGGAGAGAAAAAGAGCGAGAGAGAGAGTGGCGAGAAAATATGATTTTTTTCCGTCGGATAGAAAAAAACAGCATCGTCGGGAAAAGCGAGGAAAGCGAGCATAACTCCGGGACGCGATATAAAACTGGAGACTCCTCCGTGTAGTCGCGATATTTTCAGGCCGAAACGGAATTACGCGACGCCCCGGCCGAAAAGAAGGGGCCGCAATTACAGTTTAAAAAAGTTTTTTCGGGAACGGCGAGTTTAAGAAGCGACATTCGTCTCGCGAAATTAACCTGGGTCCGCGCGTGCTCGCGATACTGAATGGCCGCCAGCTTTTCTTTTCCCCCGTTGTAGCCCCGACCCTCCACACCCTTCCGCCACACCTGTGAAAGGGATGCAACATTAGGCAACAATGAAATAGAAGAGACAGCCGCCGCCCTTTACCTCTCCCTCGTCCAACCGTTCCACCGGTATCAAGAGATTCGCCGAAACTTTCCCCGGGAAATTATACCGACTTTTCCAGAGATACGTGTCCACGGAAACTGTCTCGTGACGAGATTTACAATGCCTCTTCCGAGAAACTTACCGGCCGCGATGAATTGCCACCATGTATAATTGTTGTGACTGCGGCCACCGGTCACCACTTGAATCCCTGATAACGCTATCACCGCGAAAAAGTTCACGCAGCTCGTACATTGCGAGAGCAAATTCTTTTAGATTTATGCAATTGATTTTTCCATGGTGGAATTGACCTGACGATTTTGTCTGGTAAATCTGGAAATATTCATAAGAATAGTGATCAAGTAGAAGTGTCCAGCAGTAGTCAGACGCACCACGAAAAATTTTCAATGTTAGAGAATCACATTTGTTAATATTCCTTGTAATTAAAATAATTATGGGCAGAATTGTTGCATTAAAAATTCTTCAGCGAGTTAGTTTAATTGCAGCACAGCACTTCTCTTATTGAATAGCGAAATTGAATCGAATGGAATTCCAATGTGAAACAATTGTGCTGTAATTTTGTAATGTAAAATTGCCGGCGGTATTGTTATTTGGAAAGCCGAAAGCGGTTCGAACTGTCGAATAGTTTGGAAATAGACCGGGCGATTTTATTAATCGCGCGAATCTCTTGATTATTTCATTCATTCCGCTCGGGCCGGCCCGAATGAGCTAAAAGGGATCAGGAATTATAATTAAACCGGTTCCAACGACTTAAGTTTGGAAGCTCATTTTATTCCAATTTAGGGAATTTAAGCGGTGCGACCGAATACTAGAACGGTCGGCACTCCCGGCGCCGACCAGGTAGGCCAGAACGATGTAACGTGAAATTGGTACTTCGAAATTTCATTAGTGAAGTCAGGTGGCGTCACAGATTCAATTAGCTTTTTATTGGATTTCGAACTGTGCGAACTGTCAAAGCGATAACCTCGCGCCTGCTAGCGGCGCACTAACATCCGCAAGAGCTTGTACGTACAATACGCGTGTGAATGTGCGAGGCATCCAACGAAACACCGTAAACGATTATTTTTTCACTTATGCTATCTTTGTTCCGTCCACTGTCGGTTAACTGCAGATTCTACAGGCGATACAAAAATGTTCGGAAACTCTAAAACTTCAAAACCAACATTTTCAATTTAATAAAATGAACAAGTCTCTATGAATTACGCGAGAGAAGTCTGCGATTGAATGAAGCTCGCAGTATTGTACTAATTAGTTCGCCAAAGGGAGTAATACTGATTATGTGATGTTAACTATTTTTTTATATAAAATGTATAAAAAAAAGTTCGCGACGAGGGCGTGCCATACCCGACGTGTTTTATGCGAGTTTCAATTTTCACCGACCATTCTATGGGAACGGAAATTAAACGGAAATTCATTACCTCGTTTAAGGATCTTATTAACTTAAATATAAAATTGAAACTTTATTAAAAATTTCACGAACATTCCCGCGTACCTGTCAGGCCTGTAAAAAGTAGATTCATATTTTCTTGATGATATTACTCGGAGAAAAACAAGCACGATTCTAATGTAATTATTAATTTGTGTGTCCGACTCGGAGTATAATTTTCGACGTGAAACTTGTTGGTCAAATTATAATGCCTGTTATTCTATAAGTAACTCTTCGGAATCCTCTGAAGCATCATTCAGGCTGCATGAAAAGGCATCGTACATCGAACGAGCGAAAAAACGATGAAAAGAGCGGATTTACTGGCAGTAGTTTTATTTCCATACCATGCCGGCGAATAATTAGGGAATCCCGCTCATTATCAATGGAGCCTTAACGAGAAATGGAGTTTCCTTTTCCTGTCTAGACAAATTGCCTACGGAACGTGGGAGGCAAGAAAGTAAAACATCGGATGATCCGACGAAAAAACCAGACCGCCGCGATTAGACCTCTTCACATTCAATGTACCTTATTGTTCCCGGAACAAGAGACAATGGGTGGACAGTAAAAAACCATGCCATAAATTTTGCTAAACATTTAAGCAACTCGGTTTCCAGATACATTAAGAATGATATTAAGGGAACACTTTGATATGAATTTATGCGAGAAGGGGCGATTTTTTAAATTCAATTTTTATGGGATTTCGAGGCTGGTATTGGTATGTAATAACCTTGGCCCAGGTTGGCCAGAGAAATCGGCAAAGTTCCACGAGCAGATCCGACATTCCGTGAAAACGAAAGGGAGAAGATAGCAGCGCAGACAGCAAAAACTAAAGCGCAGGATGGCTCGGTGGTCGGTCGTGCATCATAGGTTTATGGTTCCACGGTGGCATTTATAAGGTTTGCTCGACTTGGCGAGTAAGTTCTAACAGTGAACTCATCCCTCGGTTCGGGGTGGCGATGCTGCGAAGCGCCGTCATTATCGTGGTGATATATATACCGGGAGTGCCGTTAATGCGTCTCGGGGTACCTTATTGAAAAATATTGCGTTGATTCCGCCTTAAACCGCCCCGGCCACCGGCGCCTTTCTCTTTCTTCATCCTTCACTTCCACTTTCTATTGTCTTCTGGGTCAGCTTTCGTCACGGCACATTCCTCTCCGATCCATTTTACGACTACTTGCCTCCATGTCCAACTCACTGTATCCAATGTGTCTTCCATTTTTATCTTTCACAGACATGGACACACTTTGGTTTGTTATTTTATACGTGGAGGATGTTCCGGCTACTTCTTGTCTCATTGCATTCTACTATAAATTAAAAATTTATTCATGTTGGATTCATACGTAATTGAAGGTGATACTTTTTCTGTGAAAATCTGAGCTGCATCAATGGTTCGGTGAATAAATGAAGTTGATTAGGTTTTTGCTTGGAATTGCGGTTCGAATGATCCGCTAACGTTCCCAGGAAAGAGGGGACTGAATCCGAGAGCAGCATCGGTTCGCCAAAATTGGACTCCGCATCCGATTAAACGACCTCATTGTTTCGAAACACGTGGCGGAAAAACGAGGAACGAAAGACGAGGAAGGAGAAGAGTAGAACCGGCGGTATTAGGTGGAAAAGAGAGAAACGTGTTTCCTCTGCTCTTTTCGTTAGACGCCGTTGCGAAGGACCATGCTCCCTCAGTCATCCTCCGTCCTGTATAACTGACATTTCATGAATTGGAAATGTAATTTTACCACACGGTCGTGGCTCGCGGCGTCATAACTGTTCGCATGATAACCCGGCCGCAAAGTAAACGAGCGCATAATTTCAGCTGGGAACGCGTACACGGGTTCTCACGACTAAAGAGGTGCCAAATAATACGTTCTAGTATGCGGAGAGAACGGGGCTACCCGTAATCGCAATACCTCGCAAGCACAGCAACAGCTGTTCACGCCCTCCTTTCCTCTAACCTTCAATTCGATACTCATTCTACATATTTTACATAATCTCCAAACTATTGTTAATTAAACTTCTGTTTAAATCTAGAATTTCATGTTAAATCTACTTCCACGTGGAATCGAAGAAATTTATTTAGTCCGGCTTTGAGAAAGACGTCGTTCTATAATTAATCGATTGATGTCGTTCGGAGGACGGCGTGGATCTCTGTTTTCTTATTCGAGCGATCAAGCTGGTTTCTCGTTAAGGTTTTTTCTTGTTCGGCAGTTGGCCGAGCCGTAAATTACGATGGCTGCTTATAGGAGGAGGACGTAAAACAGGAGAAACAGGAGGTTCGGCGTCAGGCATCAGTTCAGCGCAACACTGTCGTGGGCGTCGAAGGATCCACAGTTAGGTGAATGGGAGGGTTTTGTTCATGGTGGCCCATGGAACGCGGCATGGCGGCGCATCCGGTAGCGGGATACAGCGATAAATCACGCGTAACGTGTGCGTTTTCTCCGCTCTCGGTACGCAAACCTTTCGGTTTTATCGAGCGGGGGGCTCGCTCTCGTTGTACGTGCACGCGGTTACCATCCCAGCGAGACACTAAATTTCCCTGGCAAAAAGAATTTCCTGCTTTTTATCTCGGACGAGATGGCGTTAAGCTTAATTTTCTTTTAGCGGTCCGAGCCCCGGCGTACGGTTAAAGTCCGAGCGTTCTTGATAAAGAAATTTATCGGCGGAATAAAGAACTTTTAAAGATTACGCCCCCACCGGACCCCCTCCTCCCCGTCCCCCGAACACAGGATTTATCCTTACCGCGAGCCGACGCTTCTTACGAGATACCGCGGTTTTGGTTATTGCTTCGCTCATTAAACTGTGCTTCGTTTCTTGCATCAATCTCGACCGACTTTTCGCGCGCTCTTTACCACGTCGTTAATGTTAACGAGCGCGTTTACATCGGTATTTTGTTCGAAAAGAGTTAATCCCGAACTCAGAGTAATTTTATTTTCTCGCATTTCGCAAATGATTTTAATTTATCAGACACTCGAAAGTATAGAGGTCCCCTAATTTCTCACAATTTAATTTATGCGATCTGAGTACACTAAAAATACTACAATTTTTTACATTTATTTTTGCAAGCAACGACAATTTTTTATATAGTATTTCATCCATCGGCAACACTTATTTTGCCGCAAAATGCCGAAAGGACAATTGGAAATGAATGAAGGTGAGCAGAGTAAAATGAGGTTCTTTTTCCGTGTACGCCAATTTGGCCAATGGCGATCACAATTTAGCTGTTTTCAATAATCGCTAATTAAATTATTGGACAGAGGGAGCGAGAGAGAGAGAGAGAGAGAGAGAGAGAGAGAGGGAGCGGGTAAATTGGGGAGTCGAACGCGTCGATCTTTGATATTCGATACATCGATCGGCGTCAGAGCTCTCTCGCACAATCAATCTCTCGGCACAACCGTTGTTTTCGACGCCTCGTACGTTACGGAACGCAGCCCGGGTGGATTCATATTAAACGATATAAAGAAACAGGGCCCCGCCGGTGATTTATGCGCACAAATTGTCCTGTCACCGTGCTGTTCTTTCAGGACTTCAGGAGCGGCAGGGCCACGTAACGGGGGCGCGTGCGCCCTCGCCTCGCTTGTTCTTTTGTCGACATCTTATTGTCCGCCCCCGCGCTCTACAATATCTGCTGCATTAAATCGCGCTCTTTCGCGATGTGCCAGGCAATATGGTGCCTCCTGTGTCCTTCCTTCCTTCCTTCCTTCCGGCACCCCGTGAAACCCGTCGCGCTGGCTCTCCCGACTGCTTTTAAACGGCAACGCAGAAATAATTTCCGTTTCTGGCGCGCAGTCAAATTTATCTTACTTAGCGCCCGGATTAATCAGTATCGCGCTTAGCCAAGCGAACAAAAATTCCCGCACTGAACACCTCCCTATGCATCGCCCTCTCTCTCTTTCTCTCTGTTGGATTATCAAAATCAACACTAATTTCCAATACCCTAGATAACTGACAAGTTCTGCAGGACTGCAGAAAATTGACTTTATTTTTTCAGATTAATTTTGGTCAGAGGAAAGTTGTGGTGCAAGTTCATTGTTCGTAATTTTCATCAAAGTCTCCCTAATTAAAGAAAAATTGTTGCCTGCCGCCGAACGGGGACAGAAAAATCGTAAATTACGATATAAGTGACGTGCTCGATTTTCCGAGCGACACCCGCGCGCTCGCCAGGGACCGTGTTAAACTATTACCGATAAAATAAACCAAGACGAGAGAACTGCAGGATGCAACGAAAGGGAAGGGATGCACATGAAAAGCGCAGCGGGTTGAGAGGGGAGGATTGCGACGCTCGGAATCAAATATTTTCCGCGCGTTACGTCACGGGCGCAGACTTTATAATAAGGCGGAGCAGAAGGGACCGCGGCATTCGGCTCACGTTTACATTTATCCTTTTTGCGAAATGAGTGATAATTCGTCGAAATCGAATTACCGGCCCGGAGGACGGAGCAGAGTGAAAGGCGGCGAAGTTGCCCGCAACGGGCCACCGGTACACGCCGCGTTTTCGAAATTTGATTATGACGTACTGCACGTGCAACGGAACGTGCCGCGCTATACATAAATGATATGGGACGTAAGCGAACGTTTAAACCCGCCGAAAAAGAAAAGTTAATGGTTACACGCCCGGTGGATGTAACGCTCGAAATAATAATAATATCCCACGGTGCGGAGAGCGCGATTATTTGCACCGGGATCTTGCTCGATTCGCAAATGCTAAGCGATCGAATGCACCTCGTGCATTTTTATTATCGTCTTCTTGTTATACCTTTCACAGAAATGCGGGAAATTCCAGTACATCAATTAGGAATTTATTATTAACCGAGAATATTATTACGACGATTAAAAATGTGGACAAATGAAGAACCACCAAATTACTTTCATACCGAGTAGATATTTTATGCACTTATTTTATTAACTTGATAATGCTACGAATCTAAAGAATTTTATTCATTTTCTCAAGTTTCTACGTGCGGACTCGACAGGTTCGTCGAACGAGCGGCTCAATTAAAACGATTTCTCAAAGCAATATCTTTTCAGACCCCTCCAGCGCGCTATTGTCTCTTCCCCTTTTCCCTGGGCCCATTCAGATTTCCCCAGCGAGGCCAATAAACAAATAAAGATCGCATCTGGCTGTTTGGAAAGGAAAAAAGTAAAGGAGAGAACGTTCAGCACACGATTCCCTTTGACACCGGCGATCAGTCAGGCTCGGTGCGTTCTCCCATTACAATTAACGCTTCCTTCTCGGCTCAAGCTCTGCTGCGGCTCGTTCCAAGAAAGACAAAGTGCTCTGGCAACACGCGCCTCTGTTTTCCATGCGTTCCCATACGTTTCCCGATCGCGAAGCCGGTTTTCCCTCGAGTGGCTCGCGTAGGCGAAATGAAACCCCGTATCGTGCCGTTGGAAAGGAAGCAAACCAACCAACCCCATCACTGCTAGGAGAGACAAAAACAGGGGGAAGGGCAGGGGAGCTGACAGAAAGAAACCGGATTTTTCGCTCGTCGCGACGTCGCTCGAGAGGAATTGAACATCAGCCCGGTTGCGTGTGCCGAGCTCTCTCTTTCTGTACTCGAAGTATGCGGGTACACGATCGAGGTGAAGACGTTTACCTGCGAAACGAAACGACATCGACCGCGTGAACGCATCAGAAATCCTGTGACGTGCATTTGGATTTGCATTCCCGTTATTAGTCGGCCGGCGACAATTGCGAAAATTGACGTAGCAGTTTCCTAAAAAAAACCTGCACTCTAAAGATAGCTTCTTCCTGGAACCTACAAGTTTGAAAATTAATGTCAAATCGAAGAAATAAATTATTCTGTTACCGGAACAGCGATTGAATCAGATCCAAGCCGCACAGAGACCGCAATAATCTCTCTCACACCATACGCACACCCCAGCAATTCCAGCGGTGGCTTTCGATTCGAGATTGTAAATAGTCCAGATGTCAATCGACCGTCCACAGGGGAACCAAGTAATTTCCACGGAATCGAAAGACGGCCGTTTATGCGAAACGCTCTCGGGCCAGAGATGCGGAAATGAAGCATGTCACTCAGGACGAACGCCAGATGTCGCGAGAGCAGGCCGCAATTCCTGTGGAAACTCCTGAACCTTGAATTCTTTAACGACCATGGTATTGTACATTTATTGTGAAAAATTTCCCGTCGACAGAGTTATAATCCTTCTTCACCCGAGAGCTGGAGTAAAAGAAAGCTCGAAGTAAACAAAACATCATCGAGTTCATTTAATGAATATTTTGTCTTATTTAAAGCCATAGGATCGACCGTAGCTAATTTGCACGATGAATTATGAAACACCCGGTAGGATTATATAAGTTGATGTATAAATTCCAGTAGCCACATCGGTGCCACTATGGTCTGGAAACCAGATTTTCGTGGCCAAAAGTTGATCAGTATTTACATATATATAAATTTCAATATACAAAAATTTAAAAAAAAATTTTGTTTATAAAAAATGGGAATCACGTCAATTTTTTAAATGTTACTATATGTTTCTGACTTTATATTATTATTTTTGGTGTCGAAACGAATTCAAAGACGTAGCATACTATAACCTTTAACTTTAAAATGACGCTAAAATACTTTTGGCCATGAAAAACGGGTTTCCAGACCGGTGTCACAGAGTCACATCTTTCCCATGGAGAGTGTTCGAGTGTCTGAGATTAGAGGGAGTAGAAGTGGCAAGAATTAGTAATTAGGGCTGTGAGGGTGTCCAAGGGCATAAGAAGGTATCGAGACGTGGAGGGCGGGGTGTGAGGGGATACAAGGGGGTGAGGAGTTCGCATCGTCGTCGGGTTTCCTCACTTTGTCCTCCGTCTTTCCTGCGGCCGTGGTGTGCGGACCGGATGATATAGCGCATGAAATTTGTCGTCATTGTGCTACGACAGAACTACGCGAGGGTAATACGGCGGTGCCGCTAACTAGCCCTTGTTATAACGGCGTTCGTTCGTTGTTCGTCGTTCGTCGTTCGCCGACTGTCAGGGCTCTCTCTCTCTCTCGGTCTCCCTCTTTCTCTCTCCACCCCCGTTGCAGGACCGAACACCTCACCACCGCCGCACCGGGCGTACAGTGTTTCATTTTGACGGGCCAGCCGGTCGACAGTGCCGAGTCGTCGAAACTATAACAGCTCTAAATGCCCTACGCTCCATGGATTTCGCCGAAATCCGGTAATTACCTCCATTCTCGTCAAGTGAGGACGAGGCAGGGGCCCAGAGGGTGAGCGAAATTACTCGAGATCGCCGGAGCTTTTGCAGTCCTGGCGTAGTCCGAATTTCACTGAACGAGCGATTTTCTATCGCGTCAACCTCGGACTCGAACCTACGTGGAAGGACCGCGTGCACGCATTTTCCCTTACTTTCCTATAAAGTCCTTCTGTCTTTATTTCGCGTAATCTTTGCACCAGCGCGTGCCCGACCGAGCCCCTTTCGCTCGACACACGCTTTGCACGTGCCACTGCGATCTCCCTTTGTGGTGTCTAGTACGGTGGAGCCTCGGTAATTGTAGGTTCTTCTGCGAAAGCTGGTACGCTACAGAACAGGTTTTTTGTTAAAGTTTTTTTAAGAGAAGACAGACGTCAAAAATCGCGGAATTTTCGTTACTATCTGGAAAGGGTGATTCACTGCAGAGGTACGATAGGGAACTAAGTTTCGCATTAAATAACAGAGGTCCATCACTTCCTGTGTTACTGCAGGTGTTGCCGAGGAGAGTGATATTATTCCCCTATTCGATATCACTGCAGATTTCGCGCAAGTTGTACCGAAATCCTTTTCACTTTCCACTGTTACGTCCTGAGGTGGACGTTTAGAGATAAAAATTGAATTTTAGAGATTTTAATATAAATAAAAGAGATATAACGCAGTTTTGAACCTACCTGCATTCACCGGCTTCGGTTCGGGTAATTGAGGATTGTTTTTATTTATAAGATCTAAGGTGGTAACTTTGTTCGTGGAAATGGTCGTGGAGATTAAAGTCAGTGGTATTTGAAATAATTTGAGATATTGAATTTAAATAACAAATTGAACAATAGATATATTTTAAGCTTGAAATTTCGAATACATTAAGTTTATAAAAATCTTATTATTTACCGTTGGTTGTTTTCGCTTTGGTTCGCAAATTCGCAATTGATGTGGGGTTTTGCTGGGCTGTTGGTGTTGCTGTTGCTGTTGCTGTTGTTGGTGTTGGTATTGCTGTTGTTGGTGTTGGTGTTGGTATTGCTGTTGTTGTTATTGTTGTAGTTGTTGTTTGGTAATGATGATGTTTATCCCAGCGGGTTAATCACGCTTTTATTACACCACACACACACACTCATACAGACACACTCAGAGAAAACCAAACCAACAATAACTGAACTTGGTACGAATGATTGGTATCACCTTTTGACTGTTTTACGATTGAACTGTATTACGATTGGCGACTGAACTCATTGACGACTACTGACAATTAACTGAACCCATTGACAACTGCTACTGTCTACTGCTGTCCTGATGATGAGCCATCCTTTTATAAATTCGCCAATTCATTGTTCTAGGCTTAATCTTCTTAGGGTGGGTGCAATCTTCATCGATTCTTAGTAATCTCTACTTCACGTTTGCATTTTGAACGGATGTTTAAATATCGATTCATTTATATCTCGGTGGATCGAATAGCTCTACGCATCCTCTTGGCTAATTAGTCATCAGTCTATTGTTGCTATTTTTTACATTCTTCGGTGATGAACAATTTCAACGGATATATTGGTTTAATTTATTCGCTCGCATATTATATTTCGAATTATTTCATTTGTTTTAAAATAGATTTTACTTAAATCTATCGCTCGCAATTTAGTATAAAATATGATAATTCGAATATTGATTATGATATTTATTGTTATAATTCATTATAATTCTCGTGTAATATTAATGGAACAAATAGTAAAAGAAAATCAGAAATTACATGTTTGAGTTTATTAGTTGTTACTCATGGCAGAACCACTGGACGTGACACCACTGGTGATACGTCTGACCAAGGAATCTCCGAATAAAAATCGTTCAAAAAAACAGAATTATATTTTATATAATTAAAAGCGTATTAATCAGCTTGTTCGAATTCCAGTGCTCAGTGGCTCGGATAACGAGCTTTAATTTAATTTTTGTTTCGAGAAATTCGGAACGTACGAATAATTCGGGGTCATTAGGTTAGGGAAATGGTTTCTCGTACGGTTCCGCGAGATTCCTCAGAGTTTTCGGGGCATGCCGGCTGTTCATTGGACAAAGTCGGTAGTCTTTGTCCGCAGAAAGCATACCGTGAGGAAATCGGTTTCCTTTGAGCGATAGGAATTCAGCATACGCCTTCCATTCCAGTACGGGTGGAATTTCAAGCGCAGTGGACAGTTCCGCGGGAAGAAATTCAAGCTGTTCGAGGAAGGAGAAGGAGTAGGAGGAAGAAGAGGCTCGGGGGCCTTCCTTTGTGAAACTTGAACTCACTTGAGACAAAGTCTTAAAATGAATCAGAAACGTCCGGTGGCACAGAGAGACGGACCATCGGGGGCGTAGAGAGAGAGAGAGAGAGGGCGAAAGTTGACCGCTAAGGAAAAACGTGGAAACAGGTGGAAAAGATTCCGCGCGCCGCGCCGATCCACCGTTAAAAATTCATGCCGGTCTCGTCTGACGCTTCGCACGCGAGTTTTTAAAGCTGCCCGTACATTAGCACGTAAAGTACAATTTTACGGTAAGTGGCCGGCTTTTGACAAGCCTCGTTACGAGTGCTTTTTATGACCGCGCTGCCTACACCGGCTACAATGTTTACTTTAAACCGCGATTCCTCGCGACGCTGATGGTAATGCGCTATCAAGGGAGCAGCGGCTAGTTACTCGCGCCATTCTAGTAAAGGCAGCCACGGAAACCCGCGCTCTTAATTGCTTCACGACGTTACCAGCTTGATCGTTTCTCAGCACGAAGATGTCTCCATTCAGCTAGCAATAATGTAACGTTTTCCGAGCGACATTTATCGCGAATTACCTAGATGCATCGTAGAAAATGAATTTTCCTCAATACCAAGTTTACTAAGAGGACAACGTGTCTTTAATCAGCGGCGATTTTAAACCGTCGAATAAACACGCAGAATTAAATTTCCCCGGTTAATCAATTGAATCGGGTACAGTCGATGCGAGTTCCAGTCTACGATCCGAAGCGACCTCGGCACGATACGGTCTCACGCGAAACGAATTGCCTGGCGGTTCTAAAGTCGGGGGAACGTATCGAGTCCGACAAAATATTCACTTTGCAAGATTGACCGTCCGTATAAACCGCCGTAAAACGCATATGCTTCTCCTATCTGGCTGCGTGCAAATGCATGCGCACGCAAGCCGACACGACGATCCAGCCGACCGAAGCGCAGACACTGAAAAACGGGTCTGTATATCTCGCGGATCGATCGGTCGCAATCCTTGAAAATTTATATCGATTTATGCGAACGATATCAAGCCCGCCGCCGAGTGTATGCGTCGGAGAAAGAGAGAGAGAGAGAGAGAGAGAGAGAGAGGAAGGGAGGACCGGTTAGTATCCAAGACGTCAGTTTGATCCCCCTTAACTGCGTCCCCAAGCTCGATTTATTACAAAGACCGAGCTGTTTCCAGAGACGCATTATCGATAAGGCGAGAGGCCGCCGTTCAGGCCCTCGGAAAAACCTTGATATAATTCCGCGAGCTTCATCACCCCTTTTATTTATCTCTTCCTCGTCCACGAACTCTCGTCCGATACACTTTGCTCCTTTTTCCACGGGATCGTTATTGCACCATTATTCCAATTCGAGATCCTGCTGGTCGAGGGCCATTCCCTCCACGGGGATCGATAACGCATTAATTTGGGGCGTGGAAGACGTCACCGCTGCCAATCAGGCTCTTTAAATTCTCCTAAGTATTTTGATCCGGCGGAAATATTTTCTTACCCAGTTTGTCGAAATATTTACCTCTAAACAAACGTTTGCAGGCCAAAACATAACAATCAGCAAGCATCAGGAAAAATATCAGTATAGAGGAACCCTCGGGGCCGTGCTGTTTCTTAGATCGTACAGTTTCCGTTTTCCTTAGTTCAGTATTAATAATGAGGTGTAATTACGAGGAGTTAAGATTTTCGAGTGGATTTAAATTTTCCCAGGACATTTTGGTCGACAGAGACATGATGAATTTCGGCATAATTTTTCGCGTGTATTCACTATTTTTTGGGTTGCCCCGTCAGTTGACTGACAGCCTGCGTATAACAGAAGGCACGCAAGATTCTACGGCGAGGCAAAGAAAATCTAGAGCAGTGTGACGCGCAGGATCTGGCAGCTGGGACAGCTACTATTGTGCGAGCATAATGCAACAAGAATACGTCGCACCCCGACTTGCAAATATCCTTGAAAGGTCACGCGAGTCTAAGGGTTACAGGAAGTACCGAAGAGGTCGAGGGGTGATAATCGTCGGGATACTATGAATTTACCCCTTGGCTCCACGAGCTCGTAGATTACGGTCTCGAGGCCTCCCTTTACTCTCGACGAACCCTTCTTTCCCTCGTTACCGAACGATTGCCACCTGAACTATGCGTTTGTACGAGCTCCCTTCTCTCGTTTTTACATGATTTACTCATTTTTCTCAAGCTGAACAGTTACGGAAGCCTGTGTCTTAAAAAATGTTGTTAAATAAACAGAATTGCTATAGATTTCAGCTTTCCAGAAATGAGAAAGTCAACGGGTAAGTGTAGTTCGATAGGGTGCGGTCTAGAACGGATGCGAGGCTTCTAATTATTTCGTGCAATCAACGTGTTCCACCCTAATATCAGCCGCGGTAAATAATTTCGGCGAAGAAACAAACGTCTCGGCGCACGATGGAGATTAGGCACACGGTGAATCTTCGCAATTGCGACGAACGATGAGGAGAGAGAACCCTCGACTCTCTCTTACTCCTGTAGTCTCTGCACCGAAGCTTTCCTTAACGAATGCCACGCAGGTACGATTGTTTAACGCAGCGAGCGTGAGGAGTGAAGCTTTTAGTCAAGACGAATGAGACGACTAGCTCAGTCTCGGCACCAACAGCAGGAAATTGCGTTTCATTGTAGCGAGCCGGTGTTTGCTTCCGAGCTACGATACCTAGAGGAGCCCTCTCCCATTCTACCTCTGGTCTAGGTTTCTCTTTCATCCCTGTCCTCGTCCTCTTCCTCCTCCACTTCGTCCTCCTCCTCGTCCTTTGCGTCCCGCGGCCTGGTATAAGATACGAATGACAATTACACCCGGTAGATAACAGCCACGGCGTTCGCCTAGAGCCTCGTTTGCACGACCTTAAAATTCTCCGGTTGCCCTGCAGGAAACTCATTTCCATTGTTTCCCGTTCTTCCACCGAAAGGAGACGCGCCGAACTTGTTCCTCGAACATGTAAACTAATCGATCCCGATACATCGCATCGGTGCGCCTCCCTCTTTCGAAACGAGACCTAAGACCGATCGATCGCTCCAACCTGTCCCCAAGAAACAAGGAAAAATCACCAACGTCCTCAGAAACTCCTATCAACGCCGCGATTGTCCAGTAATTGCGGTTTTGGCAGACGATACCACGTTAGGTATTTTTATACTTTAACAAATGGTTACCTAGCTTCGAGATATTTATAAAAAAAAGTGTGTAGCTTAAATCAAATTAAATATAATGTTTGTTGAACTTTTCGAGAAGTTGTGGCCTCACTGATTTGGAATTGGTTGGGATTAGGTTCGTGAGGGGGCTCGTCAGGCCTTCACTTTTTGTCAATAGTTACCGTATTTTACAATAAGTTTATATAAAAATATTCTGCGATCTTTTACAGAAAGACAAACTGCCGATTGTGATCACAGTTCGCAGATAGGATCTGGGAAGGGTCTAGAGCGGGCCCTTGGACATTTCTATTCATATCGATACATGGGAAAAGTTGGCAAGGTTCTCCGAGTTCGCCATCGCCATCATCGAACGCAGACGCAGAGGCTGCGAGCGATTTCTCCCAGCCCCTTCTCTCGTTTCTGGTTTTCGCGACACGCGCTGCACCTTTGCCGGTCATAAATACAAAAAACTCGGGGACAGTCGCGTCCGCTGCGATTTATTGCATATGAGTTCTCGGATTTGTCAATCGTTACGGGGCCGGGCTTGCTCTTCTAACCGCAGCCACCTTCACGAACGAGAGCTCTCTTCTGCAACCCCTCCGTTTTCAACCCCCTTTCTCCGGTCGCGGTTCAGCGCTACTTATTTTCCGGTGGAAACGTTATGAATCACAGCCGGAGCAGCATGTTACCAGCTGGGGATTTTCTAAATAAAACTTTCACCCGGCCCGACAGTTTGTTTCGAACTGTGCATATTTAATTAAAACAATTTCCGGCCGCATGCTGCTGCTAGGGAAAAACACCTAATTATACCAGATTTACTAAGAGAAGCAGAAACAATCCGGTTTTCTGTTGTGCTTCCTCTAAAAAAGTTGTGCGGATTTGAACGGTGTGAAATTATGAAAACGGCTGCGCTGAAAGTGTTTCAGAGATGAATCACGAAGATGATCGTAGACATAAGACTTAATTATATAATAATTATGTAATAATAGAAGCGAGGAAAGGAATCTTGATTCAAGCGGAATATGATATTGAAACATTTCTTTGATGTATTATGAATGTTCTTTCGGTATCGCGTTTATCGGAGGATTCTGCGGTAGATGTCGGCCGAAGTCGGATACTCACACATGTTATAACGCTCCTATGTAAAACGTGCTAAAGTTTAAACAAACCGTGGGCGAAGTTTGAGGCTGTGCAAACGGCAGGCCAATATCGTAATTGATTTCGGAACTGTTGGCACAGAGAACCCGGATTTAATATCGGTATGTGCCGCGCTCAAAGATGGTAGTTCGCAACTTAATTTTGTTAGGTTTCTCGCCAAATATACATATAACGACGCTGCCCGTCGCGTCCGTTGGAAACAGACAGGAATATACTTCTTCATTGGTTTCGGCCGTTGCATTAGAGTATTAAATCTGGTAGAACTATGTCGGTGCTCGCGTCCCAGACGAATCGACCTGAAGGAACCGGTGATTTCCCTTCTCGTATTCCCCTCATTAACATATAACAACAAATATATTTTTATTGTTAAATAGATATACATTATACCATAGCAAATTACGTAATTCAATTGGCAGAGTGTGTTCGGAAATCGAATAATTCCCACGATTCGACTATAATCTGGAAAATGTTTCTAGTTTGACGATAGCCATCGCCGCAAGTTGCGCAACACGGTGGTCGGTCGACTATTTTCGATATATCGATGGTGCAACAATTTCGGCAGGACGGTAATCGAATTTCAAGACACCGATAACTGAATTTCGATATATCAATAATGCAATTTCGAGCGGGCCGACAATCGAATTGCAAGAACGGCCCGTGGAAAAGGTTAACGATATGCAGATGCGAAAGGCCGCAGTTTTTAAATGACCCAAAAAAGGAAAAAACGACAGAACAAAAAATAAAAAATCGAAGGGATGAACTCGTACCGTCGGCGGCTAGGGATGAGGCGTAGGAAATAGAGGGCGGTGGTGGGGGTTGGGTGCGGGACAATTCCGAACGAATGAAATGTAAATCGGGAAATAAAGGTAACGTTGCGGAAAATTAAATACCATTTGAATAACGCAAATGGTAATAGAATTATCGAGCTGATCGATTAAAGCAATAATACTGCCTGTCTTCCCACCGTGCTATCCATTCTATCCGCTCTCTTCCCAACCACCCCCTATTTTTTTTATCCCCTGGACCTGTCCTCCGCCATTTCACCGGTAATTCTTCTCCTCACCTTCGTTTTCACTTGGTTAGGCCTCCTTCACACGCAACAAAATGCCCATGAAATTTATTCCGTCTCAATACCTCTAAAAACGCTCATTTCTCATCGAACGTTCAACGATACGGACACCAGCGGGGTTGCAAGGGATCGTGACTCATCCTCAGTCTCGAATGCCGGTGCTAATTTTCCTAAGATCCCTAGACCCTAAGAGAACAAGCCAATTTCGCTGAAACTTGGATTTTTAGAGCTGCAGGTGGCCTCTAACAACTCGTACTAAAAAGGAAATCCTCAAATCGTCCGATCGCTGATTAAAATTCGTCAGCTGAGAATGATTCGGGTCCCGACCGATTGTTCGATTTTAATCAGACTACGTCTGCCGCGGAGTTCTTTACCGTGGAATTATTAATCATTAAGCATTAAGGGGCTGTTATCAAAGGAAGGTGGGTGGTTCGAACTCGGCCAGATTGCCAACGAAGGATGACAATGAGTACAAGGAAAAGCGGGTGCTGATCAAACACTTGATTAAAGAAACTTTCCGATAGCTACTTCGCGAGAAAACCGACATCGGCCGTGGTGATTGGATAAGCTAAGGTACCAGAATTTTCATCGTCTCCAGCTACCCCGGACCACCCCCTCCCGTCAAACCAACCCCCACGTTTTTCCCCCTCATCCGGCGGTGCTCGAAAGTTTTTCGACCGCGCCAGGAGACTACTCGGCTGTTTTCCCTTCTTGCCAATCCTTTGTTACCCTCGCTGGAAATTCGTAGTTTCGACGGCGCTTTAATTAAATTAATCTTCAACGCCCAACACGGGTTTTTTCTTTTCGCTTTTCCCCACCCATGCCTGGTTCTTCTCGCTCTCGCTTCGTCTTTTTTTCTGTTCATTCGGTTCTTGCGCTTTTCACCTTGCTCATTGAACGGTCTAGGTAAAACAACCCCGGTAATGAAAAACCAATAGCTTGAAACCGAACTTCCCTCATTTAGCGTAATTACTTCGCCGGTTGATATTCAATAAATTTTTCCATATTTTTATACGCCTTTTTCTGCAAAAATACTTTTATTGATCGACACTGCGCCCCCGCAACGCAACGCGCGCGGAGGAACGCTGTAATTTTCCGCGGACGAATTTAGGAATTATCGAAACAAGAATCGAACAGAAATCGTGTAATTAATTTCTCTGGAGGAACAGACGATTATTAAATGCTCAGTGTATGCGTCTGTGTGTGTATTAGGTATTCGATCGTGCCGCGGATGCGCGATAATTGCGATTCGACGGTAAAGTATTTCCATTAGGAACAAGCGGGCGGTCGAGAGAATTGACCGGGGACGGGGAACACGGATTTCTTGTTTCTTTTAATGAATCAGCCGTGTCCCGAAAGTGTTCAGCACTTTTCTTAATTCACTCTCGAGCACAGTCGCCGAGTGTACAGTGAAATGAAAGTTAAACGGAGTATCAGTGAAAATGAGGTTCTTTTTAAATCGTAGACGTTTATCGCGGCAATTCCGCGAAAATGTAGACGTTTCTTGACTTAACTCTCGACTGCAAGCGCCACCCTCGTTTGTAACGGCCCGCTCTCTACTTTGTACGATGGCTTATGGGATTTCCCGGCCGCCCCCGCGAATCTTATTAATCTTCCATTCAATTATCGTTTAAAGACCGGCCGGAATTGCGTTAATGCGACGCGACGCGTCCGATTGTTCGCTCGACTCATCTAACTTTTTATGAAAAATAATCTGGATAGAACTTACCCTTAATATTAAACTTGTGTGTCGATGTATTTTTCAGTGTAGAAATAATTTACACGTTTTGATGTCTGAGATAGGAATATATTGCTCGATGCATCACGCAGCTTAATTTTTCTATTCGACCGAGCTGTGGCGATTAGCGAACAATTTCGTCAAGTTATGGCACACCTTGGCCAGGTAAAACAACGGAAAAATACTCGGCAAGATAGCCGACACGGAATGTTAGTTAAGAATCACGCGACACGTACCGGTGTATTAACAGTGGCTCCAAAAACGACGATATAATTACACGAAGCCGCGCTCGAGCCATGATTTAAGATGGCGTAATGTATAATTCCTACCTCGATGGTGGAGGGCCAGGCCCTCGTGCAGTACCACAGTGCCGTTAGTGTAAAGTGTAGGTGCTTTCGCTAAAGTATCACGCCTATAAAATGAAATTAAACTTCTAGCAAATTTATCGACTACCGTCGCGTTATGGATCTCTCCTCCCTGCCTCAGTGGCTGCTTCTTTCGATTAATTCTTTTCAGGAAAGATGCTCGAAAAAGTCCTTCCAAACTATCTGCTATTTCATTCCCATGCAAAATTTCGGTATTCGATACACTCGTATTTTTCCTGTAATTATAAAAAAGGTATAAAATAAACAGCCAGCGTGGGATGGGCCAGTAATCACGAATTTTATTACTCTATATTTATATATCTGCTGAATTATTCGATAAAACTGCGGAGCATACATTTCAAACTGAACTTCAATATAAAATGATTTACCTATGGAAAATAATACTGTGTATAAAATATTCCCTCGTAAATATCACATCATTTTGTTACTCCGAACCTCGTCCACCAGTTCCAAAACTATCTTTCATTTTCCAAAATTGCACAAGTAAACAGGCAAATTCTTGGTGGTATGGGAAAAGGCTATCAGTATCATCGCAATCAAGGTAAGAGATCGTTGTCGCGTGACATCGGCAACGATCGTTCGGTAATCATAGTTTGCGAGCGTCGTGTCGGCCCGACGATGAAACGGTCAAATTGTCTGTCACAATAGTTGCGTTTGCAGAGGATTTCATCCAAAGACAATTAGCTGAAGTTATAATCAAGCCCGGCCAGTGATTACGGCACGCAGCCGTCCATCATCGAAAGTGGAAACGAAGCGTCAGCTAAGCATATGAACCCCCCGACGTTGCGTACACTACCGTGTTTACTGGACGTTCGTTGAACATTCGGAGGATTTGTTTGTACTGCGGATTACGACGGTTCGCAACCGGTCCGCCATCATCCCTCTGTATACCATTAGCCGACACTACGTTCTCCTGCGAACGCTTAATCTCATAAGATGCAGACAAATTGCCGCTGATTGGATTGGATGATCTCCGTGATTATGTCCGCTTCCCCGAAACTCCCTACTACCTCGAAATTGTTTTAAACGTCACACAGTGGACAAAAGGAAAATCCACAGTCCATTCAATTAGAAAATTGTCAACACCATCCACAATTTATACTAGAATTTTTCAACGTTCTATTGTCCACTTACCAATGCACTCTCCGCAAATTTTTTCACGACATTGTCTCTTAAATTTGGAAAATCCGAACGCGGAAGTATTTGGGGATATAAAATCGTTTGAGCGTTCCAGACAAGGAATGTTTCTCGAAGGAAAGTAAGTCGATTTTGATTTCTGGGGTAGATAGACGACTTTTATGGCGTTTTCGATTTCCCGGGGAAAGCCCTACGAAATGGACTTCCGGTGGACCCATGCTTTAAGTCGACCTTATCTACCCGTCCCTTTTGATTTGGAACTTTATCGATCCATGGAGAATCAGTCGAGAGATTTGTCGAGATGCCTGACCTGATCATACATCGAGGGTAAAAAAAATATATATATATGTGTGTGTATATGTATTACTGACACTCACCTATGATCGAACTTCCGGAGAGCCGATGGTCCGGTAATTTGCTTCCCGTCGAAGTTATCGATATTGGCCGAAGATAGTTATCTATATGGCGGCAGGTATAAAACTTCGCTTCGGAGCACCGTGCTCTATAACTCGGGGCTATTATCTTTACTCGTGCGTGAAGGATAAGGGAGGGAAAATTTGTTTTATCAACGCTCTTCCTACTTTCGTCTACTTTATACTTGAGCAAGTATTAAACCACCGTACGTATAAAACGTCGGTCATAAAACGGGAATTAAATTGTATTGTGATATTGCTGACAGAAAAATTCGAGTTCGTGGAAATGTATAGCAATCATTGGATTTACTTTATTCAGTTATTACATTTAATTTTTACTTGAGCAAATATTAAATCGCCGTATACGAGTACAATGAATCTTGGAAATTGTAACTATTGAAACTGTAACAATTTTGTTAAAAAAATGTATATAGTACAACCACAGACAATTTTTATTTCGTATTAACCTGATCTTGTCTTTCTTCTGCGATCATAATCATCCCGGGGAACAGTGGTGGTAGACGTGTCTGCCGATTTCGCAGCGTCTCGTTCGTTTCATCTGGCCGGAACGAGCCCAATTCCATCGGCCTAGCCAACGAAAGCGACTTCCACTTAAATAAATCATACGAGAACGACCATGCTCTTTTCTTTTAGGCGCGACCACGCAGGTGGGCGACGCGACGCCGCCGCGCCGGTTCATGCATTCGCCGTTTTAATCTAATCTGAAGGCGCATGTAAGAATATATTAAAGAAAAAGTTTGCGCAGTGCTGCGACGTGCTCCTGAAAATTATACCGTCTCGAGGATCTTCTTTTGGGGACTGTCCGGGGGTTGCAGGAGGGATGCGAGGTAACAGAGAGGACGCGAGAAAGACGATGAAGCAGACCAACGAAGAAATGGGAAAAGAAAGGAGGAGTAGGGGATGAAAGTAGGGATGAAGTTCTAGGGATCGAAGCGGTTTCCGGATTCAACTCTACGCCTATACCTTCGGTTACCGGCCAACTCTTCCCACTAGTAACTATCCAGACCCATACATTTATTTACATGTAATTACGACGGGGCTCCGGAGTCTAATAAACTTTCGCGTAAGTTATTTATGAGACTGTATCGGGTGACAGTCCTGGGTAGGAATATGCTATGAGATTTATTATCATTGAACGCGCAAGTGGTCCGATGCCCTTCCTTAAATCTGTGTATTTGATGGAATAATTTTTGTCAGGGCTGGTTTCCCTTCTTCTACCAGCTCTGCGCGTTTCGAAGGGAAAATTCGTTCGCTATCGGTAATTATTTTATACAGAGTTAGCCGACGGTCGTTGCAGAGCCGATAAACAATTTTGCCAAAATTGGCAGGCAGCCGGCGCGACGATAAGAGAGGGCAGAGCGTGATTATAAAGGGGGATGCGAGAGAACGCGATTCCCATAAAGGGGCGCTCAGTAATTCGTCCGGTGCGAAAGAGGAGGGGGTGAAAAAAAGAAGATGGCTGGCTATAGTATACTTCGGCGAGGTAATATTTCGAAACGCGCGTTACTCGAGAACGAGAGAATATTTCAAGGGCATGGGCGAGGCAGAGGTGAGGCAAGGCGAGGCAAGGCGAGGCAAGATGGCGTGACAGTTCTCGGGTTCGAACTTTTTCGAAGGCGAAAGGTTCCTTCCGATAGTGAAGTCAGAGGGCGAGAGGCATCCCTGGCAGGTTCGCGGACTCGAGCTCGAAACCCTTCAGTATTCAGCACACTCGATCACACAACAGTTATCAAAGGAACTCATTTGAGCGGTTGAATGGATAGAAAGGAAGTCAATCTCGGTGCGCGGAGATAAGGCAGCCGTTTTCCCCCGGTCTCGCCAGCCCCACGTAGTCTCGCGCTTACCAACGGCACCCCCTTCAACCCCCTCAAACCCCGTTAGACCCGCTCACGCCCCCGCAGTCTGCTTGCACGGCTGTTCGTGCACTCGCCTAGGTGCCTCAGACGCCTCCACGGCGCCTTATCCGACGGTATATAGTCATCATCTGGACTTCTCGTATTCGCATGTCAATACTTCCGTCTAACCCCGGCGTATTTTACGAGCAAAAATTACTGCAAACTGGTAAACACTTCTTCCAACTCGACGGATCATCCACTCAGCGTCGAATCCAAACACGGAAACCAACACTGCCGACTAAGAAAACTGCTCTTTAAAAATCCAGACTGAACCCGGCGAGCATAAAATTGATTCCCATCGTGTTACACGATTCAAATGAACCACTTAGCTGTACTACGATTTTACAAGTTCTCATTTGCACAAGTTTCAACAGAAATAACACGTAATTAATTTTACAAATTCATCTTTCTAGCTTCTCAAAAATATTCCAATTGTGTTTTCCAATTGGTGGGTTACTAGAAAGAAAGATGGTTAATTGGTCGACATTTCGGGGGACACGTCGAGCCGGATAATAGTTTTTCGGTGGCCGGCGCGGCGGGGTGCAGTGCTCGAATAGAGGGAGGTGTCTTCGCGCGGAAGATTCTACCCTTTCCAGCCCTTAGAAGCTCTTAATTAATGGTGCCGGCATGCCAGCGGAGGTCTTCCCGCTCGCGCAGAGTAAGGAGGGTTTATGCTACAGACTTGTAATCTCATGATGCCGTAACTTATTCTAAATGCACTAGTGGGACCTGCGAGATATTCCCGGCGTTGTCTAGGAGGCAAGTTTCGACCTTCTCTCGCTTCCTTTACTGTGCCAGCCTCGTTACCAGTAGATGGTTAAACACACCTGACATTCCAGTGGCGCGGAGAAACGCTGTCGGACAGCTGTCTTACACAGTCCATTACCAATGAAACTTGCCGCCTAATTAAAGCAAGCGCGCGTGTTCGCGCGATCCACAGGTTCGCCGCGACGAACAAATTGCTCCGCGAATCTTCCCTCTCCGATGCCCGGTCGATCGCCATCAACCATACTTCAACGAAACAAAATATTAAATGAACAAGTTGTTACGCGAACGAGTCTGCGGCTAGACTTCATCGTCGCGAATCGCATTGGACTCTATCATTAATTAAAGGGATAGGGTTGATAGTATGTTGAACGTGAATGCAAGATTAATCGATTAACTAAATATATTTCAAAAGGTTTAACAGAAGTATGTAATGTGACGGGTCTACGAGTCTGGTCTTGTCTCTGTAATCTTAAACTGCCAGAAAGAGGACCGAGAGTTCCCATATTTATAAGAAAGGAACTCCCCCTTTCTACCAAACTCACCCCTACCTGGGGAATGGTTTGGGGTCAACAGAACTAAAAACGACGTGCCTGTAGCGGTCCCACAGATTTTCCAAAGTCGCAAATTTGGCGACCAAACCCTGGGATTCTCCAGTCATGTGGATGCCAGATACGCTGCAGCCCTCGTCGGCTACGCTGGACCTAAGTAACGAATGTTTTAGAGTCTAAAATTTATTAGTATATTTATTAGTATAAAATTTATATTATCTAAAATTTAGACATTTTATGGCAGGGACGGAATCGAAGGTACCCGGGTACGGACGGCAATTAAATGGCGAAGAGAGACTCAACGCCGTAGCCAAACTACAGGAGACCCCATACCGAGCCCAGTGTGCAATGAAGATGTCCCTAGTATAAAATTTTGCCCAGCGCAGCCGAACACAAGTAGCATTTTCTATTTACTGGAATTTTAGTTGTACAACATTGAAACATTAGACGAATCAGACGAGGTGAGTGAAGGAAAATGGACTCGCGACCGGGCAATAATTAGATATAAGGTTTTTGGATAAACAGACAGGTTCTGGAGTTTTGGAAAGGACTTTTTGGTCACGGCAGGGCACATTGGACGCTCTTCGGAAAATTTCATTACGATTGTCTTTATTTTCCCATTATTACGTACACGTCCAGAGCGGCGCTCGGCGTACCGGCCGGTCGATTTATCAAGCGAGACAGTTTATGGTGGGTGGGTGAGCGTGAAGCTCATCTCAAAGCACGAAGGTGGTAGATCGAACTTGCGGCCACCCAGAAAATGGAGTGTCCTGGAACGGGCCGAGCGTGTCGGCCAATTTATGACACGTAATTAAAAAGTCAAGCGCTCGCGGCAGCATCGTTCCTCCCGGGCACGTTCTATCTGGCGCAAACTCGATAAGACCGATAAGTGGATAACGCCAATCATCAATATTTTGATAAGAAATAAATTAGTTCGGCTGCTGTGGACTGACTTGAGATAATGCTGCCACAATTCCTCGCGAAATTCTCGCGAGTGTTTGATGCAAGCGTAAACTATTGACATGAATCTAAAATAAATTTTGCCATAGAAAAATGATTACCGATCCGGTGACGAAATTAATGCGCTTCTCACGGTATGATACAGTTTTTATTTAACGTGAATCGTTCGGCCGTTCGAAGTGTGTCGGATAAACTAATCAATTAAAATAATCGACGCGGCCGGGGCACGGCGAGACCGGATTTAATCCTCGCATTTACATCCGGTGATTAATTCATTGATATTTTTTGTTGATCCTGACAAGAGGATGGGAATTTGTTGGAACTAGATTGGCGGATATCCGGCGAGGAAGGATTCGCGCCGAGTTATAACACTCTATTTATTACAAGTCGAATGGAAGAAAACTTCTCCCGTGCGTATAATGGCATTAATCTTGGTCCCGGCGCAGAGGAGAGGGGAAAAAATACGCGAAGAAGGACTTTAAGTTCTGTTAAAGAGAAGAAAGAAAATAGTTTTCTCCTTTCATTATGGTAGGGAACACGGTCGAATGCAAGAGTACCCTTCCATTGGCAAACTTCCTCCGAGATGCGGACTGCAAAGCGGAAAGTTTTTTTAATTTCATTTACTCTAATTTGTAAAGTAACTTTTCAATAGTAATTCTGTGGCACAGGCACGGGAACGAATGGACAAGAAGGAATGTTGAAAAAGGGGACAGCGAACGGCGTGGGAGGGCGAACGCGAAAACCAAAGATTCGTTACTTCTGTTACAGCCGACTTCGAGAACTCCTCGAACCCTAACACTGTACAAACTGTTCATTGTACAAATATCTTTCCCGTGTATTCACTAAACTTTCCAGTTGTGCGCGATACCTGCAGGTCGTCCACGGAACAAACACCGACCCCTAATCAATCTGGACGCTGGATTTTTTTCCGAATTAAACTTAAATGCTGTGTTCTTCTAATTAAATTTATATACTACACGAACCTACAATTTTTAATCACATACGCGAGACTTCCATTTGGTTAATTAGCTGTTAGAAGCGCTTTTTGTGAGCATTCGAGCTCATTATCGAGGGTTCTCGGAGTGTTTATAACGAACCCGACTATTCTAAGGACTAAATTAGGAGAAGAGAGTCCTCCGCCAAGAGAAACAAGAATCGAGTTGGGTATGACAGGGGCGAGGAGAGATTTCCCGAAATCGTGCGAGATTAATCCAGACTGGTGTGCCCCGGGCGCAATTACAAGCAGAAACAATGGTACCAGGACAGCGTCATTGTGCTGCATGTGATATAAAGAAGGTGGAGAGGAGAGAAAAAAAGAATTGCCGTGAAAACGACCGAACAAACAAGAACGGCAGTGACGGGGGGGAAAGGTAAAAGAAAAAGAAGAAACGAGTCTAAGGTCCGTAGTTTGTAATCACATGCGACGTTTGTCTGAGTCCTCGAGTTCGAGGTATAATTTAGAGCCAGTAGAAAACAAAAGAGCCTCGCTCCACATCGATATCGCATCCCAAAACTACCGAAATAATTACCGTTTCTTGCGAAAGGCATTCCCGAACACTGCCTAGTCACCGATATCGCGGGTGTCCGTCAATTGCAATTTATTATTCAAAGTTGTACGACCGACGAAACGACCACATTCGTTCTTAACCAGCTGAAATTATACATTCATAAAAGGTTCTCGCTGAATTCGAAATCTGTTTGCCTCGCTTTTTATTCCTGCCAAGTTCAATAGGTATTGTAATATAATGGAATTAAGCGTGGCCGGCGAATTTAAGGCGTTTCCATTCGAAGCAGGATTATTCTGCACGATTTCGATTCGTTGAAAAGTTACGGTGACGAACGTAACATTCTTAATTCGCACGGAAACGCAGACTGAAACAACTTGATGTACAAAAGTGGAAATCGGACACCGCGTGTAAATGGGTCCCATGGAAATCACCGACACAGTTTTCACCGACAACTATTTTAGATTCATTGGCGGTCAAAATTGTCGATCAAATCCGCTGTCAGTTAAAGGCGTGTCGTTTAAATTCGTTGTCGGTCAAATCTGAGTCGGTGATTTCCATGGGACCCGTGTAAACATGGATGTGGACGTAGCATCGGTGACTCCCTCTATCGCGCTCCAGTCGGCCGCGAAGGGATGTTTACATCGCGCAGTTGAAAATCCAAAGCGGATAATAGTCTAGAAGAGGACGATTCAACAACCGGGTGAAGACATCCGAAAGAAAATCGGTACTTTTGGTTACCAGCGAACGAGCCACTGTCGAAGTATGCCTGCACTGAAAGCACTCGAAACCAGCCGAGTCTGCTGTTATTCCAAGTAATGGCGTGTGTTTATGCACCCGAAGTAACTAAACTTCCTTGCCTACAATTCGAACTGAACGAACCTAACCCAACGCGCGCGAGAGAGAGAGAGAGAGAGCGGCGTTTCCTTTCCCGATACCTTCCCTCTCACTTCCTCCCGCACTCGTTTACTTGTTCCTCCTACTCTGAATAATAATAAGATTTGGCTCGTTAGAAGTTTCATTAGAGCTTTGTTTGCCGCATCTAAGTGGGCGGAAACGGCGGCGGTGGCGGGCAGGAGGGAAGCGCAGGGCCTCGTAGAGGGTTCAAGCATGTCTGAAGAGACATCCCTTAGGTGCATCCATGCGACTGCTCTCCCAGAATCTATGAACTATTCTGTTCTAAGAATCCTGACCCCGAGAAAATGGTACCGAGAGACTGAAAACTCCACGCTCCTCTGCTAGTACAATTCACAATTACTAGACTGCGGTTTTTATGCATTCATGACAAAACTAATCAGTCTTGCTTCGAGGGTACAATGTCTTTTTTGTTCCTGAAAAGCATTTTGTGAAATCGCAGAAGATTCACAGGTATGGAAACGAGTGAAAGGTGCTCGAGAAACGTCTGGAACGTGGAGCGAAATTTTCGAATGCGACAATACCATCGTCTACGAATTTCACGTCATTAGACTGGTCAATCGTGGCCGAGTTCGTTAATCTGCGGCGTGTAATTAGAAAGAAATTGCGCGGGTATCAGAAGATGAGAGATTCGAGCTGGCAACATGAATATCTTTTTATCTTTCAGTAGCCCCACTCAAAGTTGTAAGTGGCCATTCATGCGCCAGCTTTCAAATTGTGGTTGGAAGCCGGCTCCATTATTTTTTATGGTGAATACGAACAGAGAGCGAGAGAGAATGAAAAGGAGAAAGAGAGAGAGAGAGAGAAAAAGAAATGGCGGTGTTCGCGTTTTTGCTTCGCCAAGTAATTACATCCAACGTTGATCACGTGATTCCGTTTTTTACTCCCGCAATGATTCGTCGTTCGTCCTATTGTTGCTTCGTTCTCAAAATGTTGAACGAGACTCGTGGTTAATCAACCGTCGAACGTGTTTAACACTAAAGAGAGACTATAGTAATTTTAGGACGAAAAGTTTCTTGAAAAGTTATAAATATTAAATAGCTTCACGCATGAACATCTGGAAGCACGAATATAGAACGTTCGGTGTCGACAATGATAATTCATATATTTAAAATACAACCGACCAACTATTTTGCATAAACTCAGACCTCGGACGATTTAGAACCAGGGTCGGTACAAGTTGCATACGGTGATTAGACAGTTGCCTTCTAGTCGAATGTAGATGTTAAAAGTTAACATAGTATACAAGATAATAAGCTGTTCTTGAAAATCTAGAAAATCGCGCGTGACTCTAGAATTCCGCGAGAACCTCGTTTCGACAAAGGATTCGCAACCAATGGAGGCGTGCTAACAAGTAGATGATTCCTTTCCTCCCGCAGTGGGGCAAATGTGCGTAGAGCAACTTGCTGAATACTGCTAAGGCTGGAATTTAATTTTCCGGTCTTATTGTGAAGAACTTATATCGCCTAAAGCTCTGCGCCGTCGCTTCTCCCATGGCGCGGCGCCTGCGTTAGTATCGCCAACCAACGAATTGCAAATACGGTTGTGAACCGTGCGCACGTGGTGCGCATTGAAAACTTATCGCGAAAGGAGCCTTGGTCGTTGATTTCTCTGACAAATTACGTAATAACAGTTTCCTGCACTTCTGCGATTTCGATGTTTTTACAAACCTCCGTATTAATGTGACTAAATAATTTTTACAAGAATAAAATATATCGAATAAAATGTAACAGAAATTGCTGCAGGAGCGTGTAACAATTTGTAACAGCAGCAGGCCGTGTAATTTCTGAGGAAACGTTTGAACCCAGGGCTGCAAACAGCGGAAACGACGCGACGTCAGCGGGGCTCTTAATCAGAAATCGATTGAAGAATAGGCACGGTGACAAATCGATTATAGGGTTTACTACCTGCATCACGCCGTTGGCGTGTTTCGTGCGACTCGGGGGTGGCAACAGGGTGGTTGGAGGGTGAGAGCGAGAGAGAGAGAGGCGAGAATGGAAGCTGACTTATTATCGCGACGACTGGGTAGATTGGCCCGCGGTATGAATGATAAATCTCCACTAGGCAAATACAGTAATTTAACATTCGCTAACGAGTCATCTATATGGTAAACAGAGGGGTCCGCTGGCAGCTCACGGCCGCCTATACCGTAACCACCTCCGCCGCCACAATATTAAATACCTCTCACCCGCGCATGGATTTAACCGATGAGCTAACATTTGGCCGAGTTCCCAAATTCACTTTTACCACAATACACGCCACCGTGTATATGCGAGAGACGTAGTTCCAAAGCCATACCCGCCAACGAATAATATCTGTATCGGCGACTACGGGTCAAAACAGCTGCGCCATGAACCGCTTATATTTTCCTGATAGATACCCTTCGATCCTTCCACTATCATCCCACGATCCCTCCGAAATCCATCAACCTCGAACTACCGAGCCGGGAACTTTGTTATCGTGCGAAATTTACGGAGTCGATTAAAAACTCGAGTACGATTTAACACACCTTTCTATTAGTTTCGACTTGTTCCAATTATTAAAGTGAGAATCTGGCTCCTGTGGACAATTT